>JANPWX010000022.1:1784851-1906681 GCA_024734555.1 Trochalopteron elliotii
AAAAAGAAAAAGAAAAAGAAAAAGAAAAAGAAAAAGAAAAAGAAAAAGACTCCACTCTCTGAACAAACTTTACAGATTTCTTTAAATTACTCAAAACTTTCATTGACTCTAGCTAATTGACTCGTCTGACAGAAATAGAGGAAGGTTTTGTTGTATTATTCATATAAGAAAAATCCGAGAATTTTGTCAGGTCTTAAGCAGTCATTGACCAAAACAGGTATAGAAGGAAAAAATAACCAACCAGCTTATCTTTAAAGCACTGGCTTTGTTCTTCATAAAGATAATACTACTGTACAATATTCCTGTCACAGTTTTAAGATCGGCTTCCAAAGGTTGTGCATTAAAAGTGCTTGAGAAGACACATGCAGATCATTCACAGCAATGTAGAGGAGCCAGTTCAGACAGTGCATGTTAAGATTTCTTTTGATTTGGTTACACTGGCTGAGCTCTGAAGCTCTTTGTACTGAAGACAGTGTGTCTGTGCCCATTGTGCAGTTTCCAGCACCCACTGCCATGAACAGCTATAAAGGTGTGGACAACACTGGGACAACACCAGGTGACAGCACACTAATACCTCCTGGGTCTGTCACTGACTTCAGCCAGAAAGGAAGAGAAACACTGCAGGACTCTGCATCTTTGCAGGCTTTAGACTAAAAGAAACAATATGGGGGGGTGGGGGGAAATGGATTTTCTTTTTGATTTTTTGTTTAAGCAAACCTCTGAAAAGGGACGCTTTAAAAAAGAGAAAAGGATTCTTGATAGCTATTAGCCCTCTGCCTAGCTTTACCCTTTCCCAGATGTTTTTTCCCTGGGGAATTCTAGCAGACAGACCACGGATCATCACAGCTGGCATCTGAACAGCGCTGTGCAGTTAATAATGATTCACAGCCACTGCTCCCAATCTTGCCGGCATTTGCCTCTGTTAGGACAGAGCACAAATGTGCTTGCAATTAGAAGGGAAGGAAGAATGTAACAGAAATGCTGTTTCTTTTTAAACAAGTAAGTGTAATTTTTCATGTAGACTTGGGACTGTGCCCACAAGTAATTTGCTTGTGTCAAGTGGAACATGAAAACCATGCACCCAGTCCTGCAAATGATTACTCACAAGCACAGCCTCTGCTAGCACAAATGCTGGCACTGGAGTCAAGAGCAGCCTGGTGTGGGTAAGGATTACTCGTATGAGGAAGGGCTTTCAGGATTGGCCCCAAGAGAGGCATGTGAATACTCCTTCATGGGACATAAGCTTCAGGGAACTCAAAATAGGTTAATTCCATGCCTGATTCATTCCATGGACCATTTAACGAGTGCCTCTGGAATTGTGCAGTCAGTAATGAACTGCCAAGAACCAAAAGTAATCACTGCTGCAATTATTAAAATTTACACTTGGATTCTGTTACCTTTGCAGCAAGTATGGGTCTTGAATTAAGTGGTCCAGAAATCCAAGGACTTCCCACAAAAAGCAGTCCCTTCAAAAGCACAATTCTTTTACTTGCTTATTGCCCAAATTGTTGCACAAAACTGCTGTTATGCTGGTTTGTTTTCTTTCATTATTTTATGGGGTCTTTACACACACTAGAGATGCATGAAAAGGCTGCTATATCAGTAGTAATTATGGGCTAATAGGTCATGTAGAAGCTTCTTTTTTGTTTCAAGCATAGTAGGTCTGGGCATTCCTCTTGATCTGAAAAGAGCTTCACATTTTCCCTTAGGGAAACACAATGCACTGCTCTATAACCTTTGTGTTCTTACACTGTGCCTGAGCCATGCAAGGTGTGGGCACAATCTTTTTGGGTAGTCCTGTATTTCCATTGCCAATCATGAAAACTTAAAGCAGCTTCGGCCTGTAAAGTGCTGAGCTTTCTGGCCCTGATCCAGGAAAGCACTTGAGTACAGGCTTAACTTTGCACATGCATCTCATTGGAGTTGATGAGACTACTCATTAGACGCTTTCAAATAAGCTGAGTCTGATGGGCTTCACACTAGGATACTTAAAAATCTAGAAGAAACATAAGCTCTGCTTGTAGCTTTAGAAACACGGATATTGTCAAAACAGCAGCAAATGAGGGTAGCTGCTGCCTGTTGTTATACATAAACCATCACCTCAACTTCAGTTCTTACAAAACGCTAGATTCATCTTACAAAATGATTTGTTTTCCAGACTACAGGAAAAACAGAAGTACAGGAAAGTACTTCTTTCCTGTAAAGTAGTACTTCTTTCCAGGAGAGTGTTGGTGTGGCTTTGTCAGGAACACCTGATTTGCAGTAGTTCTGCAGGAAATGCTCTGGGGATGGCACTGGTTTACAAACGATGTGGATCAACGATGTTCAACTACTGTAGAAGAAGCAAACATATCTTACTGAGTTTTGCAAATAAGAGTGTATGTACGGGGAGACCTCTGAAGTGGTCTATTCATTCCCCTTGCTAGAGCAGTATGGCTGATTTTAGGCATCTTGGTGTAGGAGTTAGAAGAAAATTGTAAAATCTTAGAAAAAAAATTCCTTGGGAGGAAAGTCTGAAAGGATTTGTGTTATTTTTGCTGGGGGCAGTTTGAGGGAAATTCTGGTACTCACATATGGGACAGAGACAGGACAAGAGTTGGAACAATGACACTGAAGATTCAGATTAGACATTAGGAAGAATTTTCTAATGCTAGAACTAGCAGAGGAGTCTGAAGAGACTGTGGTCCAGTTTTTTGGGGTGGGTTATGTAAAACACCTGCCAGGGATGCTCTAGGTAGTGCTGCTCTTGCCTTGGGGCTGCAAGAGTGACAGAACAAGTTCTGAGGTCCTTTCCAGGCACGCCTTGCTTTGGCATTGTGCATTTCTGGCTCTGTGCACTGGCACAACAAAGTGTCTCACCTACTGAGTCTGTATCTTATTCTCTGGGTGTCACACATGCAGCCTTTTACAGGACTGAGGAGGCCCCAGACCAACAAAGTGCTCAAGTATGAATCCTACAGAAAATTATCTCCTTTTACCTTCTTGAGTCAAGTATATATTGAGACTTTGCTATAGTGGAGGTTTAGGGGCAGGTTACTAAGAGTTCAAATGTACCTATGGTGGTACTATTACATGAGCAGTTTGAATTGAACATATTTCAATTTCTCTTAAGAGCAGGAACAAGAATATAGATGTGTGCAGCTATATCTGCTTTGAAACATGCTCTCTTTAGCCTGTTTGGCTGTTGGGAGACTCATTCATACACGTATTTTGAAGGGGGTGAGCTGCCTGCAGAAAGGGAACATATCAGTGAATCATGAAGCAGCAAAGAATGGCAGAAAACACCAAGGCTGATTCAGAACTTCAGGATGTGGGGTCAGACCTGCAATCTCCTGAGTTTCTGTGGCAAAGATAGAAGAAAGTGTGGATAAAACATCAGAGAATTCCTTGCCTCTCTGAGGTGCTCTAAGATATGATTGATGCTCTGTGAGGAATTCAAAATTACAGATTTTCCCACTGCTATTTGTTTAGGTGGCAGTAGCAACTTTGTTATCCAGCCACAGCTCAATGGATGAAGTACAGCATGTATGTACAATTGAGTATTTATTAATATATTATTTTTGTTTAAAACTTCTACAATTGCACACTTTAAATAGTAAAGATTTGTAATGAGACATTTAGTAAAAGAGAGAGTGGAATTTGTGTGTTGTTTCAGTTACACATTAGACAAAATATGACCATACTAACAAGTAAGGTAAGCTGATAAGCAAAATATTGAAAATATCCCCTCTTACAAAAATCTAATGGTTTTGGTATTTCTAGTCCCATGATCATATTGTTCATAACATTCTGTTTAAAACAATTTGCATGAAGTAAATATATTGTCAAAGTAGATATTACCATGAGAGAATTCAGCTTTGATTTTCAAACATTCTGATTGAAAGGCATACTTTGAGAAAACAAAGTTCATTTCACACAATAGTCCACTTCTGGTTCAGTAGCAAGGTTCAGTCCAGAAAAAAAAGCAGCTTCTGCTACCTGAGCCCCTGTCTGCCTGCTAAGGAGCTCCTAGGGCTCTGACCACCACTTCTGGTCTGCCTACAGGATAAGAATAACATAAGGCATAACATGCAGCCAGTGCATTATTCCACTGTCTAAAAATTATGCTGGTGTGTTGTTTTTGTTTTCCCAGATTTTCAGACTGCACATCCTTAGGAGAGGAGTACTGGTCTGTCTCCCCAGGTGGGTTTCTTAAGGTCTACTGATTGCATTGCATTTTTGTAGAGGAGGCATACTTTTGCTCAGAATAGATGGAAAACATACCACAGCTTTGTAAATAGATGCAACAAGAGACTGATAATTTGATGTGAAGCAAGCTGTAGAGGGTTGTGGATCTGAATCCATGTTTCTTCATCGGCCCATTTAGTATTGTTCCCAGGGCAATAAATTGCTGCATAGGTCAAAATTGTTTTCCCCAGATAGGTGGAAATATGGACAAGCAGACATGAGTTAATTTAATAATTTTGCTCATTTATGGCTGCCTAGTATTAAACCACACAGTGCTGGTAACCTGCTGTTTCCTTGCTCTTTCTTCTCCCTTCCAGGCTGTCCTCAGCTTTGGGAGAGCCCCCATCTCCCCACACAACCCCACTGTAAAATCTGCCTCTTCTGGGGTACTTTCCTCAGGATCATTAGTGATCCTTCACTGCTGGATTGTGAAGAAGGCTTGAAAGCCAAAAAAACCCTTTGGCATGAATCTGTGCTGGACTTCTGCCATCAGCTGATCTGCAACAGTTTGGCATAACCTCCTTCTTTACACAGCTGGGTCCTAGGCTAGCTTTGATCAAGGAAAAAAAACTTGGAAAATCTTTCCCATTCTTTCAAGAAAATATGATAAAGGCTGCAGCATCCACGGCTTTATAAAACTTGAGCTGATTTTTTTGGTGAGCTGGAATTGTTATTTCTGGGGATGGAGGTGTTTCATGCATGTCTCATCTCACTCTGCCCTTGTGTACAGCTATTGATTCTCTTTGGACCCTGGCTGAAGGACAGCTCTTGGGAAGGGAGACAGTGTTTGTTTTGTCGTTGTCTGGACTTCCTTCTGAGGAGAGTAAACTTTTAAAACTTAAGAGAAAACAAGACCTTTTGATATCTATGAGCATGTGGGCCTTAGATGAAAAGATGGCCAATGATTTGAGGGAACGCTGGACCAGACTCTGTGTGAAAAGCGTAAGAGCTTCCCCCTTGGCAAAGGTAGGAAGAGATGAATAAATTTCAGGTGCTTTAGTTAATGCCATATACCTAGCCAGATGATTTTTGTTGTCACTTTTTTTTTTAATTTGTATCTATACCTACTCTATTTTGTACATTCAATGTGTCTATTGACTGCCGATACAGAACTAGTTGCTTATTGCTGTCACAAATCGTTATTAACTGGTTGAGCTTTGTCATGAGAGTGCCCTGCAGTACCTTGAATATGAAAACATTGTTGCGGAAGTTCTGACAGTCTGTTTTGTTCCTAGTTTTCTGTTATAAGACAGGATGAAAACACATTGTGACTTTTTTTTGACTGACTTAGGAAATGCAATATATTTATTACACAATTTTAATGGAAAAAGATTGTTCTTTTCCCTGTTAGAACCTGGGTTCTTGATTGCTTATTTGGATCAACATATTCTTTTTCAAAAAGATTTATTGTGGAGACTGCATTCTGTATATGCAATAGGTTGCAACAGATGTGCATCTTCAGAATATATTTCAGGCAGTGCTTTATTGTTAATATTATAAGAAGCCTATATGTTAGACAGAAATTACTTCTATTGTGTATTACTAACATGCAGCAGAAAACATATGAGTATTATGTCTCCATTTATTGTTTGCCTACTGAAGCTACCTCCTAACACCTCTATAAACTATTACAACCAAATATGGGATAGGAGGCTGTGCTTGAAAAACTAAGAGCATCATTGTCAATGGGGTTTGTTGTATGCAAGTAAGCTGACCTAAGGGCCAAGTCCAGCTGGGCTGTTGCCGTGCAGGATACAGACTGGTCTTTATGTTGTTAATCTGCTAACTCAAGGCCCAGGGATATTTGATTTTGGATTTCTGGTGTAGTATTACCTGGTACAAGTGGTGCTAAAGAACTAATCATGAAGTTACATGACATGAAATTTCCTATTAGGAATATGAAGAACCTGAAGCATTGCATTTGACTGGGCAAAAAGTGGTTTTTTTCACATTGATTCCAAGAAAGATTCTACATATAAAATTCAGTTCATTCCCTTTTTCTGGAGAAGACATGTTGACAGTGTAACATATTTTAATTCTTTACATTATGTGTCACAGGAAATTATTTTAACCATTCCTTCCTTAGAAAATATTCTTGGAAATACACATCTTTCTGTGAAATAGATTTGATGTTATTGTAGCCCTACAGCTTCCACTTTATAAACATTCAGAAGCTTTACTAGCCATGACATGAACTTGGGAAGATGAAATTATACTCCACAGCTTCTAATTGCTTCAGACAAATTAATTTCTGAATCTTAACACTGAAATATTTGAACTTGGGGCTGCCAAGTCCAAGAGGAATCAATCAATAAAGAAACAAAAATAATTGTGAAAAGGAAAAATAAAATCTAAATCTCAGATTAAAATTACTGGATGTTATCAGATTTTGTAACAGTTTATATAGAAAAATATTTTATAAAGCAATTTATAAACAATATGAGTAATGAATCCATTTAAGATTTTGTTGGTTGACAAATATTTAATGGTCACAAGTGGTAGTGCTGTGAAAAATGTATTTTTCTTTTCTAGAAAAACATATTTCTATATAATTTTGTTGCCTGCCCTACAAGCTGTCCCTTCCTCTTCCCCCTCCCTGCTGGTTTTCATGAATCTGAATTCTGCATTGGTATAATGTTGTTGTTTGAGTTTTGCCCTTGGCAGCAAGGTTGTCACTGGCCAGCAGGTGAAAATCTGGTCATTAACAAACAAACCTGTGAGATTTATAGTCATAGCAAAGATACCATCTTGAATATGTGTAAAATAACTTGGGAGATGTTGCCCTGTTAAAAATTCTTCTAAGAAAGCTGGTAATTTGTATGTCTGTAATATTTGGATCTCTACATGAAACTCCTGAGAGTTAATATTTCTAGTCATTCTCAAAGCTTCACTCAAAGTTACTGTCTGTGCATTCATTCCTAAATTAATTAATCTCAAAATTACAGCAAATGTCTGATTTCACATTAACCGTATCCAATTACTTCCTAGGTCAACACTGAATCAGACTCAGCTAGCTCATTCTCAGGCCCTTAATGACTTGCCCTGGATCCAATTTTGAGCTAAAATAAAAAAGGAGCCCAAAACTCGGATCTCCTGGGTGCTGCCAATTCTGATGGAAGAAACGGATAAGTGAAATCCTTAAAAGGACATTAAAGGAGAAACTGAAAACCTGGGACTCCCAAGAAGCTGCAGACATCAGCAGTGTATTTTGCCATCAGGGAGGAGCTGTTGCAAGCCCAGAGATGTCAGACAAGTGACAAAGGGAGCCTTTGCTTATGAGGGTACATAATCAGACAAAGGATGGGGATGGGCAAGGGATTTTGTTCCAGAGACTGATTTTTTTAGGGGGAATTGGTCTTAACATACATATCTAATTGAGTTGGGAATACTAACTAACGCTTTCCCCAGCAGAAATAAAAGCTGCCAAGGAATGACTGCACTGCCCTGATGCCGGCCGGGCTCCAGCCTCTCCTGCCGCAGAACCTCACGGCAGCAGCCGCACTCCTGATAATGCACTGCCTCAGTGGAGGCGCCCAGGTTTGCCCACAGCCGGGCAGGTGAGCCCTTTGGCTCCGGGCTTCACCCCGGCTCGGGAAGAAGACGAAGCCCCTGGCTAAGCAGCGGGCTGTCAGGGAAAGTCATCCCTTTTCTTCCCGGGTGACAAATGCGCTTGTCTTCTCGGGCGCCACGTGACAAGACAGTAGTAACTGTGCTGCTTCAGACCAGACGAAGGCACAACCATTCATGATTTTCCATTTTTTGTCACATTAATTTGGGGGGGGGGGGGGGGGGGGGAAGTAGGGCAGAGAAAAGGCTTTGAATCCAGACAGACATGTGTGTTTTAAATTATGTTTTGTGAATTGAAGCAAGGCAGATGCTTCCAACAAGCACACATTTTGCTACTGTTTGCAAAGCAGACACACACTGGCACATGGTTGTAGGACATGAATTATACTTCTGTGCTTCTGATTTGTAACCACACCTGTATACCCTTAGAAATGCTAATAGAAAAAATACGAATTTAAGCACAAAGGAGAATCTAATAAGAGGAACATTTGAATGGGTAAGGAAATGTCTATTCCTCCCCATATCCACCCCCTGCCCCCCCCAGTCATTAGGACTGGAGGAACATGCTTCTAGTAATTAGGTAAGATTGATTTAGAGGCTGAACACCACCCACAATTTGTGTAGTCTGGGGTCAGGCAGGCAGCTGCAGAAACCGCTCAGCTAATTATGAGAATTCACTGTTCGTTAATAGAATCTCTCTCCACAAACAGCAGCTGTGTGTTTGCTCACGCAGATTATTAATTCTGGCCTTGCCTCAGCTGCAAGTTTCTGCTGCGTCGAAAGGAATCCTCTGATAGAAGTGTCAGTTATCACCCAAGCGATGCCAGGGGAGAAAGGAAAAGCAGAAAGAAAGGAAAATATCTTCTAATCACAGGTGGATAAAGATTTCTTTGCAGATACCTTCCTTTTCTGCCTCTTATTCCCAAACAATTAAATGCCAGTTTTGGAACTCATTAATCTGTAGGCAACCTGGCGAGATCTAATTTATACCTGTCAGGAGCAATGGGCAGCAGCTAATAGGAAAATAATTGCAATGTAAGTCTACTTTCTCACTTGATAGTATGCTTGCTTTTAATGACAAGGTTTTGATATGGTGCATCAGAACATTATAAAAGATATTGTCTGCATCAGTTCTACAGTTATGTGTATCCTCCTAATTGTGCCATTTTTTTAAGTGCATATTCGTATTTTTTGCAAAAATTGAACAGAAGCAGCAACATAAAGATTTGGCATATTATCATGTACAGATATAAACTTCTACCTCATACTAAATGAGAAAATAACATCAGCTTTGTATGTAAGATGCCATATCTTGCTACATAGCTAGATGTAAAATATGCTTATAAATTATTTGCTGAAAAATCAAGACTTGGATAAATCTTGGCTCAGTTAAAATAAAAGCTGAAACTCATACTCATGTTAATAAGCACCAATGATGCCTAAGTTCTTACATTTGATAACTACATAGAATATTAGGGCTTTAGGGAGAGCTGAGTTTCCTCTCTGTATTGTATCACTGTCACAGGACAAACTATCTGATATTCAGGTAAGGTCCCATCCTGCAAAATTCAGAAATATTCTCAGGAATGTTGACATGTCTGTGAACAGAAGGTTCCTGTTGTGAAAGATAAAACATCCATATTGTGCATTTGGATGGAGATGTGTGGGAGGCGTGCAGAACATCCCCATCTGCAGAGTGAATGGGAGCAAAGCCCCACCTTTACATCACATTGCTTTGTGAAATAGGTGCTTTCCACCTTTGCTTAGATCATTGAATTAGGCCAAGAGATGAAGATCTTTGCAATGCTGCAGAGCTCAGTTTAATGGTAAGTGAGCACCACTGTGGGGATCACAAGTGATGCAATGATTTAGTAAGGGCTGTATTCTTGTAATAAATGTAGAAGACTGTTGACTACGGGAAAATTAGACTGTTGGGTTTGTGACAGGCAAGCCAGACCCAGCTAATTCCCCAGTGTATCTCTGTTTATTTCAACCCTGCTGTGAAGTTGCCCCAAATACAAACGTGGTCCAGAGCGTTTTACTGCTTTAAATGTTAGCAGAGGACAGCATGGGTCAGTGGACTGTGGTGTATGATATAAATAACAAATGCTTTTGAAAAAATTGCTTTTTTCCTACAAAAGTGAAATGGAAAAAATCCTCTGTGTAAACAGATTGGGGTTTTTGTTGGTTTGGGTTTTTTTCACTAAAATAAATATTTCGATATTTGATTTAAGGCTTTTTGAGAATCCTTTACAGTGTTTTGTGAAAGCAAACAAAAATGTTCACGTTCACTCATCTTTTTTCATGAAGGAAAACATCATTTTGTGGTCAGCCCTTTCTCCCAGAGTCCTAAATCTGCAATTTTTCAAATACAAACACAGCTTAAGTTGCCAATTAAATTCTTCAAAGTTCCACTGAAATCCCTAATATAACTGTTTCATGATAGGTCTTGCAGCTACATGCGGGCAATTGCACAAGGAAATGCCAACTCTTTCTAGACACCTCCAACATCTGTACAAATCTGGTCCTTATTAGCAAAGACTTATTAACAGAGAAGGTTACAATAACTTCTTCACTAGAAATTACCTTGTCCTATTATTCAACTTTCACTAGTTTGCACATTTAAAGCATTCTTTCTCACCTTCTAAAGTAAAAGGTACTGATACCCTACTAATAATGCAAAGAGGCATCAATCCTATGAAAGACAAGCTGTAATTAATTTTCTGTAGTGCTTATGCACATCACTGTGATTACTGTTGGTAAGTATTCAGGGATCAGTAATGACCACTGTGGACTTGTGAAAGTAATTTGTATGAGGAAAGGAATAGATTTGATAAAGCTGCAATAGATTTGAATGCTTTTTCTATTACTGAATGCTTGTCATTCATGTTACACTGTGAATACTTCCTTAGAAGATTTGCAAGAGTATAAAATGTCTAAATTAATTCTGACTGTGAATTTAAAGTGTGTCAGAACACCTATGCTCTGGGATAAACCATGGGTATGGGCTAAAAAACTCATTTAGTTACATTAAGACAGGAAAAGAGAATGTGGGATTTGAACCAGTATAAGCCAACTGAAAGAAACCAATAAATTTTCTGATTTTTTTCCTTGCATTGAGATAAACCACAAAATTTAATTGTATTTTTGTAATGATTTGCAATTTGATTCTTTTAAAGCAGCACTTAAGGTGGGGTCCACATGGTTTTGCATATTTAAAGGACTGGTAACATTGCATAGTTTAATCACTTAATCGCTACCATGAACTTGCAGGCAGAAGAGCATTTAGAATGGCATTTAGAGCTCTTTCTTCCAGGGCTTGTTCTCGAAGTGTTTGTACTCTACCTTACTTTACCTCCCCAACCTTTTCCTTTCTCCTTGCATGTCTTTCCATGCAACTCTCCATATTTCCCTATCAGAATGCAACTTGCTAATGAATTAAACACCTTCCTGCCCTACATTTAGCCAAACTACTCAATGCATAGCACATATAGCAGTTTTTAAAAGATTTCTAAGCAAGAGTTTAGAGTTGTACTGAGGTGGAGTGGGAGCTGCTTTGAGTTTTTTGGCAGAGGGAGCAGGTAACCAAGGGTTCCTCTTTCAGCTCACTTCTCTGTGACTTTGTAGTAGGAAGTTTAATGGCTTCTTTTTTCTACAGCCTTGAAACCTTCCAACAAGATGTCACTGAGTTTTATCGTCATCACCATGTAGATGGTCAGGGACTTGAACTGGCTGCTATTACATGGTCTGCAGGTTTTCTGCCAACCTCTAAACACTGAAATATATGTTTGTGCAGTAGTTACTATATATCACTAATACATAGCTTGAAATGTATGTGAGCTATTTTCCTCAATAGGAACTTATGTAAATAAGTTTATGGGGATATCATACTTTCAGCTGTAATAAAAAGGAAATAAATGCTGCTGAATTATGACGCTCTGGTTTTCCTATTATATTAAGATTTTTATCAAGTGCACAAGACTGAAAAACCTAAGCCTTTACGTCATTAACATGTCATGCAATTTCAGCATAACTCATTCCTATTGGAAAATGTTGAGAAATGCAAACTCTGTCTACCACTTCACCATGAAACCCTTCTCTAATTCTATTGCAGTTCTGTTGCAACTTTGTCAAAGTTACTCCTCCCCTTGGTTTCATTTACACTTACAAACACTTTTACTTAGTGTGGGTTTTCTAACACCAACATTTGTTGTTTGTGCATCAGGTTGCTAAGCCCTTTATATAATGGGAATAATTTAAAGATTATAATGATATCCCCAATAAATTATTTAATATATTTATTGAAAAAGGGAGTAAAGGAACTCTTCTGGGTAATTGGCGTGTAGTAAGCCACAGTACCAGTTGTATATTCATTTTTCTCCAATGTATGCAATTATCCACTCAGCCTGTATCCATTAATATTATTTTTCTTCCTAAGCTGGAAGTATATAAAGCCATTAGAAAATAATTCTAAGAATTCTATTTGCTGAATAAATTTTAATTTGCATGGCACCAGAAATTTTTTATTAATGGGAAATAAATTATTGCAATCTTATGGAAGGCGACAAGTTAATAGCTTTGTGAAAAGTAATGGAGAGAAAATGATCTTGAAAAGGTCAGGTCTCCTGTCACAATGTCTTTATGCACAATTAAAACAAGTCAAGAAAGTGGCTATATAATCAGGACCATGAATATGCATTATATCCTAATGAGAGTATGAAGATAGAGATGGGTTAGTGCTAAAGTCATGGTGAGGTGGTGACATAAAAATGGTAATTTGTGATGTAGTATTTAACTACGTGCTTCTGTTTCCTTTGGGAGAATTAACTCATTGCTACCTGGCTATTCATTATTTTACCTTCAGCAGTATACTAAGTGAAAAGAGATTTCTCTGCCGGAGCACACATACACATAGAATGTGTTTTGGTCTTATGTAAAGATGCTCCCCATAGTTATGTAAATGACAAAATACCTCTCCTCTATCACTGCAGGAAGACCTCACAAATGTTTGTTACTGTTACCTTTTTAATTATAGAAGTCGAAAGGCGTTTTCACATTACATAGCAGATTTAATATGTCATGGCTCAGTCTCTCTAAAAGTATTTTATTTCTTGAGGTGCTCCTGTGCTTCTGTGGCAGGGAAGTATCCCCTTCAAGGTGGGAGGTGTTGTAATCATCTGTGCCTCTGGTATTATGCATTCACAGAGGAAGAGGTTCTGCCCTTCCATGTGCGTGTTTTGTGCCGCTCCCCTTTACCCCTTCTCAAACAGAAGAGATGGGACTTTTTGAAAGTAGGAGTGAATATATGTGAATATATTAGTTACTGCCAGGAAAACTTTTTTGAAATATGCCTGGCTAGAAATAGTCATCTACAAGAAGAAATTAACTTGGCTTCTTAAGCACTAAATTTCATCCTAGTAAAGAAGGTTTCAGTGGTCCCAGTGCTGCTAATGGGTGCTATTGAGTCCTGGAAATTATTCTACATTGTAATTGAAAATCAGTAAGAACTTCTGATTCAATGGTCATTTAATAAAATATAATGGTCACTGAACAATGATTTTGATTAGCTAATGGCAATTTAAAGGTTTACAACACCTCTCGCAGCATTGCTTATTTGGGTATGCTATTACAAGTTACTCCCTAAGAGCTTGGTTTATGCTCAAAAATAGGAATAACTAGGAGGGGAAGCAGATGCAGCTGGCATCCTATAATGCTCTGTTTGGGTGGCAGAGCTGTATTCAGTCCATGCTGATTAGATTTCCATAGATGGGCATTCAGCCCGTAACTCTTTCCCTGTATTGGCTCACTCAGTCTATACTTTTCTTGTTTGCTGCTTGTTTCTTTGCCCATTATACTATAGGTTTCTTAACTGTATTAACATTAGATTTGGTACACAAGAATAGAATTACATGCTTTTGTAATGAGATTTTTGTCAGGATTTTTTTATGTTTTTGGTGTTAAGAGATTAATCTTGAAGACTTACTCAATGAACAGAAAAAAGGTTACATACAAAATATATGCTTTTATGTCTTGTCTGGTTACCAGGGATCTGTGAATTAAGGAGCCCTGAGCAGGCTTTGCCATCTTCCCGTTGCCTGCTGTCCTGTCAGTAAGAAACCAGTCAGGGTGTTCCTTATCAGGAACCAACAACATTCAGCCTATTTGTCCACAGAGAAGATGTAATGCAGCAGCTACAGTTACCTCCCACCACAACTGTGAGAGAGTTACTTCCCTGGGATCAGACCTGGCAGCATTTGTGGATATGCAAAAAAGCTGAGGCAGAAGGGGCAGGGTTGTAAATAAAGTCCTTGTAGTGGTGGTGGTTTGTCACTGTGGGCCCTCAGGCTTTTTTGCTGGCAATATAGCTGTGTATTTCTGCTTTGATGTTGTTCCACAACTGTGTGGCTGGTCATGGTGACTGTGACCTCAGTCCATGACATCAGACTCGTGTGCAGCATCCAGGCTTTTAGGTCTCCAAACAGGTTCATGGAGCATGAGCTGCCATTTTAGTGTGTGCTTTGAAGACACAGGACAGTGCTCCTAATGAAGCAAACAATGAGTCAAGGAAACTGGTAAGAGTGAAGTGCACAAACCTGCAGAGTGAACATTGTTTACCTGGCTCAGCACTCTCCTAGGGGTCTGTGAAGTTATCTGAGGCTGATCTCCAGCCTCAGAAGGACTTTCCATAGAATGTATCATCATGGTACAAATTAGCTGCAGAGGTCCAAGTAAATCTTCAAGTTATGGATTGTGATCTTTTTACCCAGGTCTGGAAATAAGGCTTTCAGTGGCAGAGCAGCAGGCTTCTTTAAACTGGGGTAGGAGCCAGATGAAAGGTGTCTTGCAGACCCAGGCTGGTGTGGATGCAGGCACACAGTGGACCCTGGGTGGCTCAGTACCCCGTGCATGCCAGCATCCTGCTCACAGATTGCCACGGGCAGCAGGGCAGAAGTGCTTCCATTTTCTCTGTCTTCAACACTCCTTTTCTTTGACTCAGATTACTGATATGCTTCAGGAGGTGAAGAGGATGGAATGGCAACTTACGCTGCCCACCCTTCCTCCCTTGAGCAGGGCAGGGCACACACTGGTCCCTGTCACATTATCCCAGCTTGAAAACCAAGATGGAGCACTAAGATAGGATGGCAGATTTTCTGAACATCAACCAGTCACTTCAGCAGTGAATCAAAACTTGCTTGGAGATGTCTCTATTTGAAATGGTATATAAATATGCTGATGAAAGTCAGCTGCATTTCTCATTTTCTAATGGCCCTGTACTTTTGGTTTATGTGCTGTTGAAATACTTGGATGGTATTTCCAGGTACCTCAGTTTTACTGTAGAGAAACAGAATTCTCATCAAGTGATGCTGATGGGAAGAAATCATCTACCTCATTCACAATGCTGGTTTTGAAATTAACTGTGGTGACTCAGAGGGGAAAAAAAAGTTTAAATGAATAGTCCAAGGAAAACTTTCTGGTTTAGTACAGTTGTAGTAGAAAAAAAAAGAGGAGAATATGCATATAGAATGCCACAAAATAGGTGTTCTTTTTCTTTGCAGTTATGATGGCTTTCCGCCATATTAAATCTCATTTTGAACTTCTGCCATTCTAAGTGGAAGAAGTGATAGAAAGAATCCAGAAGTCAGTGAATATCTCTAAAAGGGTGGAGAGTCTTCTGTAAATACCAGGTTTGTTGTTGCTGCTGTGAGTGGTAGAAACAGCAGTAACATGCAAGGCTTGAACAGCATTGCACAAACTCTCAGGTCTGAGGAGATGTACAAAAAAGATTATGAGCTATATACAAAAAATGAGCAGATTTAAAAAGACAAATAAAATGCTCTGAGGAGTGAATTGAAAAGTAAATTAAAATAACATTGTAACAAAAATTAGGAAAGGGCTAAAAAGTTGTAGAGAAAAAGCATTTTACCTAAATGAAAAAGAAACTATTTATACTGTAGCAATGCGAATTTTAGGTCTTGAATTTGTATTGTATTTGTATTTGTCTGTACTTGGTATGTCCCTTCCCGAATCCTCTTACCAATCCCCTGATCCCCTTGGTATCTCCCAGAGGGGAGCCCCTTGTCAGTCACCCTGGAAACTTGAAGAGAAATCATCTCCCATTTGGCCAGGTGCTCAGGCACCTGCCCTCTTCAATTGTCCTGCTAAGTGTCCCACTCTAGAACCTCCCAACCCCTTCCCATCCATTGGCCCGAATTCTCCTGTGGCCTCAGGCTATGTCCTGGGGTACATAAGGGAGAAGGACAGGCCGAGCCTTGCCTTTTGCACATAGAGCTGCAACAATAAACACCTTTCAAACCCAAGGCAGAAGCCTGCTCTTCATTCCAAAGCCTCACCCACGCTTCCAGCTAGCAGATCTGAGGGACTCACAAACTATTGCAGTTGGCCTGGGGTAAGCAGTCTGCCCGTAGCAGCCCCCCAGAAGGAAAACGCTGCATTATACAACATGTGCTGACCTTGTGCAACTCTTTGCCCCAGGATATTGTTTATCTTAAGAGTTTAATAGGGTTTTTTAAAGTGAAGATTCAACCTCTATATAGGTAAAAGGGAACATGTGTCCTATACATGGGTAAAAGAGAATCAGGAAAGAGCTTTCCATTAGAGAATCTTCCACAAAATTTTGGAGTATCTTCCACAAAATGATGCTAGCAACTGATGCCAGAAGGAACAAAACTGTGTGCTATTTCACAACATCAGCACCTATATTTCTGTACAAAAGAGCTGTTCCTCATTCCCTGCTCTCTCTGTTAATTTGCCAACAATCCCTCCTCAGCTTTCCTAGTACCTAATCCTCTGCATTTTTTGAATGTACATGAGGGGTATAAGGTGACCTGATAATACAGAGGGGCTGGAAACCAGGGCAAGGCTGATGGCCAGTTATGTTGATAAAACAGCTTGCCCTATCTCCAGTTAACATTGAAATTCTAACATACTGCCCTGCAATTTCCACTCATCCTTTTTTTTTCCCCCCCATGTACCAGAATAAAACAACTGTCCTTAAGTCATGCTTTTTCTCTCTAGATGAATGCTTTTCATATTGCTTCTAAAACTCCTCTCTCTCAAGGTGAATCTGTGCCAGTTAGGCAGAGTCAGAGGTAACACCACTATAGAGAAATTATTTTCAGGCATTTCAACTGTCAAGAATGATGATAACCCTCTGTGATGCACAAACAAAAATTATTTCTTTGATATAAAACAAAGTGCAGATTTATTCCAGATTAATTAATAGTTTAGACTCTTAGGGTTTGCTAAAAATTTGTCAACTATTTTCTTGTGTTGAAGTAATGAGAAATTCCAGCAAAATGCACTTAAGAAAATAGTATGCACAAGATGAGAAGGAAAGTGTGTGTGCGTATTATGTATATATATACATGTATGTATATATATACGTATGTATATATGTATGTGCTTGAGAGTGAGAGAGTGTATCTGTATATACATAAAAATTTCCAGTTCCTGGTTCTTTGTGAGGAACTAATTTGGTCTAATAGATGAACTGTTTGAAATCTGAAAACAATGTTTTGATGGCCAGAGCAGCAAAAGGGGAAGGTGTTAAATATGGCTTATTAGCATTTTATGGAGAAAAAGAAATTCAGAATCCTCATGAGACCAATAGAGACAGGGCAAAAATACAGTACACATGTAAATTAACAGCCAGCAATCCTTGTACCTAAGGAAATATCCGCAGGACATCTTAAATCATCTAGAATTTGGGTATACTCATTAACCCATGGGAGTTAACCATCTGGCAAGTAGAATACAATGCCCTAACTAGTGTTGTTGTGTTGTTGTTTTATAAATCAGGCTGGATCCAAGTGTACTGCTTGCCTAATGGAAAGTATATTGTCATTAACATCATGTCCATTGCCAGATAACAATGCATAAAAATTATATATAGCACAAAGAAGTCATCCTAAAAGCAGTATTAGTGTCCATAGCTTTGATTGAAGATGTGATACAATAACTCTGTGTTTAAGTACACTCCTGTAAAGGTTTCCCCGTTTAAAAAGTAATGACAGTATTTACCAGCACATATGCACAAATTTATATCTGATGTCAAATACTCCGAATATAAAATAAATGCAAATGAAAGCCATACAATGTCTTCTTTCTGTAGATTGTTTTTTGACTGAAAATCAATCATGTAGTAAACACACTTAATTTAAGTCATTGAAGTATACTGATATTGACACAGAAAGTTGTATTTATTAAACTTTATTGTTGTTCGAATCAATGGTATTATTTGGACTTTGATGGACAGAAACAACAAAGATTTTACATTTATGTACATGAGACATAAAGGCATGCTTTTGAACAAGGTTTGCTGGCACTTTTGAGTAGCTGAAAGTCAAGCTGGGAGTCCCCACTCTCCTTCTCATGAGCCATTACAGACTTGGAGGAAGCCAACGTGGTAGCAGGTCTAAAACTTACTTCAAGCAAGCAGACAAGCAACAACTTAAATCATGTTCCATTGTTTCCAAATGCCTTTTCAAAGAATTCAGAGAATTCAGGTGTAATTTGAATTTCTGTGTGCATGCATATAGGGATGTGTTCAAAGACAGAGCAGAGTGAGGCAACCCTAAAGAGAGGGAAAGTCCCCCATGCCTCACTGTCTCCTTCTCTCCTGCTCCAGCAGTAGGGACTGGAAGACTGTGAGGGGTTTTCCACAGGAGGTGAAACAAGCCCAGTGGAGCAGGGTTTGTCCTAAGCACTGATGAATAATGCTGTGGATTTGCTTGTCATGTCCCGTCTCATAGTGTGTTCATTTGGTGCCACACAAGCATAGGACTAAATGAGCTTCCTGATCCCCTGGCCCAGACTCTAAGAGGGGATGCAGATCAATCTAGATGGATGGACAAAAGAATACATAAAAATAATGGGAAAGAATTTACCAGAATGATGCACTGTAAGCATAATATACCAACTGCCAGAAACAAAGGGAAAAGCTGAATACAGAAAGCACTACTGTGAAAAATTAAGAACTTTGTCCCATGGTGAGTGTATGCAGTAACTGCTTGACTAGAATTTAATTTCTGACAGTTTCTGTAGTCTTGATTGCATTAAATTTATTTTTAAAGACTTCTCCAATATCCCCTTTCCCCATTTCCTTTCTCTTGTGATGTTCCCACTCTATTAATAGCCTCCCTAGTGGGATCCTAGGGCAAGAAGTGAGGAAAAGTATTGAGCCAGATCCTCATTGGTATAAATTAATATAATTCCAACTGACCTCAAGTTATTCCACTGGAGTATCCCAGTGTATCTAATTATAAAGAAAGGTTAACTTTTACTAAGCAGCAAACGTATTACTCAAATTGGAATTTATCCAGGATGTGGTTTTGGACAGTTAAGTCATTAGTAAATCTACATGGTATCTTCTGTTAAAATTTATTTTCTAAAAGAAAAATCCCTCTTTATCAGCAAAGTAACTCGTTCAATAAGAATATCTGTTGGAGCACAATGCAAGGACACATGTTTACTGTTAATTGAAGTAATAGATGCACCTTGGAAAATCCTGAAAACTTTCTGTTCAAGCATTGTTGTAGCATTCCCTAATTTACACAGTTAAAACAGAGATTGCAGGCTCCTCATAAACTGGTTAAAAGCAAACAAGTGCAAACTGTCTGATTTAGTGAAGTGTGGCTTTTCATACCATACAACTTACTTGTTATAAAGCTATGGGCTTGCTAATAGGATCACCACTCCAAACGGCACTTACTAGAAATCTCACTTTCCATATGTCAAAGCTGCAGTGCCTTTATCTCACAAAGAACTCACATACTTAACTTGTTTCGTAAATGTAGTTTTATGGACCCTCTTTAGTATCTGACACTAAGATCTCCCAATTCTGAAACACTCAGATGAAGTATATTAGAGTTCATTTTTCAGAAGTATTTATCATAAGCTATTAGAAGGAGAATTAAAATTGCTACTAGAGTTGACTGAGCTTTTAAGATTTGTCCCTAATCTATTTGTGTAGAGAAGGATCTTGTAAAATTCCCTGCCTGCACAAATATCAGTCTCCTGTTCTTATTTTAATTTGTAAAATGTATGATTGAGAAGACAAATAGAAGCTGTAAAATGCAAAATCACTTTTCCAGTGAGTCTGTAAAATTAAAATCATTACAACATAAAACTGATCTTAGGAAAATAGATCCTAGGATTTAAATATCATAAAATATTAAGTATATTTTTCCTTACACAAAATGAAAGGTCTAAGGTTTCCCTCAGACTTTGGATGTATCAAAGTCCTCATCTGATTCCCAAAGTACTATGGACTGGATACTTTTGGGTGGCATCATTCTTCTTACACTACTGCATAACTGCTTGTAGTTGAATTGACACACCTCCCTTTGAAGAGAAGACAATACACCTACTCATCTCAGCACTGAGAAGGCAATGTTCCTACCTGCTGTTCCTACCAGAGCCCGGAACCACAAAATCACAGAATCCATTTGGTTGGAAAAGACCTGTGAGATCGTCAAGTGTGACCTTTGACTGATGTCCACTTTGTCAACTAAACCACGGTACTAAGAGCCACATCCAGTCATTTCTTGGACCCCTTCAGGGATAGTGACTCCACCACCTCCCTGGACAAGCCATTTCAATGTTTCACAACTCATTCCATGAAGAAGTTTCTCCTAATGTCCAATCTGAACCTCCCCTTGAGCAGCTTGAGTCCTGTAATTTTCTCTCCTGTTGCCTGGGAGAAGAGGCAGACTCCCACCTTGCTGCATCCTCCTTTCAGGTAGTTGTAGAGGGTGATGCAGTTTTGCCCAAGCCTCCTTTTCTCCAGCTCAAACCACTTCAAGCTCTGATAAATGCAGTAGGGCATCCACCAGTTGGGAATGCAGTGCTCAGCACAGCTAATTGTGAAAATCAACACTCTGTTCAAGATCATCACTTCTTGGCTCATGTGGTATTGACCAGGTTGAACGTTTTTACCAGTTTGTTATGGTCATAGATGAATAAGATCAGTTTACAGGAGATGTCCTTTCTGTAATCTGTACAATTAAGTGTGTGCACCACGAATGGCAGAAGTGAATGCACCAGTCTCCCTCAAGGAAAAGAGCATGTCAAGTAAATGTATGAAGAAAGCTAGGAAAAAGGTTTTATATAAATCTTCTTTAAACCCACCAGGGCCAAGAACTTTCCCTAGGGGTAGGTTTTAAATTAGTTCATCTTTTCTCTTTTTCTTTCATAACTTCAGGGAGATCCAAGAAACCTTCCATCTCCCATGCAGATCACAGAGAGAAGTTGAAAGAATAGAGAAATATCTGTTCATCTGTGCATGATGCCAGGCTCTAATTTTTCATACAACTGCTCATAGCATTTCTGAATTATTAAGTTTAATAAGATCTCGTGGATCTGTATGTGTGTGAATGTTTTACCCCACAGAGCTCCTCTAACTGCTCTTATGGCTGTGCACTTACAGTGAGAAATCAGCAACCAACACGTAATCTCATTTTATCCCAGCTATTGGTACAGATATTACCTAGTAAAAGTGATGGATATCTGCATTTTATAGATTATGAGTGAGTTTGCAACGGTCTGTGAAGTCACTGCTTGAGTCAAAGTGGCTTCTTGAGGCAAAGAGAGGGGTTGTCTAAGTCTGTTACCTGTTTTCCTAATCTTCTAACTTTGCTCTCAAGATCAATCCATTGTATTAGCTCTCATTCCTCCTAGGAATGGCAGAAAGATAGAGCCCCAAATCTTTTCAGAAGATTGTCAAAAGCTGAGACAAGAGAAGAGAGAAAATTCTTGGAACATGCTAGTTTCCACATATAATGTATATGAAATTCAATGTACTGAACAGATACTTGATCTTGAGTTTCTAACTTTTGCTGTTAAAATTTAGCTATAAAGGTTATAAAAAGACAAGATCTACAAAGGCCTGTGTATCTACTTAACAAAATATTATACAAATACTACTAAATCTAGCAAGAATTATGGCAGAGCTGTCTGGTAATTTTTTTGTATGAATGTTTTTCCAGCATAAAATAAAATATTTGTAGGACTGTTTCCTAAAAAAATCAGTTCTAACAAAACATTTCAGATTTTCTACTTAGAAAAAGCAAGCTGTTGCAGTGTAGATTGGATCACCTTGTATCAAAACACCTGCTTCTGAGGACAACCAGACATTTCATGTGAGACTGGTTCAAAATCAATTTTCAGCCTTTCTTACTCTCCTGTTAAAGCAGCACACTGCTGCTGTTTTCCTTTTAGGCCCAACATTTGTCTGATTATAAGAACCACAGCCTCTATTTGATGAGAGAAAATGTGCAAAATTCCAGATAAAATAAATGTCTACTAATTGTCTAGCATGTTTTGTTGATTACAACATAGAGGTTTAGTCTGTTCAGTCACATTGAGACAAAACTGGACAAGATGCCAGGGGGTAAACCTCCAGCAGGAAAATACCTGCTTTTTTCCAGATACTCTTGTGTAAAAGGGTTAAGTCTCTGATGAGAAAGTAGCTATACTTTTTTCAAGGGGTCAAAAGATAATGTGATAGGAGTTTAATTAAAGCTGGAAGTTCATACCAGTGAAATCTCAGCTTCGACTGCACCTGAACATGGGAGACATAAATGTCTGTTATATCATTGCTGCAATCCTCATGTCCAGCTGAATCCATCTGTATGCTCTGCTCCACACACCTTCAGAATTCCCACTAACTGCAGCTTTGGTTTCAACATAATATAATTCCAGCCAAGTCTCCAAATTCTCTTATTCCTTATTTTTTTTTGGCTCCATCCTGTTCATGTATTCATTTAGATACATACCTAGACCATACCTACTCTGAAACATGTAGTTTTCTTATTAGTTTGCACTGCTTGAAGAACAACATAAAACTGTTCCTTTAATAGTCCTCTGGGAGTTATGTAAAAGAAGTATAAATATGGCCATTTCACAGGTTTGAAAATTTATCAAAATACTCCCAGATCTTCGTACATCATAGAAGGTATGTTTGCATAAAGTATGAGAAGACTATTTTTCATCAGCCTCATAATTTCACATATGAAATCCATATTAGAGAGTAATCTAACTGTCTGTAATGCCAAAATATTTTGAAGTATCATTTCCCACTTTTTTCCTCTCTGTTCAAGAGGGTTTCCTACTTTTTAGTCATCAGATCCACCCACACACTTGCCAATCAAGCATTAGATCTCTTAATTTCATTTACTGAAAGAATTAAAACTCTCCTTCCCATTGAAATAACTGTTCAACATCTGAACTATGTCTGATTTCAGAGAAAATGCAAGCTCATTTATGCATTTCAGTGATGGGAGCATTTATGCCTATCTTCATGGTTTATGAACCGTGACTTTAATAACAACCCGAGCAGTAACTGCCTTGCAGGACAGGCTCCACTGAAAAGCAAAAGCAAATCAAGAGTTCCTTGTGTCTGAAACTCCACTCTACTTAAGGACTTTTAGTCAGTTTACTGAAAAAAAATACATAAAATACAGCAATCCACAATGTTCATTCAGGCTTCAATGAGAAAGGTTCACCATGGGTTTTATTTTCTTACAGATATCTGTTTGAACTCATTTTAGCATGACTTATGACTCATTTTTCTGTTAATCTTATCAACCTTTTACTCCACCAACAAAAATACCAGCTGAGAGAGACCACCTGTGTGTGTCTCAGTTGCAGTTTGAAATATACTTTATTGATTCACTTCTTCCCTATAGCTAAAAAACACATTGCCAGTTTCCCTAAGTGGTTTGATCACATCCAGCAAGATTGACTTCCACTGTCACATGACTGGAAATGGAATATTCCTGCAATACCTGTTTTCAGCGGTGGAGCCACAAGTATTCTTATAAATGAGGCTTACTTCACTATTTTCAAAGACATCAATTGCTTATGAAAGACTCAAATGCAAAATGCTTTGAATGAATTGTTACCCCAGGGCTGTATACGTTTTAATTAAAATTGACCCTGAATGAAGCACATAGTCTCAAATACTTAAAATTGTCGTAAAAAAATAGTCAAGATTTCACTCCTACAAGAGATTTCTGTTTAGAGAAGGAATCCAAAACTGGCTGAATTGAGATCCTGTTTTCTTTCCCAGCCTGTAGAGTACACTATTCAAAACCTTGATGAGAGCATGGCTTGAGCCCAAGCTTCTTAGGCAATCAATTCTTTGTATAATTTTATTAACTTCATTTCAAAGTACTTGAAAGTGACCCTTTGCACAGAATACGAACTGTCACGTCCCATACCCAGAGTGAATTAGTGACACTACAGTCTGGGTACTGTTCTCATTTTCCAGTATCACAACAGGTAACTAACCAAACGGAAGTCAAGAGATGCACCAGTAAAAAGCATGATAAAGTAAAATCAGCATGTTTTTGGAAAGTCAGGTGTTTGAGCTGCATTATTTCTTAAACAAAACAAAACAAAAATCAAAAACAAAATTTAAAAAACCCACTTAAATGAAAGTGTTGATATATCCATCAAACCTGACTGTCACCCTAGTGATTGCTGAATCATTCTCTGTCTCCTTTCTAATCCACAGACACCAGGGAAGAAGAAAAAGAACAACCCCCCACTCATTCCTCTTACAAAGGCAAATTAGCCAGATTGAAGTCAGCCACTAAAGGAATGGGAATATGCTTTTGCTATGTCTTCCTTGCTCCTAGGTATGGGTCCTGGCAAAGATCACATCAACAAGATCGGTCCTTCCTGGGGTGCTGGATTTTTGAGTGGTAACACAGAGGAGCTGGTATAAGGAGGGCAGTGGTCACATATGCCTAGCTAGCTAGCAGGAGGAAGCATATGGCCACCATTTGTTCCACCAACAGTGGTGTGCACACACTGCAAGCCCACAGAAGGATTGCTATTCCACTCAGCCAGACTTCCTTGCGGCTCTTCCAAGACACCCGCTTCTGCACGCCTCCCAGGAAACAAGGCATAAGTTGGCCAAAACACTCCTCAGAAGAAAGGTTTCTTAACACTTCTAAAGCCTTTCTCTCTTGTCCTTCACTAAGTCAAGTAAGTGCTTTGTGCTACATTGCACAGATGGCTCGATGCTGCATGTGCACAAGTACAGCTGTTAGGTTTGGGGTGGGTTACATGGATCTGGCAACTCTGCCTTTCAGTTGTTATCTATGAAATTAACCAGCAGGCAGATTTTTATGGAAAGGAGAGGAATTGCTGTGCAATATTTAAAAAAATAAGATATACACTCACATCTTTTTCATTGGATGCAAAACAATAATCTACCCCTCTAACAGTGCTTGAGGCAAAGACCCTATTTTTTCTCTTTGGTTTGTTTTCCTGACTCTGTCACTCACACACTGCAACTGGGTGTCAGATTGTTTAGTCTAGTATTGAGACAGCACAAGTGCTCTCATATAGAGGTTTTATTTCTGGTTGGCTGTAGATCAGCTGGTCTTTTTAGGAGTTGTGTGAATGAGATTGGGCTGGAAAGCACAAAAAGCTTGGCAGAAAGTGGGCTGTGCTGGCTGGTGTGTGCCTCTATTCCAATTAACCCAGACAGGTATTTGCATCCTGCCCCCAATGTCTGCACACCAGGGTTTGTCACCTTAGCACTGATTTCATTCCAAGTAATACAGGGACCTGGAGCTGCAAGTAAGTGAGACTGTCTTGAGTGAATGAACTGTGAATATTAGGGAAAATATATACTAAGCCACTTGAGTGCCATTAGTCCTTCACTGCCATCCCCACAGAACCGTTTCATGATAAGAGGATCAGGTTCTCCCCACCTTACTGAGAAAGAACCAGAAAGCTGTTCAACATATCTAAGGCTCCAAATTTTAAGGCATATGCCTTCAGATGTTTTAATGTGCCAGTTCCTCTGTCTGTCAGATACTGAATTTGCACTGCTTTCTCATGGCCTTGACTAACCCCAGTAGTCAGGATTCACATTAGTTCTGTAGTGAAAAAATATATCTGTTGGAACATTTTATCCCACTGATATTTAAGCACTAGGTTTCACTACAACAACTTTGTAACTGATCCCAATAGCTTTTTCTAAGTATTGATATTTTAAATTACCTTGATCATTGTGTTTGAACAAACCTATTTTCCCTTTGTATCTGTACACTGATTTAATTGAAATTAGATACCTTTTGCTATATTGTTTGGTTACCTATTAACTTCATGCAGTTAACACATTCTTTATAGTTTCTCCTGCATTCGTAATCCTCACCCTGATAATTCAAGTAAGGGCATTTTCTGCTTTGAGTAACTGGCAAGATGTTACTTGGTAAAATTGCTTCACACCAGTCTACTCTCAGAAAAAGCAGCACTGAAACAGTTAATTAAAACATAAATATGGCCAAGGTTACTATAACACTTCTGAACTTTAGAATATGGTTCCCAAATCTCAGTAAAAAGAAAAACCTGAAGGAGCATACCCGCAGGGCTGAACATCAGTAAGCAGACATAGAGAGAAAATTGGCATCTACAGAATATAAAACAAGACTTAGTACATAAGGTGAAAGAGGTATCTAAGGTTCTCAGGGGACAGACTGTTTCAGTCTTTTGAAATAAATGGTTTAAGTCTTCAGCTCAGCTCCCTTTGTAATATAAAGACTATGTGTCCTCTTTGAGTTAGACCATGCAGTATTACAATTCAAGTACATCTACTTCATATGGCTTTGTCACTATACATGAATGTAGTTATATTTTTATATTTCTTACATGTTTTTATTCTTAGAACAAAAATATTTTAAACTGTGCATATTTTTAATGGTGTAATTTAAATTACATGATCACGGGGAAAATCAATAGACAAGAAGTAAAGGAATATAATTAAAAATTATAATTGAACAATTTTTTTTTTATTTGCTAGATAGCAATGAAGTCACAGTATTGCTGCTCCTTGCCTCTACCTTGAATATACATCATCATACAAAGCTGCAAGACCTGCCTTTCTGACTCTGCAGAGGCGAAGTTACAAAATGACTGTTCCCTACTAACATTGAAAAACATAAAGTCATTGGCTTTGTCTGGCATTGGTCCATACCTTTGGTGTCACAATTGCAATGGTGACTCATCCAAAATCACTATGTAGAGAGGACGAAATATGTGCTTAGTTGGATTCATGACTATTATATTTTGGGTTTTTAGTGACTTAACACCTCATGCAGGGGGTGGAAATTTTAGATTTGATGTATAAGTGAAAATTTTAGATTTTCTTGTATCTTAAAAGGGAAAAAATAATAAAGTGAACAATGAAATTAGCAAGAACTATATTTTTTACCAGATTATTTAAGAAGGCCAGAAAAAGCACAGTTTCTCTGCTCTTGAAGAAAGAAAGGAAAATATATCTGAATCTCTATAGTAGTCATGATGTGTCATGTTGGTGGGCTGAAAGTCAAACATTATACACTGCCTTAGAAATCCAGCCACCACGAGGATCAAACTTGGTCCTGAATCAATAAAGATGACAGGACTGTTCATAGGATGAGTGAGTTCAGGATGACACCCTTCCAGTAGAGAGTGAAGAGAAGTCATTTGTTTTAGCTGACAGGAAGCCCCAATTAAAAAAGCTTCTGTCTTTCTAACAGTTAGCTGTGGGAAGTCATTAGTCATCCTCAACTTTAAATCTGACAGCCAGACAGTACCAGCTTTATACAGGAGCAGGTAACATAGGGTGAACTAATAAATATAGTGGAAGTACATGTACCCTTGGCATCCACATGAAACCCAGCATGGATACAAAAAGAACAGCAATTATCAGTGGCACCAAGATCAAAAGAAATATATGCTGTTGGTGAAATCCCCATTTTCCCCAGACATGAACATAGAGGACACTGATGGATGGCTGTTTATCACTATATGTTAACCTTTCTGGGGACAGGTTGTTTTCAGATCTCGTGTAGGTTACTTACAGTAACCGATGTGAAGGGTAGCTCTTGACACAAACTGTCAGACCACCATAGTTTCCAGCAAAATGGATCATGATGAATTACATCTATCACAAATTCAAAAGTATGACGATGTTTTTGATGACATGTGTCAAAGATCTCTCAGTTTTGCTGAATTGCCCCATCCATCTGAACCCTGCTGGATGTGTGGTAGCCAACTCAGAGACATCACCACCATGTCTGAAATCTTTGTTTTTTGCATTGGAGGTGCTTCAGGTACTGAGGAAGAAGTAAACTGTCAGTCCTAGAACAGGCTTCAGGGATATGGAGAAAAGGGATCTCGGCTTTGGTTTTGTTTACAAACTGAGGAAAAGAGCATTGCTTTGGGAATCCTTGATACTTTTCCAGAAATTTTAATCTAAACATATAAAAAGGGATGTTTTTCTGCAAGGTCTGTGCCACACAGAAATTGAAAGCAGAATGATCTGCTGTGATCCAACCAAATGACATCACAGTTTGTAGCTGTTACATGGAAGGAAGGCTACCCTACTGAATTTTGAGTCTGAGAGTCATTCTATAACAAGAAGGGGAAAAGAAGAAACTGTCTTTCTTCTCTGCATAGTAGCAACTAATTTCTGCTACCTATCTTGAATTCAGACAGTAGTTTGTGTCTCAAGAGTACCTCAGAGACACTCCTTAGCTAGGCATTCTTGCTTTCAGTATGTTTCCTCCTCCATTTCTTCCATTTGTCGCTATAGCTATAGAAATTATTTATCTGGTGCTATAGGTTTTGTCTACAGAGTGTATATATGACTTATAAACTTAGGATATTTTAAAAGTAAAATGTAGAGAGTTTATTATAGACTTTTTCAAATACTCCCTTTCTCATGACAGCACAACTTTTTATGGAAATAAATGTGACAGCACAACTGTATTTTGTAATAACTGGGAATCAAACAAAAGGAGCTGACTGATTCTGAAGATTTTGAGACACTCTTTTCACAGCATTAACCAAGAAAGAATTTGGACTAAAGCTAAAGTAAAATCATAAATTATTTAAATGGTATCTAAATCAAATATTGTTTCTCCCACTTTACCACTTAGTGCTGATGGTTCTTTAGGGTCATTACATCCCTTCATAGGTCAGATTGCCTACATGCAGGTATATCATAAAGGTTCACCAAGATGTGCCCCATTCCTTTATTCAGGCTTGAAAATCACCAAAGAGATTTTTGTCATAGAGGAAAAAAAAACAGAAGTGCCACAAGAAAACTCTATCTGTGACAGTGCCTCTCTGGGGGAGTATTGTAAAGTCAAATGGGCATTGAGTTTGATGTCTTTAGCTGGCTTTTTGCATAAGACAGAGGCTGAATTCCTTTCTGATACATTACTTTCTTCCATAACATATATCTACATATATCTATTTATTTCAAAGACTTTTGTGAGGATTCAGTGACACTTTTGCTTCTACTTATGCAGCAGTGTGTCAGATGTGTTAAGAATGAATAGAGAAGAAGGCATTAAGCAGTGCAAAATACCCCGAACAAATTAATTCAAAGTATCAATGAGCAGAAATAGCATTCAAATTGCATAAATTGTTGTGATTAGTTATTAAGTTCCAATTAATGTTGAGATCCTCTTGACAGTACTTAAAAGTCACAAAAGACATGGTTCTTTTGTCTTTCATTTTTAGAAGATTACAACGAATAAAACAACAACTAACTGCCTTGGACATACAACGAGCTACTGCATCTTCATGACTGAGCAGGTTGTGGAAGCCATGGCACCTAATCCCACTGGTAGCTCACAGCACATGTGACATCAGACCTGGAGTGTGAGCATCATGGCATGGGCCCAGCACATATATGGGTTCTTGGAAGCATCTTCCAGCCTTGACAACTCATTTCTGAATTGTAATTACACAGCTGCTATTTTAAGCACTGTGGCATTGTAAAGTTTTGAACGAGGAAAAAAAAAAAAGTAGGCAGATCTAGTGTTCTATGAGCCAGTTGTATAAGGGACAATGAAATTCAGTTTCAGAAAGAGAAGGTGACAGACTGACAGACTAAGCCAGCAGGAGAAGTAAAAAACTGAATATTAAGGTGTACATGATGAAAGAGAAAAATGGCAGGTAGGAAGTCCCACAGCTGGTGAGGCCTTAAAGGCTGGGTAGATTTTCTCTGACATCCATTCAATATGAAAGCCAAATAATGGTTTATTTTCAATCTCAATGAGGCAAGAAATGCACAGTCACATATCTGTATAATGTATTCTACATACATTTTACATGGGCTAAGTGCCTGCAGGTCAGCAGTGTTTAATATGTTAGGCCATCTAAGTTGCTTTTCTTTTACAAACTCACTATTTGAAGGGTACGTTTGACCTCATACATGAATAAAGTCAAGCCTGTGCTTAAGTTTTTATGGAATTAGGTGTTTCTGAAATCTTTATTATTTAAAAAACAGAAGTCTCACAGCCAAGTAAATTCACTTTGCATTTTCCACATATTTTAATGCAGAAATATTGTAGAATTGAAGCTTCAAAAACACTCTCAGACTTGGAGGAAATATTTTCTATCTAGATCAATGTTGACCTAACAGCTTTATTAATTTATCAAGAGAAGAGCTATAACTCTATTGTAACTTGCCTGACAATAAATACTATGGTAATTTCCAAGGAAATTTTTTTTTTGTTGATCATGAAATACTAAATTTTTAGTCACTTCTCCCTCTGGATAAAATAAATACTATTAGCTTTTTCAGTTGTGTACAGTAAATATGGATTTCAAGACTTGTTTTTCTGCATTTCTTAAAACATTTATGAACTTTGAACAGAAGAATTTGTTTTAAGCATATTTTTTCATTTGAACACTTTTCCCTCTGGTTTTTAATATGGAATACCGTTCATCACATATTGAATAAAGCAACTTTTACTTTATTTAATGCCTTGACCCAAATCACATTGTCTCCATAAATATTTTACAGTCTGTGTGCAACAAAAGCATGATTACTAAACTCAGGTCTGCACTTGTAGGTAACATACTCTAAAAAAAACCCAAGAATTTTCTCTTCTCCTATTTGAGACAATTGATGTTGCTAACTGTCCAACTGGTTAGAAGGGATTGCATGTGCATAATATATGTATTCACACACACACACATATATATATACATATATGGCAGTCTATGTATCTCAGTATGTATAAATGTATGCCTGTGAGTGTATACACATATATTTTAACACTTAGTCTACAGGGATAGGCTGTTGGAAATGTGTAGCAGGTTCTTTTGCCAAGTTTCTGTCTATATTAAATCCATACATACACAAAACAGAAAATATTACTCATTGTATGTCTCTCCAGTAGATTTTTAGTGAGTCTGAAAATGAATTTCCAGACTTGAATCACGGCTGCAAGTACAGCTGCATGTCTGGCAGAGTCAGAGTCTTTGCTGGTGGTTGAATTGAATGGGCAGATGTAGCTTAACAGCTACTTTAGAATTTGAAGAAATTATCTTCCTTTTTTAATTTGTCCTGAATTTTGCTAAGCAAGCACAATAATGCCAGATGGATGCTCAGAAAGAAGTAAGCTGAACAGCAAGGAGCAAAATGGGAGAAGTGGTGAATCTCCGCCTGTTATCTGAGGGATGTCGAGAGGTGGGGAGTTTTACTGGCGCACGTCTCAGGTCATCACTCGGATGCATTCAAGCTTCCACTTTTCAGAGATACGATTGCCTGAATTAAGTGAAATAACAGACTTTTTCTCATTCTGAATACAAGGAATAAGATTAGAACAAAGCTGGATGGCACACATGCAAATCCAAATTTGATTTCCTTTACTAAGCATTTCATTTTGGATTATAAAGGCACAAAAGAAGGCAGTTCAAAAAAACAACTAGCTGAAAAAGGGATCATTTCAGCTTAACTCTGCTGCCAGTCATGAGAGGTGGAGCATTGTGGTTCAGGGCTCAGCCTTCCACCACAAGTCCTGCCTTCACACCTCAGTCCTCTCTGGTTTTCCTTAATTAAAAAAAAAAAAAATACTCTAGGCCATTGATGTCAATGACAGACTTTTTTTTGCACACATGGAAAGTACATCAAACAATCAATTTTAAATCTGATTGCTTAGTATTCCTGACTTTCTTCTAACAGCCCATCTTTGGGAAATTGGCTTCACCAATTCAAAGTGATTAACGCCCATGTGGAGATGGTAGCTTGGTGTAAAGCCATTATGATATAAAGCTATGCATTGGCATTTTAGTTTAGCTACACCCCTGGCTTGGCTTGCATTCTCTGAAGCCAATAGAGATTTTCCATTGACTTATTTGAGGTGAAATCAGGACAGAGCTGAACCTGGACAGTTTGTTAAGGACTCCTATTTTGACTTTAAATCTTCCTACTATTTGCAACCAAAAAGACACAGGTACTTGCCCAAATATGGCCTTAATGCAGCCTGAAAGTGTTCCTATTGGGAGTTACTTCTTTGAAATTGCTGTAGCTGTCTTCTTGAGTGCTACACAGGTAACTGTTTGAGTCTAGAAGGTACCGTGCAGTCCATTTACCATGGTTGAGACTGCTGTGAGAGTATTATCACACAGGTATCTGTGTCCCCTATAGCGAGTTTGGCATTTCAGGATATTTTTTGTCTTTTTTTTTCTTCAATAATGAATTATTATTAAGAATGAATTTCATTACAAAGTGTTTAATACCTAACTAAAAACAAAACAACAACAAAAAAGGGAAAAAAAGGGAGAAAAGGGGAAAAAATCCCTAAACCACATTTAATCCCTTTATACACAGTAGCACTAATGCTAATGTTCTCTTATGAATCCAGACTTCTCTCTACTCTTCTTGCTGTGTTCCAGATCACAACAACAGGCAGCCTTCATCTGCTTCTAATAAAATGTAAAAGGCTCTCTTTCTTCACCAGACAGCACTGCAAGGTCCACCAACAGTTTTTCAGCAGGGGGAAGACATGTAATCTCTCCTTCTTCACTTCCCTGCCTCAGCCTCTTCTAGTAACGGGGCAAGTCAAATCTCTTTTCATAACCTAAGTCTCACAGGAAAACATCACAAGGGAAAGCACAGCTTGAGCCTCTGGAACACACAAAAGCAAATCCCATCAGCAACTGCCTGGTTTAGGTTCATCCCAGTTCAGATACAAACCATGCAGAGAAAATATTACAAAAAGTATTCAGCTACCTCAGATAAATAAAACCCTGCTTCTGTGATTGATGTGAGCTGAATAATCAGGCTGCTTACAGCAATGCATCTTACAGTCATCTCTGTCAATAAAACCAAAGTGAATGTGAATAGTAAACTGCAGATCGGCTGCAGTAAGCATTTCCCAAACAGTGAGTAAAAGCACTTAACTCTCTTGCAAAACTTGAAAACCTTCCTTTGAGTTAACTTCTATAGTCATTGAAAGAAACAAAATTGAATTTAAGCTAATTAGATAAACGTGGCTTAAAACTCTTAGATATCTTGAAATGAGGATAATATTGTAATGTAGTCCAGGGCATAATGATAATTATTACACTGGACACTGCACAATAATTATATGGTGTGTGTCATGGTTTAAATACAAGAAGAGTGGTGTGTCTGGATGCTATTCCTAAGATTTTAACAATTTATTGTCATACCACTTCCACTTTAAAACATGACTAAAACTTTAAAACATGATTAAGATTTTGTATTGGACTTGGGTGAAAAATACCAGCTTCTCTTAGCTGCTTCTCTGCAAAGCTCTGCCATATAAAAGGCAACTTTTATTAATTGAGGTGGTGTGATTGAGGAAGATGGGGGAGGAAAGAGTCCCTACAAATGGGTCTCATGTTTGTGCATAGTTTGTTTATCTTCTCTCACCTCCACTTTGAGCTGTGGGTTTGGAGTGGGGGCTGGCAGCTGGCAGCTCATCATTACAGGCACACACTGTCCCATCTGCACCACTTATGGTGGTGAGGTCACATGGGGTTTTACCCAAACAGGCTCTCAGGGGTACAATAACATACCTCTTGATTTGGCTGTGAAGTTATACTTATTATTAATAGACAAGATAAGAGGCTGGGGCTCTATTCATCCACTTTAGTGCTAATTATTCAGTTTGATCTGAGCCGATTATGATACTGATAGATAACCACACCACATTTACAGCTATAGCAAGCACTGGCCAAGAACTTTGGCTCGTGCTGCTGTTTGGTTTATCTGATAGGAAGGGAGGAGAAAAAAAAGAAGCTGCTCTGGTTGATTAGCAATGTGTTGCATGGGACCATTTATAATGAAGCATATAATTTAAATTTTCCTTTACAAATGAGTCCAACTCTCTTTGCAGGCTGCAGGCTCTGTTAATTGTCACAAACATTGCTTCCTTTTTTTTTTAAACATTATTAGCTCTTTGGCAGGATCTTCATTGTTGACTAAAAACTTGGCATGATCAGGGCTTGCTGAATAATTTAGGTTGTTGGCAGCTGGAGTAGGAGAACACACACACATCCAGGCAGGCAGACATGCTGCTTGAGCTCTTTATATAATAGCATTGTATACAAAGCAGAGTATAGTCAGAAATGACTTCTGGGTCTGTTTATAGGTAAACACTGATGTTAGTTTTACAGAAAAAAATTGAGGGATACTTCAAACTGTATATTATATGTGAGACAGATGCACTGCTGGTTGTTCAGATGACTCCCCTAATCTCTGACTTTCACAGAATGTGATTACTGCAGATTCTGAGGAGTAGCACTTCAAGTATGTTTCTGTGCACTTTGGCACTTTGAGTCTTGCGTATAAACACCACTGAACATAATAATGAATCTGTGAGCTTAGCCAGAATGAGAACTCCTCACACTTTTCCTTTGTGCAGTAAATGTGTCCCAATTGTACTGTCAGTCACAGAGAAAATGTGCAGCTTGAGAGGGGCCCATTTCAGAATTACATTTGTGTGCTGTATGAACTCCCACTTTTAGCACAGTCCCTAGAAGACAAGTAAAACACATAAAACCTGCTGCCTGAACCTCAGTGCAGGGCACCCGATGTATTATTGATGAGCACTGGGTAGGTTTTTCCAAAACAGTCATCTCCCACAGAAGTTCCTCCTATAAATTTTATGTAAGAGACATGTGTCAATGTGCACTTCTTGTCTCGTTCACATACCTTTGTGCTGTACTTAGCTGTCACTATCACGACACCTTATGAGAAGATGTTTTGTTCATGTCAAAGTTTGAGCAGTATTGAATGATCAGGAGAGGAATCCAAGAAAAATAAAACATGAGGGCCCAATTCTGAGTGTTTATTATCCTTTTGCTTCCTAGAGCCAAATTATGCACTGCCTCTTTACTTTTCCAAGTTGCCGCTCTCTTCCCAGGAAAGTTTTTTCTCTTCGACGCTCCTCACTTCTTAATTCCACTTTAAATCCTTTGAGGGCCTCTGCTTCCCAGGCCTTTTTCTTTCTGCCCTCAAGCCTCGGTCCCTGGAGAGGGAAGACTCCACTAGAAAATGTCTCATGGATTTCTGTGACAGCCACTTGACAGATATGATAGAACATAATGAGTAATGAATAAAACACTCTCACAGCAGTCTCAACAGAGGCAGTGTAACTGAGTTAGGCTAGGGATGAACAGGCTCCCCTCCTCCCTCACATGCATCTTAGTCTTGTAATCAGTGCTGGGACACAAGGTGGGAAAGGTGGCTGCAAGGACACAGTGTGCTCTCTTGACAATTTTCATGGTTATTAGCTAAGAAAGACCAAGCATTGTTAAACCTGGAATGTCTCCCAGTTACCCTGTGACGCTTCTACACTAAACAATAAGGGGTATCAGGGTGAATATTACCTAAGCACTATAACACAGACTCCATTTAGATGCAGACCTACATGTTTCCCAGAAGAAGCATCAGATAACTGTCAGAGTGGTCTTCCTGCAACACAACCACCTTTGCAATCATGTGGGAAGCATTCTGAATTGTATCTAGTGTATGGCATTACAGTTATTATTTACTGTATAAGTTTTACTACATAATAATAGCCAGCACAAATCCATCTATAAATGTCCTATGCAGCTTGGAAGACTGCTGATGAACCCATCCTTCATCATAAGGAATCTATTTTATGAGACTCTGTCACAATTACATACTTAAAACATTATAAATAAATGAGCTCACAAATAACTTTCCTTTCTTTCCTAGAAAACAGCACAAACATCCTCACCATTTGTTAAAGAGATTTCTAGGAATTTCTTCTGTTTCAATTAATTTCAGGTTTATGCAGGAACTGAGTGCACATGTATAGTGAGTGCACTGGCATATTAAGGTATATATCAGCAATACCTATGTGTGGGTATGAAGGAAAATGTGTGAAAGGCTCGATTCACATTGACACTAACACGTGAACTTTAGATATATGGAAAGTCTCAGTGACTTTAATCTGAATACTCACTCTGCCAAAACTGAACACATGCCAAAGTGGTTTGCTGTACTGAGACCATATTTAGCAGCTGGTTTTAGTTAGCTGTGTTACAGCTTAGGAAGTCAGTGGGCTCAGCAGCTGATAGACTGTTAGCAACTGATAGCAACTGATAGACTCTCTGCACAAACAGTTTAAAGGGTCTCCTTTCATGAAAACAAACTGAAGAAAATTTTCTTACACAAGTTCAGAATTTTTACAGGAAAAAACTGTGTGCCCAGAGTTTGAATTTTTCAGCACATGACCCAAACAATTTGCAATTAGAAATATTTGAGTTTTACTCCTCAAAATGTTTGGATGTACTGAGGAGCACAGGATTTGGACTGGAAGTTAAAAGGTCAGGGCATCAGAGAGTGTTAAAATGTGCCCCACTATGTTTTATAACAAAACATAGCCTTAATATTTCCAAAAACAAATGATTGATAAATACCAAATTCAAAAACTTTACTGGTAAAACTATGGGTGTAGTTTTGTGCAAACTAATCTCCAGGGAAGAGGAAAAAAATCATGAAAGGCCAATGACTGATGCACTTTCCCTGTTTCCTTTGTCACAGTGGAAAGCATATTTCTTCTAACAGAACAGTGGCAGCTCTTATCTGTATGAGCACGAGAGCCTCTAGAGCATGAGAACCTTTTAATAAAGAAGTCTATTCTTTTGTTATAAATCATTCATTGGGCAAGAAGAGACTCTTACATTAGCAGTGTTACTTAGTTTGATGAATCTCATAATGTTAGAGCTTTAACAACAGACCCATAAAAAGGTTGCTGCTCATACTTCAGCCCAAAGCACAGCAGTTATGTACAGGCACATGGCTACAAAATGTTCAGGATGAAGAATTAAAAGGCTGGGATTGATTAGCATTTACAAGAAACTTAACAACCAAAGGTTCTGTAATCTGTATTGGAGTAACACAATGTTGAGCTGATTTTCTATTTTTTAATGAGTACTCAGCTATGATCCTAGTGTCACTGTGACAGAGACGTTTGATGTTGGGGTGGAATAAACTGAAAGATCATTGACTGTGTCTGATCTTTCATATGTGTCTGCCACAGGAATGGTAAATAGAATTCCTGAAAATGAACTCTGAGGTGAGTGCTGGGCAATAGAGGATAAATAGATAAATAGATAAATAGATAAATAGATAAATAGATAAATAGATAAATTTCACTGTGGTACAAATAAAAGACTTGTCTACAATACTGTGAAAATTTTATTGCCAAAAAATATAGACAGGTCGAACAAGTAAATCTATTTGGTTTGGCTTTGGTCATTGTTTTTTTGTTTGTTTGTTTGTTTTGTTTGTTTGGGTTTTTTTGCTTAATGACTATGTATATTTAGACACTCCACCATAAATCCACATTTGAGATCCACACAATGTGGCTATGTTAGTGCAATGTGGCTACATGTTAGTGGACCAGACTTGGTTAAAAAAGTATATTCTTGCAGAATCTTTAACTTGACACCAAAAATGTGAGGACAGATGCTTTAAATACAGTATTTTATACAAAGACAAAAAAAAATTTCCTATTAGCAAAAAAGTATAATCACAAATGGCTTGAACATGCCCTTCAGGTCCATTCTGAGCCAAGCAAAATATGTAACTTCTTTTTTTTTTTTAAGTAAGTGTCAGACTGCAAGTGTTGCTATAAGTTTGACTGTTAATATTTTAATTAATGGACTAGAGAAAGCCATTTGCCTGTCTATAACAGACTCCAGGTTGTGAAGGTGAAAAATAAAGACAGACTTCACTGGAGAATAAGATTAAATTCTCTCTCATCTATCAATCTCTAAGGGTCTAAAGTCCCATTAAGCTCCACAGGTATCTAGTCAGCATCATCAAGGAGACCTAGAGAGATGTAGAGATAACCAGCCAGAAACTCAGCTGAGATGAAGTACCACTCCAGATTCTACTGACTGCACAGGGGAGATCTCCCCTGGCTATGATGGGAGAGTGGACACCCTGTGGGAGCTCAGGGCCTATGTACCTGAGGCAGACATCCTTCATGTCAGTGGCTGAACACCATCTCCAGATTTAGTTGTTTAAAAATCACCTGGGATGAATCACCCTTTGTAATCTTTTACCCAGTATTTAAGGTGGGTACTGAAACCTCTGAAGTGCAGAGTCTTAAAGATTTTTCTGCTTCAAGTAAGAAGTAGGAACATGAATGGCCACCTCAAATGCTCTAGGGGCTAATTATACACCTGGATTATAAAATGGTAGAACAACTGCACAGCATGCAAATATATAAGTATAATTATATAATTTGGGGGCATAAGAAAGGGAATAACTTTGTATCCCATCCAGAGGTGGATCTCCTCAGGGGTAAGAGGATATGATGCAAACTGCCATTCAGCAAAGTAGCTCAGAGCCTCTTCAGGATTTTATGGACTTGTCTTGCAATCACACTCCTTAATAACACTTTGGAAATGCTGAAAACAAAAGATGTTAGCATGACCAAACTTTTTCAACAGAAACTGTTTGACAAGTTAGCGAATAATTCTGGCACTGCTGAAGCAGCATTTGTAGTGAACAGAACTTTCTCCTTCTGCAAAGGCACCTGTGTTTATTGTTGTTTCTCTTCCTACTTTGCCTTCTACCTCTGCTCTTTCATGGTGGCTTCTTATTTGAACTTCTTACTTGATGTCAAATTTTACTCTTTAATTTCAGAGTTTAAAGCAAGGCTAGTTCAATATCAGAGCTAGACTATGTAGGAAAATTCTTACTCTTCTAGAACTGTTGGTTCTTCTTGAGACAAAATTCAAAGTCTGCAAATTTTTGCTTCAGCATGGCACAATCATTTTACTCTCTTTAACTAATCTAAATTGAACCGTTTATGTAGTGAAACCTTTAATACACAGGACTTCAGGAAGCAACTGCAGATCTGGCCAATAAGTGGAGTTCCCCATTCACAAGAATAGATTAGGGGCAGGTCTAGTTTGTGTATGAAGTTAAGGGCAGGAGAGGGGATAACTCTATTTTATTGTGGTCTGGATTGGACAGAAACTTGAATATTTAGAAATTTTTAATGAACAGGAAATCACAGAAGTGTGAAGAATATGATGTGTAGTATGTGCAGTAGTAGCTTTCCAGAAGTGGTAATTAGGTCTAGAACCAGAGCTGGAAGCATGTAATAAAATTAAATCTAATAAAAGACACTAGTAATTGCAACCAAACAGAAAAACCAAATAAAACCAAACAAAAAGACAGAAATAATCTCCCTGTTTTCATTATGCTGGATAGAGTCCAGCATTGCAAATCAGCAGGCTGATCTTGGAGGCTGGTCTGCAGCAGGAAAGCTGCAAACTGTGTTCTTCATGCCTTCCTAAGGAAAAGAAAATAAATAAGGTATTTCCAGCAGTTTTAAAGGCTATTTTTTGTTTGTTTGGGGTTCCTTTGCCTTTTGCTTCCGTTCATGAAGGACCTCAACACACTTAACTCAGACTGAAATGAATGTAAGTGTGAGAATTCTGGGCAGCTCACAAGTTCAAGAACTAGCAAAACAAAACATGGTTTTGATATTCTTTCTCTGTCCCTTGAATAATAATTCTTAAATAGACAATCTGTCATGACACAAAAGTATTCAATAACAAAGTCACACTATATCAGCACATACCACACAGTTAATAGTTATTTAACTCTCCCAACTCTAGAAATCATAGTTCTAGAAACTTTAGTTCAAAGTGAAGACAGAAAACACACTTCTAAGAAACCAGCCTCCCCCACACCTACCTGTTTTCTAGTAACTAACAGCAGCTACAAAGGCTGAGATAACAATAGATTTTGTGCATAAGCAGTATGCCTGCTAAACAATGCCAAAATCTTGGCAAAAATATGGCAACCGTCCAGCTGAAGGTGGCAATCAAACATTTAGCTAATGCTGATTTGACCTGCCCCATCATTGAATTCTCTCTTGCCCCCGTGTTATTAAAGTGTAGTGTCATTGTAGGGCTTAAGCGTTTGGGAGCTGAAAATAGGTTCTACCAGAAACCTTAGGCAACAGTGGCCTGTATTTATCTGTATACCAGCTCTACCTAATGTAGACAATTTTAACTCAGATTTCAAGTTTTCTTGACCATTATATAGGGGATGATTCCCTGTATGTCAAATCATCTGTCAAAATATGAACAATGCATTATTTTGGTGGTGTGGGTATCAGCTGAAGATTGTATCAAGTATCTGGAAAATAACCTGTGTTTCGTCAAATAAACAGGCAATTGTTAGGAAACCAATTCACATATTAATAATGAGAACAGTCACACTGAACACCCAGAGAAGAAAGTCTGGCACTTTAGTTTCTGCTTCTTCTCTTCCTTTTATTTACTAGCTCCTTTTTGCCATCTTCTTCGTGCCTCTAGCCATGATAATTTTGCCATGTATGTAGCAGACAGACATTTCTTTAAACAAAAGGCTGCAATGACTCCAAGTAAGCATGCTGGTTAGATTAATTGGGAAAAGAACAAAACTCATCCAACCCAGGTGCTGTGCTCCATTTTGTTCTGTCTTTGAAATGAAGATTGTCTTTCCTCTCTGTTATCCTCCACGAGACACCAGACAGAGGAAGGGAGAATAAAGAAGTGAGTGGGGATGGAGGGAGGACACCCTCTTCCCCTCATGTCCTGTGTGCAATGTTATTATCTCTCTACTTTTAAAGCTCTCTCCCCTGTATGCTTTAGTCTCACCTCTCTTTATTCAGAACTAAACCAGTAGGCTACCTACAGCATATGCTGATGATGGGTAGTCTTTCAGCTGGTCCTGGACACTGGTTTCAGAGCAGAGCAAACTGCTGGCAGCAAAATGCTTGAACTCCTGGGTTTTGAAGTTTCAGGTTCCCTATCAAAGTAACAGATATTAATCATCTGCCACAAGACTTTCAGCAGAAGGCATACAGTTTTCCCAGTGGTATCTTCCTTTTAAAGAGAGCGTAAGAAAAGCAGAAAACCATTTCAAAAGACTTAGGATTGAAGAAAATAGCTAGATCCCAGTGGATAAAGAAAACCAGAAAAGTAAAAAGTGTTTCAAAGGATTAAAAGCAAGCTATTCTTCAAGTCTTGCAAGATTCTTGCTTTATTTTATTAAAAGGTGTAAGTAGTCAGAGACCTAGAGCTCCATACACTTGGCATTTGTAGACATTTCTCCCATAGTTGTCATGTTTTATGATTCTTGATCCTTTCTTGGTATTACTGCTGATCATATCTCCATCTGGATAAAGTGGGTTTCAAGATACGAGACTAAAAAGGGTAAGGTGAGCATAATTAAAAAAATGTTAGGTGTGTGCTATGAACAGCAGAGAAACTCTAAAATTATTATTGAGCATAATTTGAAGGGATGGAGATATTGTCACTGTTATGGAAACTGGCATCTCATTTGGCAATTCTCATCATGATCTGTCCAATTCACATATATCCTTTAGCTAAACAGAGGATGCCGTATAATCCTTTAAACACCACTTTTTGTACAAGTCAAAATACTATCTTCTGGGGGGCAGTGGTATGTATTCACTGAACAGAAACTTAATGAAATACAGCAACTTCCTTCCTTCATAGCAGAACACAAGACTGGATAAAGTTAAAACATGAATCTGATTTATTATCTTCCTCCATTCTATAATAAATCAAAAATAACTTGTGGAAGTCCATGGACTATTACTGATTCAAATATTTATAACTGTAATCAGTTCTGGACCAATTAAAATTTTCAGAATTTAAACTATAGACTACTTCTGTGCAAGAGTCAGAAAGAGATATCTCTGCTCTACAACATCTCTAGCAGAACTAATTAGAGCCAGATTTTTACTTGTTTGTCATGAATCTATTATTTGCTATAAATCTGCAGAAATTACTACAGTACATGAAAAATAGTGAGCCTTGTCTGTAGTTTGGCTCAAAAAGGTTTGAAAAATCTCTCCTGTCTAATTGTTCAGTTTTATCTTGGAACACCAGAAGGTATCAGGCTAATATCCCTGGTTTTATCACAGAAAAATTGCTATATTGTGAGCTTATCAGTATGCTTTTTGAAGAACCCAGGTGTTATGGTGTTTTGCCCAATTAACCCACAATAACACCAGAGTCAATTCAAAATTCTTCTGGCTTTTTTCTTGTGTTATTAACTAAAGGCTTGAGTGTTTGAGTATTTGGAAAGTTTTTGTTGCCTTTTCATACATTTCTATGAATAATAATGGAGTCCTTTCACAACACTTACAATGACAAAACAAGATTCGTTTCTGACCATCTTTATTGTGAGACACCTTAGAAGAACTCCTATCAGTTAGTAGGTCATCAGCTAAAAGCATGAATCCAGACCTTTATTACTTTAAAGGAAAATACAGAAAACTTGGCAGAAGTGTCAAGTGTGTAAATGGTCCTACATTGCAACTGCTCCAGTTTTAGTTTTCGGCTTTCAAGTGAAACAGGAAGTCGAAAGTTCATGGAAGAATTTGCCATGTTCGCAGAAAACAAGCATAGGGTGAAACCCAGCAAGTCACAGCAGTAAACATGTCCACTAAGGGAAAATAAACTGTGAAAAGTTATTTAAAATCAGCATTTAAACCTTTCCAAATTCAATATGCATTGAGTGAGCAAGTGCACCAGGCCATAGAGTACTAATAAAGTTCTGATTTCTCTGCCTAAGCCTGAGTCACTCTGGCCTTTTGCATTTGAATGCATCATGTTGATGATGCTGCTGTAAACCTTGGACCTCAATTACTACATGATAACAGGTTTTTATTGCATTACCCTTTCCAGACCTGAGAGCTTGGATTTCCCTGCACTTAGGCACTGAGACACAGCTGGGAGATGGTCTGCATAACCAATTAGTAGATTACTTCTGAAAATATATATTCTGCACCACAGAGGCCTAAAAATGATCCATCATCTCTAGCTACCTGCTGCTGCCACTTGAGAAGAGGGAAAGAGGGAGAGAAAAAAGATTTGGCTACATCTCTATAATTGCATAAACAATGCATCATTCACTTGACAAACTATATTAATAGCACCCTAGAGGACATGCTCTGAACATGCAAAATGCTGCAAAGCACTTGTATTTTATGGCAAATCTTTTTAATTTTTCAGTTAAAATGATAATAAATATTGATTTTCCATGTACCATTACTGTATCTAGAACACTTCCTGGCAGTGTCTGTGAAATTTATTTAAGTCATTTGGTTTGTGTTTTTAGGCATCAACTGTATCACATCAAAACAGAGAGGTTGCTTTCCCAGAATCCTGGCTTGTGTGTTGTATCCAGAATTTCTAAGAAAATGTTTTATGTTTCCCTCTAATGTTCCTTGCATTTATGAAGAAGCTCTGATTTTAGGGATAGCTGTGGAAGAGACACTGCCAGGGATCTATCAGCAGGGATTTCCAACACACAAGGATAGAGGGCTCTCCCTCAGAAAAAAGGTTTTGGAACAGAGGAAGCACGAGAAACAGTAAGAGTGTGGTCAAATATATGGCACTTTGGATGGGTTTTTATGGAGGCTTTGTCCAGCTATGTGATACCTGTGAAAGAATTTCATCTGGACTACTCCTCTTCCCCAGTGTTTGAATTGTGGATAAAGCTTACCTCATTTGTAAACCCTTTGGAGACCAGGGATCATAAACACTAAAGCCAAGAGCCCATATTTCTTGTAGGTATTTAATGCTCAGTTGGTTTCAATATCACCTAAAATCCTTCTGGCACCAAGGTCTATGAGTTATTACTAATAATGATTATCATATGAGAAACACCAATTCTGAGAGGAATCAAGGGACACAATTAGCCCAAATCGCACTCAACACCATGCCTTTTCCCAGGTTTTGAAGGGCTGTGGCAGAAGCCTCTGAGCTCTTGCCTTCCCACAACAAATTCATTTTGTCCATTCCAAGAGTATCAAAAAGAGGCAGGAATCCTCAATCTTCTGTCTTCCCAGGCAGAAAGGGATGGGAGAAATGAGTAAAGGGCAGAGCACTGAGAAGCCCAGAAATTTATTGAATGGAAGAAAGTGGGTTGTTTGTGCAATAGCCCACTTTGTTTGGGACGGGCAGCTCTGCATATGTTCATGAAATCAGCCCTGTGGGTGGGACATAGCAGCACCAGTGCACATTCACTGCCCAACAGACTCACTGTGACTCCAGTCTTCTCAAGCAGGCTGGAATTACCATTCTCCCCAAGACCACCTGTGTAGCGCACACACTGCAGAACTGTGCTCCTGGGATCTGTGCAATAGCCTCTACATGTGCTGGAGGCATCATCTGCATGTGGGCAGAGACACGTATAAAATTTCCCATCCTGTTTCAAATGGATTGCCAGATGCCCAGAAATCCCTGACAATTGTCCAAAATCTCTGAACTCCACCCAGACAGGATTGCCAGGTGGAAAAAGTAGACGTGTCCAAGAAAACTCAGATGGTAGCCTAGGAAAAAAAAGAACCATCTGGCAGAAAAGCAGGGAAGAAGAAATTGAGAAATATGGAGATGAGAAGGGAATGGGAGGAATGAGAAATACAAAGTTTTAGAAAAGAATGAATGTAGTTTGGATAAGTCAAATACTTTGGCTCTAACTCAAACCTTAAATTTAAACACAGAGAAGTCATACCAGTAGCATGAAGACTCAAATTAAACAGCTCAGAAAATAATGAAAACAGCTAGATAAGAAAGCAGTCAGTATCTGTGTGGGTTTTTGTTTTGAAAAACATATAGGACCAGATTAATGTATAAAAGTTGCAGATGGTCAATATTACATCACCAGCAGTCAAAGCAATATTCTTTCCTTCCTTCCTTCCTCTGAACCAGAGCTTCACCTCTCACATCTTAACATGTAAACTTTACTGCCAGAGGACCTGGCTGAGCAAGCAGAAGCCAAGGATTTCCACAAATAATTAAAGCATAAAAATAAATAATAAATGACAGCTGCCAGAGAATATTCTCTCTACTGTAGATATGGAAGGAAGGTACACAGGAGACCTAAGATAATCAAACATGCTCTTTTTTTTCTAGTCACAGACTCATTTTGCTTTCTCCGTTCCCACTCCCATGTATTCATCATATGTTTGACTGATTCTATAACTACATAGAACTGGACCCCAGGAGGGTCCAGCTCTGCCCTCCTTTTGCTAAGCAACGCTTACATGAACAATCACGGTGTCTACAGTGGGATGATTCTCATGAGTAAATTACCAGCCAGTGTCTGAAAACACTGCAGAATCCTGTGATGTGTGCATTGTTTCTGTTGAAAAAATAAGGCATATAAATACTAAACTGGGAAGAACTTGAAATTCTCACATTTTTATTATTATGGAAATGTGCAAATAAGGCAGAATAATCTCCCAGTTACTCTTTTCTGTTATTTTGTTGTGTTTGGCTTTTTTAAGTTCAATATAAACCTACAAGGTGGAAAAGACCAAGAGAGATGTCATTTACAGACCTTTATAAATATTTAGAAGGGAAAAAATCAATCTCCAGGACTGAATTTTCCTTGGGAAAAATATTGGGAGGCTTCCTTCATTTTATAGCATATTTTCAATTCTTGATTTAAAGCATGCCTGCACTTGAATGTGATACAGTCCTACATGATATGTTCTTGCTGTATTTTTTTTTGCTACTGAACCCTTGCCTTATTCAGCACTCATGATAAACAATGTGCTGAAGAGACAGCAGCTGCAATGGTCATTATTTTTAATAGATTCCCTGAATCATCTGGAGCAAAAATAAGATGATTAGTGAATAAACCAGAAGACTTCAAGAAGATGGCTTGAGGTTTATGTGAAACTTTCATTTTTTAGATCAATTTGAATATATGTTGTATAATTGCTGAGGTTTGCAATTAAGGGCATTAGAAGTTACAACTCCCATTTCTGATGTACAGCCTATCATCCTCTGCTCTGCTGCATTCCAGGACTGGGAATATCACCCAGCTCTACACCAAGGGAGTGGCTTATAGTCACAACAGGTCTCTCAGAAACAGTACTGCTGGGTGGGTACCCCTTGGCCAGGGGGTTTCACTGATACTGGTGGCAGACAAATAGTGAGAGTCAGAACTCTTCTGTTTGGGGTTTTAGAAAGAGGTCTGCTCAAAAATATAGAGACCCTATACAAACACTCCCAAGTGCCCTTTATTCTCCTATACTCCTTCCCACCCAGCCAAAGTCTCTAGTTTGTCCCTAGCTCCACTTAGCTCTTTTCCCCCCCTCCTGGCTCTTTTTCCACTTCCACTTTCATCACTTTTTTCCCAGGTTCTCTCTGCAGACATTTGAGTCAAATGTGTTTCCCTCTGAGCTATAGTTTTACCCATCAGATCTTTCTCATGTCAGCTCCTTGTATTCCCATAATTCACTTACCTAGCCAAATGAATTTTCATTGAATTTTCATTCTACTTAACACCCTTCTTTAGTTGGGTTTCAGGTGCTCTTTCTCCTCCAAAACCTTAGACTCAATAACTCTCAGCTCCCATGTGCCTTCTTTTTTTCTGCAACTAGACTCAGCCTTCTTCTCCTACCCCACTTGCCAGCTAGCTGCATTTCTTCTCAGCCTCCTCTTTGCTGCCCCAACCCACTCTCTGTTTCAGTTTCTTTAAATACACTCCTCATCCTCAGATCTTTCTGCCCCACTTCAACATCACCCATCATGTCCTAATCTGCATTTCTTCACACATCAAGACACGATGTAGTTTGTCTTCTTTAAATTTGAGTGAGGCAGTAATACTGCTCTCTAGCTGGCACCAGCAAAGAAGGACCAGCAATGAAAGGACAATTTACTTGTCATTATTACCTCTCCAGGGTCAAACTCAACATGACACAGCTCAGAGCTGAGATGAAGAAAAGGATGTTTTCGCTGTGGGACAGTAACAATTGGACTGACATTTCAGCTGTTGGAATATCAGTTGTGAAATATCAGCTGATAATGAGGAAACCTGCCTCTTTTCAAAATTTTGTGCAGTTGGAGGGTCCTCGGCAAATATTAATTAGGAACAATAAAAGGTAAGGTCCAAAGGGCATTTCCTTGCCCAGTTGCTAAGTTCCTAATATGAGCATCCTAGCACACGCTAAAGAAAAGGCTGAAAATATTATTCAACATTTTCAACATTTCAACATTTTCAGCATTTTCAACAAATGTTACTTCTACTTAGCTTCCAGTTTTAAGGGACTTTAAGATTATTCCACAACAGTGATAGGAAAACCATTATTTAGAGCTACCTAGGATACCGGTCAACCCCATTTTTTAACCAGGCCTCTCCAGAAGTGTCCATGTGGGAATCACATACTCATAGAATCATTAAGGCTGGAAAAGATCTCTACAACCATCAAGTTCAACAATTAACCTAACACTGCCACATTCACCACTACATTAGGTGTGTCCCTAGCTGCATACCTACATGTTTTTTTGAGCACTTTCAGGCATGGTGAATCCCCCACTTCCCTGAGCAGCCTGTTCCAATTGCCTGACCGCCATTTTAATGAAGAATTTTTTCCTAATATCCAATCTAAACCTTTCCTGGCATAACTTGATGCCAGTTCCTTTTATCCTGTCACTTGTTAACTTGGAAGAAAGGAATGACCTCCTCCTGGCTACAACCTCCTTTCAGAATGTTGTAGAGAGCAATAACATCCCCATTCAAACTCCTTTTCTCCAGACTAAAACCCCCAGGTCCCTCAGAGTCTCCTCACAGGACTTGTTCTCCAGACACTTCACCAGCTCCATTGCCCTTCTCTGGACTCACTCCAGCTCCACAATGTCCTTCCTAAACTGAGGGGTCCAGAACTGGACACAGCACTCGAGGTGTGGCCTCACCTGTGCCCAGTGCAGGGGGACAGTCACTGTCCTGGTCCTGCTGGCCACACTACTGCTGATACAGGACAGGATGCCACTGGCCTTCTTGACCACCTGGGCACACACTGGCTTATATTCAGACACTGTTGACCAGCACACCCAGGTCCTTTTGTGCTGGGCCACTTTCCAGCCACTCTTCCCCCAGCCTGCAGTGCTGCCTGGGGGTGTTGTGACCCAAGTACAGGACCCAGCACTTTGTCTTATTGAACCTCAACAGCTGGCTTTGGCCTTGGCCCATTGATCCCTCAATTGTATCACTGTGTAAGACAGTTCTCTATATTTTCTCTACAGTTCAAAGGATGGAGAGATAGGGGATTGCTCCAGGAGCAATTTATCCCTTTTGAAGATGGGTTCCCAAGGGCTATTACAAATGGTGGGACTGTCACTGCTAGCAGACATTTGCATTGATGTTGCTTTGGATGATCGTGGAACTGAAATACAAGCACCAGGAAAGCAGTGGGGTGACAAAGTGCTAGAAGACTTGGCACTGAATGGGAAACATGCATGTATGTAGCCTAGACTTTTGATAAAGTTCACCAAGCACCACATTACTGAAAGTGGTCAGAAGTCTAAACATGCCTCCTTACCACCTGCCTCAAAATGAGGTATTGAGACACAAATCCAAAAGCCCATGAAATTACTGTTAAAAACTCCTCTAGCTTTATATGGACTCTGGTCCTCCATCCTCAAGCGTAAGATTTTTACCAGGGGTTAATTAATGGGAAAAAAAAAGTCTCTATTACTTTTTCTCTCCTTTCTTCCAGGAGGCACAAGTATAGTTTAAAGTCTGGAGAAATAAAGAAAAAAATAATTAAAATTTGTCTCAGACCGGCTCAACTATTAGTTGCTTGTTGTGAATGAAGTGCTTTTGTTTTCCTACCTTTTGTGAGCTGTTTGGTCTACCTGAACTATTCAAGCAGCGATTAAAATACCTGGGTTCTGCAGGGATCACCTCCTTAACTAAAGGTCCATCCTGGAATCCCTTCCTCATTTCCATTCCAAGGAAGTCTGAGTCAGTTGACCTTCAGGGCGCATTGTAAAGCTTAGTAAGTAGGGGAACTTCAGATAGACTCGGAGAAAGCAGTTTTGCAGTGATAGGTTATGCAGTCTGAGATGGCCCAAAGCACTTGCAGTAAAGAATTGAAGACTGAATTGCCAGCCCTGAGGGCTGTGGCCAGGGGAGTAACACTGCCTGTCTCTATCAGCACAGACCCTGTGCAGTCCTGGACACAGATTCTGTCTGTTCTGTGCACAGAAAGGCCAGCAAATACGACTCCAACAGGATTTCTGTATCAGCCCTGGGATTCTATTAATTATTTTGCATGTTGCATTGCTCCTAAGGCAAAGACTCTGGTTTTCTCACTTGCACTTGACCCTCATTTGCCATGCTGAACAAACATTTATACTTAGAGAGGAAATTCTCCATCTTATCCACCTTCCTGTTAATCAGCATCTAGTCCTTTGCTAGCTATGCTCTGTCTGGCTTTTTACATATGACTACTAAGACTACTCCCTTCTTAGGTATTCATCTTTACTGGGGCTATTTAAGAGAGGTTGAAGTGCACAGCAGTGTCTCAGCTGTTTATCATTCAGTCTCTCTCAGCTGTTTAGGCAACTAGTTACTTATTTCACCCAGAGGCATCTGCAGAAGTTTAGAAATTACTCACCAGAGAAACACTCACCCATCCAGTTTCTCAGTAGCTCAGTGCCTTAAAGAACCCTGGTATGACAGAAATTTACTGTACAGAAGGAATCCCCAGGAGATGCCAAACTTGTGAACCTGCTTTCTGGTGCTTGTGTTCACCTGGCATTTATTATGACACAAAAAACCAGTTTAAGGTTCTCCTCAGTTTTATAATATCTCCATGTAAATTCTTTGATATTATGTACAGGTGGGTTCACTATCCAAGTTTTCCCCTAGCAGTGGTACAGCTATGCCCTTTTTCTTTAATCTGTTTACTTATAGAAGTTTATATTTGAATTATATACATATATAAAAGTTTTAATGGAACTTGTAAATTCTTACTGTACTTGAGACCTCTAGCCATTTATCAAATTTGTCTGAAATTGAGTCAGTGGAGCCAGCAGTTAGAAAGGCAGACACTCACAGAGTATGACTCCATAAATGACATTTGTTAGGAAATCCATCTGAGAATGGATTAACAGCAATGTCTGGCACGATACCAAATGCCTCTTCTCTAGTGCTGTCTCCTTCTTCCTCCACTGGGATGAACACATACCCTATAAAGGAAAATCTTTCCCCCTCTTTCATAAATTTGCATGTTGTACTGAGGCCATCTTTAGTGGGAGCTCCAAATCCTGTAACATCCCAGTTTGACTCAATGGGATGCTTTTTAAGAACCACAGTCTTGTCCACATCTGTTTTATCTAGGGTTTAATGTCCACACACATTAGACAGAAGTAAAGAGCTCTGATAATACTGTTCTGATACCACATGAAAGAAAATACCTTTATAGGCTTCCTTTTACTGTGGGCAGTGTTCTAGTTTCATGATATGATAAACCACACTCATAAAAAAAAGTAAGCAAAAATACTCTCAGAGTTTTTTTTTCTTACAGAAAACATAAGAAGTCACAGAATGGCTTTTTTTACATTTCTGCTGATGTTTGTGTGGCAAGCTAACAATGGGTGAACTCTTTAACCCAAATAATGAAAGCCTTTATGGGTCTCTCATGTTTAGAACCTGTCACTGATCCTCCTTCCAGGTTCTGCATCAGGAGAGATCAGGAGCTGAATGGTAGGCTGTCATGTGCACAGCAAGCAAAAGAAGTGGCTGCTCTCATCCTTCCCAAGACTGCACAATTGAGCCTTTTTCCTCATGCTGTCTTCAGTGTGCAAAGGATGGATGTTATAAATGAAAATTAGCCAACTGGATAAAGAAAATATATTTAATTTTTCCATTTTAAAATCTATTTGGGACAGCTACAAAAACAACATTCGAATGTTGGGTGAAACAGACGACTGACAGCAGGGCTGCTACTTCGCACTGTTCCACGATTTTTTGGTGTTTGGGTTTGGGTTCTTATATTGTATTTTGTGCCTCTTGGCAGCAGAGGTATTGTGTCTTTAGAGTCAGACCTAGTCTTTTCACTCGGTGATGAATCTTGAACAGATTTCTTGGCACTGGAACATGTTTGAAAGGATTTTTTGGGAATCCTCTTTTGGGATGTTGATTTCTTCAAATTTAGGGTTCACCCTCGAGATTGGTAACGATGAGTTGATGGTCTAGATGTACAAGGTTTGATTAACTCAAGGAGGCACATCTTGGCGAGCCACCCTCCTTTTTGGTGTAAATCAAGGTGTTAACTTGTCCATTCACAGTTCACAAAGCATGTCCTGGTACTTGGAAAATGCCCTCTCCATTCCAGGGACCAGGATTAGTTTTACATTTACAGGGTTACAAAAATATACATTCTATCATCTACTACATTTATTATATCTCCTATATTTAATTGCAGGAATTTACCATCATATCTATCACAATGGAGATTCATTCAGCTGAGAAGTAATCTTTTTCCCACCCCAGGTAGTCTTTAATTGGATGAGCTCCTTGATCCCTGTACCTGAGTGCACATAGGAGGGGAGAACCAGAGGCCACAGCAAAGGGTGTGGGTGAGGTCCCAGGTAAGGTAGCAAAGACAATAGGCAATTAAGAACTATTAATGCTGTGAGCACCTGTGAGTAGCATTTACATTTTTCTTTAAATCACAAGTTTAACCACTGCCGTTTTTCTTGTGCAGTATCATCTGCAGTTTATTATAGCATATGTAATTCCGCCTCCTTCATCCCCAGTAGGAAGATATGGAAGTCAGAGTCATTGGAGGGGGCACGGAGTCAGGTCCTCATCACTGCCGGGGTCCAGGTGGACACGGGTTGTGAGACCCTTCGGTAAAATGACATGACATTAGGGGTCTGATTTGGAAAAGCCTGCCAGGAAGAATGACTTTCTGCTACAAGCACAAAGGTGACCACCTGGAGGTTGTGAATGAATAGCCTGGGTTTTTTTCTCTTTCAAAGAAACAGGTGTAGTAATGATTGTCAGGACAAGAGCTGACAAGCATCTCAAGTCGCTGCATGCATTAAACAGGAGACAACACTTTTACTGATGGTGTGGTGAGCGAAGAAGTGTCACTCCAGTCACTGGATTCAGACATTCCTCCTGTAAGGCACTGAAACTTGCTGGAGCGGCATACTCAGGCAAAGTGACCTTTTTTATATATTATTTTTTTACTGCATAGCTTGCACTTTGTTGACTTAGCTGGGCACCTGCTGTAAACTGCAAATATGTTCCTGTCATCCTGGCTGAAAACAAAAACATTGAATAGTGTAGTTCTTTGGTGGACTGGTGCTAGGAAAGAGCAAAAGTACCTCAGCAAAATGCTGAGGTAAATCTTCCTGTCCTATAACCTTTCCCAGCTTTGACTGTGGGCTGAGCAATTTCCAGTCATCTAGATGGGGCTAATGTTGTTTCTTCTTTTAAACACAATAAACACAATTTAAACCAATTGTTCCCAAATACACAGAACAGATTTCTCTATTACCCAATCCCTCAGCATTTTGCCCTGTGTGGTACCAAATTCACGTGCTCTTTGAGTAGCCAGAGTGACTGTGCATAGGCTCATTTATACTCTGTGCTCCACTTTTTGTGTTTGTGATATTCTCTAAAGCCATTAACCATAATTTAGAAGTGTTGCCACAGTGTTTTCAGTGCAATTGTATACTCTGTGTCAGCCTCTGGAGTTACAGCTGGTTGTCTTTACAGTAAATTCTTTGTCTTTTTACCCCTAAGTAATGCAATAAAATAGCTTTCTTGTCTCTCAGTTAAATATTCATCTCCTCTAGTAGATGTGTAAGTTAGGCTGAAATACCTTTTGCTATTGCCGACATAATTTGGCAGAGATAGAACCCCCCATACAACATAATTATATCTTTGGGTTTGGACTGGAGTAATTTTTGGAGGAAAAAATAATGACCTTTGTTCCTGAAACTGATGTCTTCCATCTTTCATTAAAGTAAGTGCTGGGAACCTGAAGGAAAAAAAGTCTGCATAGCATAATTATTGTAAGAAGACCCTTGCAAACAGAGAGCACAGTTCTCTGCTGCTGGTATTTTTTGTATTCAGGAATCAGAATTTGAGGCTGGTTTTGTATTTACATGGGAGAAAGTCTGTACTTCGAGCAAGTTCATCATATTATGGTGTCACTGAGGTGCTTCAGTGCTCAGGATATCTCAAAATTTCCACCGTAGCTGTCTCAGAGAGCACATGTACAATCAGCTTCAGGATTCAAAGGCCACAGAAAATCAATTCAAGATACTGAAAATTTAAGAATTTACTAAGTATGAAGACTTAAGCAGATCTGAATTTCTCAAAGAAATGGAGATATTAAATCCATTTTGATAACAATCTTCAGTGCTTTTAAAAATGTGTAGCTAGTGTTTTTAAAAAATTTATCCCACTTTTCAGAACAAAGGCACCTCCTTTGCAGGGAAGTTCCCTAAAGTTCAAGGAAGGCACCTCCATTGCAGAAAGCATCTCTTAGTAAGCCTTGTACTTTCTTAAAACCAGAAAATGTTCTTTATTGGATATTGTCCCAAATTAGATCCCTGCTTCATAAATAGTGTTTAAATTTAGTATGTTTTAAGTTCAAATTGGTTAAAGATATCTTACTTACTTTAATAATGATAGATGTTCAAAATTTAACTCCCTATTGGGATTTTATTATCTTCAAAAACTGTCACACTCTCATTTGGGCTGTACAAGGTGTTTTCTGTGATTCCAGAAGTCCCAACAATGGATCAGAGCAGTGCACACAGCAAAATCTCATAATAAAAGGTTTGATTTCTGCCCATTTCAGCTTACACCCTATACAAAAGATAATATCTCGTTAACTAAATTGATGAGAAAATTTAATGAGTTCTTGCTCATTGATTGCTCTTGCTCAGATCAGCAGTGAGACAACACAAAATTTTGACAGAAACAGCTCAATTGGACTATGCCCAGAAAGGGTCTCTCCAAAATTCAGCAACATTTGGGTCAGTATCATCTCGAGATGATTTTGTAGACAGCACTGCACCAGGGGTATCTGTCTGAAGAAGGAAATCATGTAATTTCCCTAAGAAACAAAAAGTTAAAAATAAACAGATGAAAGGGTTCATTTTTAATTTCAGTATAAGGTTATGCAATCCCAGACTAATTAGTTTTCCTGCTACAATCTTGAGTTCATCAGTTGAAACAAACAGGGATGAATAAGATGAACTCCCTTTCTGAGCCAGAAAGATGCTACAGTTAGGGAAAAAGGCAAATGAGATCCTATACGTGTCAGGTGAAGTATTTCAACTGGCAATAGGAAAGTATTTGTGCCCCTGAGCAAGGCACCAGCAAGACCTCATCTGAAATACAGCACACCCATAGTGGCCATCCATGTACAAGATTGATGTGCTCTGGCTGGAGCTGCTTCAGAAAACTGTTACGGGGGTAGTGGGGAAAAAGAAAAGCCTATCTCAAAGAAGATAAATTAAAATATTTTGTTTGTCATCCTATCAAAGCACAGCCTGAAGGGATATGTAAGTGCTATTTACTATGGAATAAATATCAGGCAGAGATAAGAACTATTTAAAGAAAGGACAGTATTAGGCCAAGGATAAATTTAGACTGCAAATAGGAAAAATTCAAACCATAAAACCAAAGAGCTTCTGGAACAGCTTTTCGTGGGAAATAAGATCAGAAAAATACAGACAAATTTTAAGACGCAGTTGTTCAGTTTATGCAAGTTTCTCAGAATTGTCTATTCAGTTATCCAGTCCTAAATTCCTCTGTTCCTAAAATTTTAGGATAATAGCTCAATTAACCCTTTAACCATTAAGATCCAGCAGTTGCATCCAACATCAGCCATAAATAAAATCCCTGGCAATGTCAACATTGTTATTGTCTATTTGTTGACTTCAAATTGGAGCCTTTTGGTGTATTGATCTCCCAGGTTTGAAGCAACGTGGTTAATCCCAAGAATTAAGGTTTGAATCTAAATGAAGAATTAAAATTAATTGAGAAGAAAGATACTTAGATTCTCAATGTGGAAAAACAACATTTTGCTTTGAAGCTGAGTTCCACATCAGAAATGTTCCCTTTGGAGCAAATACACCAAAATGTGCTTTCCCTCTGTTAGTAGTACATAAGAATGAATTCTTATGCACAGACACTGGTATGTCCTGGAGCCCGAGAAGATCTGGGGCTGTATCTCTTTTTGTCTTTGTTCTCTCCATTTTCCTTCCCTTCCTTATCTTTCTTGGCACTCTTATGTGAGACATAAATATGCAATGGCTGCACAGCCCCTGTGTGGGGTGGCAGCAGGATGGCAGTGGCAGGCTGCTGGGGACACTCACGGTCCTCTCCCCTGGCACCCTGGCTCTGTGAGAGCCAAGAGGACAGCTCCAGAAGCAGCAGCTCCTCACCTCTTGCAGCTCTCATTTTCTTATCCTGTATAATCCATCACTGGTCCCATGAAATGCATGGCCAGCTGTCTGAATAACTTTTCTCACTTTGAAAGCTATTCATGAGCTGTTTTTTTTCATAAGGGCCTTTAAAATGTTCAATAGTCACAATGCTTTTTTTATAATTGATCTGTCTGCAGGAGCCAACTTCTGTACATTTCTGCGTGTGCTTTAATTCTCTCACAAACTAGAAGGAGACCTCTACTGAAATCTCTTCGCCTGAAATTTAAATCCTAAGCTTGTTGGTAGTGTGAAACCTTCGTTAGCAGGGAGATCATGTTTGTATCACACTGTCTTTACAGTAAACTCTCCAAAGGAAGGGCAGAGAATAGCACAAGCAAAAACAATGCTAAAAGGCACTGAACAGGTTAAAAGGAAGAACAAAAATAGCACTAGGAGATTCTTTATTAAATCTCTCCCAGTCTTGAGGAAAAGCTAGAGAAGCTGAAAGCTGAATGAAGATATCTGGCAGGAGATTCAAAAAAAATTAATGGTTGACTTCCATGTTCTCTGGCAGAGGTCAAGCATGGACCACTCACCATCTCTTGACTTTGCACACTCAGACTTCACTTAACTGGGGCAAATCACAGTCCTGCTCTGTGTTTGAAGCTATCTGCCACTACCAAGGTACAATTTCTCCCTGGTACTATCCACAGAAGTAACACTACCCATCCTTTGGGCTCGATAGTCACCTTTAGTCTCCTTTAGTCTCAATAGCCACTCTCAGAGACCCAGCCATAGATGCCTGGTGTGCCAAACTCAGGTGAGGAGCTCAACCCCGTCCCTGCAGCCTCATGGCTCCCTGGACACTGCTGACACCCCAGCTGTGCTGGACCTCCCCACCTAGGGCTCTGACACTCCTTTCTGGAGGCTAGTCACCAGCCAACGTGTCATCCCAGGGGACTTCAACATCACCAAGATCTAGCAGTTCTGCCTACCTCCTATTTTACCACTCACTTGAAATTTCACTCCAGTGCCAATACAACTCTTTGGGCACAGTGAAGCCTCCTGTTTAAGAAGAGAAGACACCCTGAAGATATCCACAGCACTGCAGTGTGTAAACTGCACATAGTCACGGTCTAACTGGTCACAGGGACCTTCAAAACTGTGGGAAGACATGAAATGAATGAGGCAAACTGAAGCACTCTAAGTATTTCAGGCTTTTCTTTTCCTCAAGAGTGGGGCTGACTGCTTGGCAGGTTTCACAGAGTTCTCACATAGCTATATTTAGGACTGGACAGAAGCCAATTCTCCATTGTTCAAGTTCACATTTCATCTGACTTGATGGAAATTCACACTTTATGAACAAGGTTGTTCTATCAACTGAACCTTGTCATGGGACTTTGGCAAAAAAGGCCATAAAGCAAAGGAGAGTTTAGAAATGAGAAAGTGCTTACAATGAACAAACATTTAATCAAGCAGATTCGAGTGTCTTTTCAAGAGTCTTGGATTTGAAATTTTCTATTTTTATGGACAAATGGTAAATCTCAATCTGCTGTGTTCCTACTGCTGCTTCTCACTGAGGGATACAGAATGCAAGGGTGCTCATCAATAAAAAATAATGTCTAAAAAGTAAAAAAGTAAAATAACTGTATTCAAGTTTTTTTAAGTCTCTGGAAAGGATCTGTAGGAACAAAGGGACTTTCTCACAAAGCATATGTTTCAGCCGTCAAGCACACACATGGCTCTGAGCAGTTTTGTGTGGTTTTACATTGGTTTATGCAACATCAGAAGCAGGGAAGGGGAGAGCAGACAGTGGTCAGGAGAGCAAGAAGATGTCTTTTATTCCTAGCAGGGCCAATGATGGCTCCTCCTACACAAAACTTCCTCCATGTCCTGAACCACCAGGTGCAATCAAGAAACAAGGAGGGAAGATGAGATTTCTCAGGCACTTTTCTCCCCTCCCAAGCATCTTAGCCAAAGGATCAAAGAAATGAGGCCCATGTGTAACGCGAAACCCCAGAAATTTCCAATATTTGGATCTGAGTTCATTTCAAACAATTATTCTCATACTGGTTCACTAATTTATTATTGTTTTCCACATTTATTCCAAACTGCATGAGGCCTTTTATGGAGGTATTGGATATGTTCTCCCAAGCCTCTATTAACACTAATGGGCATTATGCAGGTGCTTTAGCACTGCCTTCACCTTACAGGGTTTTTGTTACCTTAACTATTGGAAAGTGCATTGCTGTGTACACTGGGTGCCAATTGTGTTTGCAAGAGGTAGGAAATTACCCAGTACAGAATTAGCCCCCATCTGAGCCACATGTATGAGTTATTTGGAAAATATTTGTTTAGTTGCCTTGGAAATAAATAGCTCAAACTTCAGAATGGATTTTTAAGAGAATTCAATAACATGCTCCTAGATGTCTCCTGTGGAAGTCTAGTAAGATCAAAATGTTTTTCCCCTGATCCGCTGTCTGATATGATTTGAAGTGAATGTGTAAAACTTCCCAGCACATCATTTTGTGGAGAATATTTTTACTAAAGCTCATTAGATTTTTAAATATATTTTCTTGCTCTAATTTTCCTGTAGCAAGCTGAACTATGAGTCAGTCCAAATGAGATTTAAAATAGGTCTCAATTTTCTATGCATGTAACTGCTCTTAATTGCACAGAACAAGTTTAGACTGGCTCTGTCCAATTAAGACAAAAGGAGAAAAGGATAATTAAAAATAAATCATAACAATCAAAAGTTGCATTTGCAATTTTCCTTTAGATGCTCCCTCCTCCCACATTTTTGAAGTAATGCTTAAAAGAAATGGCACAATATCTTAAAGATGCATTGTCCTAGATCTGGCAAAGCAAATGTACCCATCTTTGTCAGGCTAAAGGTACCTATTTTGCTGTTCAGATCAAACTTAATTATGTGTAGAATTTAAATAGTCCTTAATTATAACTTTGTTCTCAATTTCTTTTTCTTGTGACCTTGCATTTGCTTTTGTTATTTAAATATGTTTTATAGAGACTGTCTTCAGGAATAACTCACAGATACCTGCTTGGTGTTTTTAAGTTTGGGGCGGGGGGACGAAGGAGCAATTTCTGAAATAGTTATGGTTTGCTTTCAAAAGGTAATGTTTTGCATTATTATTTCTTCAGGAGAATTATTCCTGTGATCTCACCGCTGTGATCCTGTGATCTCACCACTGTGATAAGAAGTATATTTGAATAATGTGTATTTATATGCGTGAACACTGTGTCCAAACCAGTCATAGAACAAATCAAAAGCTATTGACCAATGTGCAAGGTATTGAGCTGATTTTAAAAGAGCAATTTACAATTCAGAACCATTCTGTCCAAGTGAGATTTGTTGCAAAATATTCATCAGGTTGAAGTACTACAGTACAGACTTAGGAATGAATTTTACAGAGGGAAACCACTTGTTCTTCATTATCAATGTGTCATTGATATTGAGAGAGCCAGAATAAATCAGTTTGATTTCTTTCTGACTACAATATTTGGTATACTTGAGAGACATGAAAGCAGGTGGCATCAAATACATGGAGTAAAGAGCTGTTCCATTTTGTTTCCAGGGGAAGGCTCCATCTCGCCTTAGAATAATCTCCAGGAAATGACATATCTGTTTTAATTTCATTGGCTTCTCTGTCTGAAAGGAAAGAGAGGCCTCATTCTGAAGCCAGTATCTAAAATAAGTGATAAAGTGATAATAACAGATAAATCAATAGATCACTGAAGTTAGATAAATTCCACTTTTTGACTTCATAAAACAGAAAATGCTTGAAGTGTGATTTCTGCAAACAAATGCCAGAGGGTCTGAAATGAGTCAATTTATCTTTTATGCTTCCTTCCAAGTGTCTGCTAAAACTTCAAAGGCAGGGAAGATCCATCAGAGAATGCAGTCCTGATATTCAATCATGTGTAGGTTAGAAAGGTATCTATAGGATTTCTGTTTGCAGCATTTGGTTTTTTATAACTATCATTATAGCTATCAAATTTTGCTGCTCATCTCAGTCCACTTCCTATAGCTGTACTAATGAAATAAATATTTGGGAAGAAAACAAAATATAATTTGAAGAGTAATATTTGCAGTACAGAAGTGAGCATCTTGTACCAGTCTTGCAGAAAACCACAAGATGATGTTCTTACTTCATTGAGGAAGCACAACTTACAATGAGGTCTATACTTTTATCTATTTATTCCTGTGGAATGAATTTTCTCCTATTTTTCTTGTTGTTTTCCTTTCTTCTTGCTGTTCTCAGAGAAATGCACAGCTCTATCCCTTCCCTGGGCAGCATTATCCTGTGCTGAAGATAACAGCATCACCTCTGTGACAGTCCCAAGCTCTGTTGCCTAAGCTTGCTCCTGAGCTCGGGTCTACCATGTGGTGGGGTGTTACACTATGATACCAGCTGAGCCACTGAGCCAGAATAAACAGAATGCATTTAACATAAAGGAATATAGTACAAGAAATATATTCTCAAGTCTTGGAACTGTAACCATGTGTTACCATATTGTCTTCCTTCTGCTCCTTCTGTTTCTTATTTTCACACATTGCTCCATTCTTTTGCAAATCTTTCCTCACAGAATGTTAAGAAACTGAGATCTACCTTAACTAAAAGCTGTTCTGCTTTACATGATATTCATGTTGTTGGACTGGCTGCTACCTTTCATCTTTCACTTTTCTCATGGCTCTCAACATTTTAAATCTATCTCAGCTTAGCTTCATTTACTATTCCTTATATGTTCTTTTTGCCTGCTGTGACAGTTTCTTAATTATTTCTTTGTGCTTGACCATATATTCTGACTTAGACTGGCATTGCAATTGATAGAGCTATCATATATCTCTGCAATTTTGAGACAGAAAAAGATCAGGCTAGATTCCATTTCCTTGCCAATATATTATTTCCTTGACTTTGTTTCTTACAGTGTTTTCTACACTTCATTTTAGACAGGTTCAGTGAGTGGTTTTCAAGGCATGGTCCACAAATAACTGCTCGACAGGAATGCCATGGTACGTGGTCAATGAGCCATGTTGCCTTTAACAGCGTTTTCAGTTAATATTTTGATGATATACGTGCACAGAGGTACTTGGGAAATTCAGAGATGACCAGTCCAGAGCACAGAACTTTGCTGAATTGCCAGCTTAAGCAATATAAGCCCATAGTTTCCTGCTGACTGATTTCAGCCTAGCATGTTCTGCTGGTGGAGTATATACTGATGAGGGTGCATTTTAAAACTAGAACAGAGAACATCTCTTCTGCCACTACAAATCTGCACACTGGAAGTTCATTTTGCATCTGGGAGACATAAGGAGAGATTCCTGGTGGTGTGGTCACATCAGCTCACTCAAAAGCCACTATATACCTGATTCTTTGTGTTGAAGTCTGACCTGTGTTTCCAAAGAAAATATATTACGCAAGATATGTTCCCAAGAAAAATATTACGCAGATGTGCACTTCTGTAAAACCCTACAATATTCAAATTGTATGTCAATTATACAATGTATAATGTAATTGATGTATATCAATTATACAATGTCTGTCCAAAGACGTTATAATTTCTTGGCTAAGGAGCTGTTGTTTCTTCCCATCTCCTTTTCCTTCCTCAGGGCAACACAGTAGGAATGAAGCTCCAGGTGATGCGATGGGGCAGCTGCCACCTGGTTGTTCCCCAGCCATCCCCACACGGATGGGACATGCAGCTCCCCAGGCAGGGTCCTGTTGAGGGACAGAGACCACAAAAGACCATCGGGGTATCCTCACTGGCTCTGCAGTCTCCAAACCCTTCCAAAGCAAGGAAGAAATACACAATCCCATGGAACCGTGAAACACGGATATGCCTGTTGTTGGAAATGAAAAATAGCTTAAGAATAAGAGCCCAGAAACTGTTGTTTTGCCAATCGGAAATCTCCCAGGAGCATCTTTGCTGGCTTAATTTATCTAAGAGAAAGCTAAAATGGCTTCTGATTACCTTGTCCTCTCCTCCCCTTTTTCACAAAAGAAAGGTCTGCTTATAAAAGAAAAAAAAAGAAAGCACCAGGCAACTTGGAATGTGATTTCATGTGGAAAAACTCATCAGGATCCCTAAAAACTCCTGTGAAATTTTTGTGAGTGTTCAGGAAGGGCACAGGGGGAAGCTGCAGAGTTTCAGTGTAATTCATACTTCAAAGAAAAACTGTTCACTAAATACTTCTTACAAAATTACTGTGAAATAGGAAAAAAAATGAGAGAGGGGAATTCTAAATATTTTTTTCTTTCTCTTCATATCTATTGTTGATATTGATTTTTTCCCATGGTCATAAATTATATGCTGTATTTCTAAGCTGTTTTCATTCTTGTCCTGACTTATGTTAATCAGTGTTTTTGTTACCACACATCTTGAATATTGCATTTCTCTGGTGGCTGGCTTATCATCATCTATAATTATTCCAACTTCCAATTAGGTCTGAACTCTTCTGTAGCATTATTTACTTGCTTCTAGCAATGAGACAACATGCTATATGGCTTTTATTTTTTATGCTTTTTATGGTGCTCAAAACAAATTTCATTTAAAATTCTCCTGTTGATAGTAGAGTCATTTTCCAGGTCATTGTACCTGAGGCTCTCTTGACCTTTTATTCTACATCATATCTTTTATATCTATATCAATTATACAGTCATCTCTATACCCAATTCAAAGTTATCTAATACTTGAAATAACCCCTGTGCATGCAGTGAGTGCCCTATTTGACACAATAGCCCCACAAACAATGTCATATAACTGCATAGCCCATCAAATCATGGGTTTAGAAACCTTCCAGGAGATTTCTTTTGTGAATTTTTTTTGAGTCATATTGCCTGAAATCCTGATTACCCAGGAGTATACTTGCACTTTCTAACATCCCAATACCAAATATGGAAGTAATGTAGAAAAATCTAAGAATAAAAGCTAGAGAGAGACACAAATGGTTGAAAATGATTAAACAAGCCCTGTTGGTGGCCTGCGGATGTTTATGATTAATGTAGATTTAATCATCAGCATGTAATAAAAATTCATCTCTTCTAATTGGCTTTTTTTATTGATGCTTCTGTTGCTGAGAAAAAAACCCAACATGTATTTCTTTGTATTAAAGTTCAGAATTCTGAAAATACAATACAGCTAGGATCTATGCAAGGTATCACATGCAATCACTATTTTAAAATGCTGCTCTGACAAAAACAGTCATCATTTTGTGGTCAAAAGATCTAAGGGAACGAGAGAACCTGCAACACCTTTTTTGTCTCTCTAATTATTTTGTACTGCATTGATTTTAAACGAATCTGAATACAGGCTACAAATCCTGGCTTTGGGGACTGTTGAGGAAATGAAAGCCTTCACTGATCTGAATGAGAACAAACGTGATAAAGGCATGAGGCAGGCTGATAAAAGACAGCATTACTCAGAAAGAAGCAAGCCTTTTAAGAAATGTCAGGTGATTATTTATTATTTCAACTGCAGTATCCTAAGCACTCCAGTCATGGTGCCATCTCACCAAGTATTGTACAAGTAATTAACAGACCAGAAAACCCTTACTGAGAATTCAAAAATAAGAGTATAGTTTCTGCATGCTTTATTCCTGCTTTCTGGGTTTGAGGTTTTTTTGTTTTCTTGTCACAGAAAATCTTCAAAGATTTGAAGTTTCAGACTTACTCTCCTCTGTATAAGCTCTGTGCTCTTTTCTCTGCAAATGTCTGTGAGCTGCTTTTGTGATTCCATGACACATCATGTGTTTCCTTCTACTCTAAAAGATAATTTGCAATAATAATAAAAAGTAAGAAAGGAATAATAAATGTATAACAATTCTAATCGGTAAACATTATATAATGTGCAACAATCAGTGCAGTATATGATTGATGTACAAATCAATGTGTGCATCTCCTTTCAATTACCGATTGATTCTGTATGGCTTTCCACTCTAAAAAGAGCTTATTTGTTAATAGAGTGAAATGTGAGCAAGTGTGTGAAAATCTCTCTGTGGGTAGTGAAAAATAAAAAGATCTCAGGATGGTTAGAAACTATGCAGGCTTGGGGGCCTCTTTTTTTTTTCTACAAGAGCAAATTGTTTTCAAGCAAAGATCTCTACTAAAGGACAGGATTTGAAAGCAGGTATTCAGTGTTACCAAGTTCCTCAGCATCTGATGATTTTTGGCAGATGTACATTTTTCTAAGTGTTTTTGGCGTTTTATTTTCCTCCTCAGTACCCAGCATCAGCTGCCTGTGGGAGGTTTGAGCACTCCCAACACTCGTATCTCCAGTGAAGCCAACACCAGCGTGCTGCTGTGGCCAGGCTGATGCCCGACCACGCTGATCCCTGCTCACGGCTACTGACCCCTGCCCAGCCCAGCCCCGAGCCCCGAGCCCCGAGCCCCGAGCCCCGAGCCCCGAGCCCCGGCTCCGGCCGGGCGCTGCTCTCCCGGCGCGGTGCAGCCCCTGTAGAACCACCAGGACGGATGGCTGGCGGTAATTGCTCTGACATAGACTGATTACTACAGTAACAACAGTCGCTCGGAGTTAAGGAGTAGCTTTGGCATATGGTATGCATTTGGGGAAGGGGGGGTAGGAAAGCTTTTTTAATTTTACAGATTGCTTTACGTTTCAGAATGCTGGCGTTTTCTTTTCCTTGGCTTTATTTAGAAAATATCAACAACAGGCATCTGAAGGGAAAAAATTAACAAATATTGTTACAGCTAAATGAATTCAAAGCAACATATATCACAGCTGTTAGGATACGCCATACAATCGCAAATTAGTCATCGTTGTTATTGCAGGAAATGCAACATTTCACCTCTTAAACTTTCAGCTAAATTTTCCCTATTGGTAAAATACAATTGGAGCCCAATTTCCAGTTGAACCTGGAACTACTCTTAAATACTAAGGTCTGTGAGTTTGTACAGCCTAATTCAGAGGCTTTTTTTGCACTGAAATGCTACTTACACTGTGTTTGCGTTTTTACATTCCTGGTCCTTACTTCCTTACTCACTAAAGCAGCTTCTGATCCAGGTGGTGGTAGATGGGCACCTGAAGGTACAGGAAAACATAAAAACATAACCATCCAACTGCCTAAACCTTTTTTTTTTTTTTTTTTGAGGTCCACCATGCCTAGATGCACAGGATGAGATTTTACCCAAATTAATCCTTCACATGAACAGAAAAGAAAGAAAGAAAGAAAGAAAGAAAGAAAGAAAGAAAGAAAGAAAGAAAGAAAGAAAGAAAGAAAAAGAAAGGCTTGATTAATAGCCATCATCTCCTTCAGAAACTACGTTGAATACAGTGAGTTATCAGTCTAACTGCAGTGCTGTATATTTTACATCATTTTTGGTTAGCAAGCGAAACACCAACAGGCCTCTTTCTTTCTTTTTTTTTAATACCTAGAGATTAACTGTTCTGTGCTGAGTACAGATATGACCCTCTTCTATCTCTACTCAGATCAAAATATGCATAGACCTGAAACAGAAAGGTAAAGAGGCTTTTATTTTTGTGTTTTATATAGCACTGTATGAAATAATATATTTTAAGGCCAATTTTTGCTCACCCCTTATCATGTAATAGTAAACGAATATTCTGGAGGTCCTTTTATTGAGACTTCCTTTGAAATGTAATATAAGTGAGATAACTCAGAAACACTTTCACCTTCCAATAAAAGGATATTTTTTAAACATAAAAATGTTCAAAAATCTAATATCACATAAGACAAGATAAAATATAAAGGAATAAAAATAGAGTAATAGTGTCACGATCTGGGAGGGGGAAAATAAAATGAAGGAAATGTATATCTGAAAGACACGAGATTTTTGGTTTTCTTTTTGTTCTTCATGTGATTGCTTTACTCTTCTCAGCCTCTTTGGATAAAGTTTTAAACCATCATTTTGCAAGCACTCTGAAATTTATTCCTTGAGAAAGGTAGCATGTTAAAAAATTCACGTGGGATTACATGTTTCTAAGTCCATTTCCAGCCTGCTTCTTTTTCATTCTCAGACAGTGTTGTGAAACAGTTAAAAGTAGAAATAAAGCAATTTCTATTGTAGATCATTAACTTTTATTAAATTAGACTTGAATTATTTATGATCTGAACTGTTTGATCTATACTATATCTGTCACGGATGAAAAAATCTGGATGGCTGAAACGTTATCACTGTTTTAAAAAAATCGGAACTCTCTCCAAAATGTAACAAGCCCTCATGCTGTTTGAGTGTTAAGACTTCTGTGCTAAATACCGAGACGAGTCTGTGTTGTTTCTCAGATCTGGGTTCTGTGTTTGGATTGCTGAATTAGGTGCAAAATAATTGGCATGAAATAAAATTGAGTGTACATCTGAAGAGCCTCCTGCTCACATTTTATAAGATTAGTTAGTATATCTGGAAAAATAGATGAAACTAGGATTTTTTTTCCATGTCATGGCAAATACTATTTCTTGGAAAAAAAAAACAAAAAACAAAAAAAACACCCTTCTTGTGATTCATAAAATCAGCTATGTAATTGTACACCTGTGATAGGTCAAGTGCAGGCCAGAATATGCACTTAATAAAATTCAAATATCATTACATCAAAGTTAATTATATGCATTAGAAATTAGTCTAATTTTACTATGTAATTTCAAGATGTGGTGAAAGAAAATAATATAGTCAAAATCACTTATACAATGGTATAAAAACTTGACTAAGTCCATGCATCATTGAATATAATATTAAATAAATATGATTACCCATGAGATATGCTCTGTACATTTCATTAGTTTGAGATTAAAAAAAAAAATAATGGCATGACAAAGTGCTTAAATTTCTTGTTTTCATTCTATAACGTCATCCTGGGCAGATTTCACATTCAGGATGATGTTCAGGGTGAGTTCCCGTTCTCAGGGAAATCTCTCTCTGCTCTGGGAGCTCATCCCCGCTGTCTGAGCCCAGCCCCCAGTGCGCGGCTCTGTCGCTCTAAAGCCCCTTGTGACTTGGGGCGCTGCCGGGTGCCGCAGCCTGTGCCCAGCCACAGCCCCGACCACGACACGCCAGCCACTCAAAGGACATCTCTGAAAACTCAGTGCCACCCAGAGCATACAGGGAAACTTCAAACCCCTCATCTGAGCCAGCGGAAAATAACTCCAGTTTGCGGAGGAGCTGTGTCTGCAGCCCAAAAGCTCCTTCTCGCCCCCCGACACCGCCGAGCCGACTGTGCACCCGGCTCTGCGTAGGGCCCAAAAGATGTGACATGGCAATATTTAGGCACTGAAAGGGATCCGTGGGAGGCTAGCACTGGTAAAGCCGCAAATCTTTTCCTGCGGAAAAATGTTTTCTTGTGGGAAGCTGGCTCTCCCACAGATTATCCCATACTTAGAAGAAAGGAATATTAAAGTGTATTAATTGCAAAACACTCTTTTGGGGGTGGGATGAAGTGTGCTCTAATTTACCGAAGGTTCAAGTTAAAAGTCACGTTAGATTGTTGAAAGTTAGCTGGCTCACTAAATGAATTTTTTTTGTTCCAGTTACCTATTTAATAACGCATCTATGCATATATCAACTCTGTTATTAATAGTAAATGTGCATTTCAACGTGTCAAGTTTTTCTAGCCCCACTTTTGCAAAATTTTTTTCCAATATAAAAAAGCAAAGGCATTTCCTAGGGCACATGCTGCCAGACACCCAGCATTTATCTTATCTTAGTTGATGACTTTCCTTTTATCCTGAAATGATTTGACAATGACTCTATGATTTCCTGTACAAATTACCCTTTGAAAGTGGCAGTGGCGCTTGGCAGCGATCTTCACTTAATTACTGAGTGGATTATTAGCATACGGCTTTTTTTCACCCCTTCATTTCTTTATATCTTCTAGATTGCGCTGACAGTTCCCTTTCATTGCGTGCTTTAACTCGCTGAATACTAAACATTATGCAGATTGCAGCTGAGAAGTACCCTGTCTACTCCAGCCCTCTTCCCCCACTGTCTGTGCTCCACATCAGCCCTCCTTGAAGGAGAGTAATTTGTAGGTCAGAAATCAATAGTGTGTCTGGGAAGCGCATTTGTGGGTTCTCTGCTTTGAACTGAGCAGAAATTAATGCTTTAAATAAGTGCTTATCCTATAAGGTAGCAAGCTGCATTCCTTCTTTTTGTTTAATGTCTCTCGAAATTGTCTTCCTTAGTAGGTGCTTTTTAAAATTTATTTCTTATTTAAATCATCATGCTAACTGTCCATCAGGTAGCAGTCATTCTATAGCTAAAATAACAGTCATTTTTCCTCCCAGCCAAGTCCGCAGAAGGTTGCTGTTAAACTGAACTCCTTTGTCAGACATACATTGTTATTTATTATTTGTCAGTACAAGATAAATGTGAATGATAAATCACAAAGATTTCCCCCTCACTTTCTCCCTGCAAGGATTCTTCAGAGGCACAGACACTAAGTAAGCATACATGTGCATACATGTGCAGACACGTCAGGATTTCTCCAGCCACCTCTGCTTTGTGCTGTTCATCCGCTGGCTGTAGGGTAGTCCACCCCATATTCCTTTGCTGGAAAAGGTCAGGATGCCTTCCTCCATCTTAGTTATGTACCAGTGAAGATAAATCACGTTTTCTGGTTCTTCTGGTACCTTGGCTGTGAAGGCAGGTGCAGCTGAAGCCACACAGGTCAGCATTCAGGTGATCTATTATGACAAAGCTGGTTTTATTTCACTTTTGTGAAAAGTCTTGGGGTTTGGAAAATTTGGTCATCCTGAAATGAGATGAAAAGCTTGTTTCCTCTCAAATGGAAATTCAGTCTATTAAGCATTTTAAATTCAATATAGTAAAATACTAATTTATCTGAAAGCTATGAGACCTACAACTCTGTACTCTCTAGGAACCTCAACATATCAAGCTGGCAAAACCCCAGGGAAGTCACGTAAGTAAGTAGCCAATAAAACGCCCAAATTAAGAAATCACATAGAATGTTTTATTTATAATTTTTCTTCACTTCATGGAAAGCTTTGTGAAAACAGGAATGTAACTATCAACTATTTCCATTTCAGTATATCTATATTTTCAAAGGCAAAGACTGCTACTGAAAATGCTCTTTTAAGTCTGATCTCCACACTCACTGTCTTTAAAGCCGTGAACAGTCAGCAGGTCAGACTCTACAGTTAGCCAAGCTGCCTGGCCTGTCTCTCTGCTTGTCCTCACTGCACACTCACATGTGCCCCTTGTCCTGTCCTTGATCTCTGCACCACTGTCTGTGTTGGCTTACTCCAGCAGTCTGGCTTGGATATAACACCTTCTAAATGATGTTGTACCCACCAGACTTGGAAATATAGACATGGTGGCTGCTCACGTGGAATTATAGACAAGTGGCTGCATGCCGGCCCATGTGTTTGGGTTTGCCCTCACCTCGACCAGTGCTTCTGGGGCTTCCCAAGTCCTTCATACGTCTTTACTCCTATGCAGGGACTAGGAAGCAAAAATGCAAATATGGTGGGCAGAACCTTTTTATCAGTCTCCTTCTAATGCTACAGGTACCCTGATCAGCAGAAATTACAGAGCTAATTGGTCCAGTAACAGGTATGTCTACGTTTTGGTCACTTGGGATATTTTCTTGCTTCAGAAGATGCATCCATGTATCTGGAGAATGAGACTGACTTGGGCCACATGTGAGCACTCACCCAAGCCTTGCTTCAAGCGCTGCCTGCTTGGAGAGCCCTCAGCCCGAGTGTGGTGGTGCTTCGCCTTGTGCTAACACAGCGTCACGGCAGATGAGCTTCGTGCAGGACTCACCAGGGCTCCAGCTGCCTCCATCCGCCCATCCGCATTCAAATCCAGAGTGAAGAGCTCTTTAGCCATGAACAAAGAAATCCATCCACCGAAAGGGGGGTGCAAGGCAAGTGCTGCAGTCCATAAGCACTAGGATTGTGCGGTGAGAGCCAAGGGGTCGGTGCCGACCTCAGTTTGGGCACTGACTGCACAGCACTGCCACCGGAGCAGAGGTAGGCCTGGCGTGTGCCCACACCCCGCGGGGGAAGCAGGGCCAACACCTCCGTGGTTAAACCCACATTGCCCTCTCCCTCGGAGCCCCAGTGCTAACCCAGCCTAGAGGCTCATCTAAGAGGTGGCTCAGGTGGGTTCTCGGGGCACGGCAGGGCAGTGGGCTGGCCATGGCAATGGTTTTGCCCGCTCTATCTCCGGGAGAAAGAAAGGTGCCGGTGCGAGCACAGCGAGTCACTGCCACTCGGCACAGCCGCTGCTCTGCTATGTGCAGAGGAGCTTGGAGACACACAACTGCAGTTAACTCTGCGGCAAAATTACACCTTTGCAACAGTGATTGGCAAACCTTTCGGACCCTCAGCGTTTTCCAATGGCCGGCACATTTTTCGCACATCATTTGGTAGGTTTACCTTTTAGTTGAATATGCTGTGAAGGCAACGTGAAAACTACAGTGTGAAGCCATGCAGCACTTTACCGTTATCTGATGCGTGATCAACATTTAGGGAGCCACTACCCTAGTGCATATTTCACAATGATTTTAAACTCCATTTAAAGAGTAAGCCAGATCCTGGAGGTCTCTTAGCTCAGTTCTCATTATAAATTATCAGAGTTGCCGACACACTGTGCAAAAACCACAAGGTAAAATCCCAAGATACTAGAAAGCAGTACGTGTATGATTATCTTTTAAATCTGTTTTTGTGAGTCTTTTGTGAATGTTTTTCAAGACTTTTTTTTTGTAAGTATGAAGACTAGATTTTTTTTTTTTAATGAAAGCTGATATTCTAGTATAAGGAACTGAGAACTTTAAGAAAAGCACAAATTTTCTTAAGATTTACACTGTAATTATGACACTTTGCAGGACTGGGTGCTAGTGGAGTGTAGTCTGCCAAAAGGCTGGAACCAGTAAGACCGTGTCAAAGGTTATGAGTCTTCTGTATTCCTGCCAAACGTTTTATCTTTCTTTGCTCACACCTGATCTCTATATCCTATATCCAGAGACTCTTTTTTTTTTCTTTTTTTTTCTTCTTTTTTTTTCCCTATAGGGTACCATGCATCGGTGTAAACAAAGCAGTGTCTCAGGCAAAGGTTTTAATTTCCAGCATTTGCTGAAACAGTTGCACCTTCAAAACACCATGCATTTCCAGCACTGGAATAGTCATCAAGAGATGCTGTAGTTAAAAATACACTCTTGCTCTTTAAACCAAAGATACAAAGAGTTTGCTCTAAGCAGCTTAAACTAACCTTTGGAGGACATGCTAGAATAAACTGGCTCCCAAATTACCCTTTACCTCTCTGGTAAAGGTCCTTTTCTCTCACAAGGCAAACCTATTTCAGTCTTTCCTATCTTAAAACAAAACTAAACTGACATACCCATCCCTAGCCCTATATGTTTCTTCAGTTCTGCACCCAGACTCTTCTCTGTTCAGCATCTGAGTTTGCTGTGCACCTGATCCAGGACCTCTGATGGCACCTCCCACCATCTTCACCCAGTACCTCCATGCCCCAGTTCCTCCTGTTACCCTGAAAGTTTGAGATATTGCATCCCTCAAATCCACTTTTCTTCTCAGCTGTCCTCACATAGAGTCAGCGGAGGCTCTGTGTCAGTGGAGATATTTTTTTCTGAAAGCAGTGGAGATTTCTCTCTGGATGACCATGAAGATGTCACCAAGATCTAGACTCAGTTCTCTCTTCTTTTCTTCTTTACACAAGGGCTTCAGTCATTTAATTGACCAACTCACACTGAACCCTTGCTTTATGGAGATCACTGACAAATCTTCCTCTCCCACATCCTGACACATAGATAGAGACATCCTTCTACCAAAGGCCTATCCCAAATCAAAACCTCTGGCTGTCATTTCCAGCTTAGACTGGCGAAAGAAGAAATTTCCATACTTCTACCAAGCCCACCTTCTACATGTTTTTTTCTTTTTCATTGCCTTGGACACTTAGCACTTGACTGTAACTCAGGTGTCCAGTTCAGGTTGGATTATTTTCTGGACTCTACAGTTTGGGCTAGGCATGTATTTCACTCACAGTATCTGAAGGATATCCCCCAAACCATGGCTTCTCTAATCTCTCTGTGGAAGAGAAATCCTTTTGGTCTCTCATAATTTTGCATTCCCTTTCATTTTTCTTCTTATTTTTCCTCCTGGTAAATGAAACACAGTCCCAATGGTAGTCAGTTGCTCAGAAAATTTTCCTAATTCATTATTTGGATTTCATAATTTCTCCTAAAAATTTCTCCAATGCCATCTTATTTTCACCACAAAATCACCACAGCTCATTTCTGCCTATAATTTCTCATGGTGTGATTGTGAAGAAGTCAGCTCCCACACACATTCAGCTCACTTTTATTTCTGTCGCTTCTCCACTATGTAAACAAGCATTGTCATCCATTTTCCCAATTTGCCCCTCACATCCAAAAGAGGGTCACGGTACATACCTTCTCAGTACCTTCCTTCAGATCCTTGCTTTGTAACAGTCTTTTGTCATACTCACAACACCCAATAATGGTCAAATACTGCTGTGCAGCTCGCGTTGCCACTATTGTCTCATTTTCTTCTCAAGGAGGACTAGAAACAGTCATCCTTCCACTCCAGTTCTCAATTTCCTTCTCAGTCCACTCACCCTATTTTCTGAAACTCGAGTACTTAAAGAGTGAGGGTTTGGATTGCCCTTACACATGGGGTTTTCCTCTAAGGAATTCTGGTGAGGCAGTCTCGGTGGCTCTCTGTGCCCATTCATGTGCCTCTCATGCTCTGTGTGTGTGTGCCTCCCTACATTACAAGTGCACTACAATGAGCCAGAGATACTGTATAGGCAAGCTCACTTCAGAAGCAGCAAAAAGTGCTGAGCCTGGCTGATTTACCCTGCTGGGTGTCACTCAGGGTTAGTGCTAGGATCCCTGTGCAACATTGGTCTGTGCAGAGCAAGCATGCCTTTAAATATCACTTTCCTATAGGTTTTTACTCTGCTTAAGTACTGAAGAATCTCATTCATTTTCTTTGTGGAAGAAGAACTCTTGTTTTGATGAATTTGAAAAATAGTGTCTTCTAGTGGCTGGCAAACATCTGCCAGTTCCCTGATACCTGATTGCTGCTTATTTTCAGAGTGGAAGTCAAATTGCTAGAATATCTATTAAAATGACCTAATAAAAGACAACTGCAATTATCCCTATTTCTTTAGCAGACATAAATTAGGAATACTTTCAGTGTCACATCCTATTGTGTAAATTAACAAGTGAGCTTGGATTTCACCATTCTCCATTAAAATCTCACTGTGGTTCATAATGTGGTGAAGCACTCCTTCCCCCAGGTCGTTCTGTGGGCTAATCAGAGAATCATGCAGAGCTGAGTGCTTGCTGAGTGCTTGTGATTTTTTCTTTCCTCTTCCTTATGCAACAGACAAACAAGACAACCTGTGACAGCATGTTGTGTTACAGAGAGAGCAAACTGCTGAACGGGGTCTTTTCTGAGAAGCACCAGGCATGGAACTTCATCAGAATGGAAATGACATGTTATGCTCCTTTGTCTCCAGTTCAGCTGAAAGAAGTTGTGCTGCTGTAACATAAAACCAGAGGGGTTCTTGCGAGGTTAAAGGCATGAAGCACAGATTTCATCTCCAACAGATTTACCCCAAAAATCAGGTGCAGTGCTATCAGGAGTTTTAAACAATTTCCTTTTAATGCCACAGAGTCAGTTTTTAAACAGCCTAGCAGGTACCATATGCATCAATTACAGTTTTATTGAGTGTTGCTTGCTAGCACTGCTGAATTTGGATTGGCTACCATCTGTTTAGAAGCTTGGAAAAAATGGCTATTGCCTGAGATACCATTGCAGGTTAGCAGTTTCTGTGATGTTCTTCAAAACCTGCCTTAAAATATCCTGGAAAAGATGGCTGAAATAGCAGCACTGTACCTGAAAATGTATTCTTAACATGAAAGGATATTATTGCAGGGCTGAAAAGATAATGTAATCTGGGATAAATACTGTAGATATAAACATTTTTATTACTATAATAATTATTATTTCTATTATTTTTATTAGCATAAAATATACAATGTAATAGTGGAAGTTTATTGTGTCTTTAGGAAAATGTCAGTGTAAGATATCAGACACAAATTCCAAGCTAAAAGGGAAAAGCTTCCAATGTGGGGAGGATGAAGGATGAAGCTGACTGCCAGGACAAGGATTAGGTAAATTAATATGAATAAGAAGAGACCTTTTAGAAGAGTGCATATGGTTCATAAACCAAAATTTCATCAGAGACCTGCTGAAATGAAGAACTTTTTGTGTTCTCCGTTCTCCTCTGTGGATCTTATGACCCTTTTTTGCTTCCTAGTCTTTTGGCCCATACAAAGTTGTTTGTATGCTATCTCCATGGCTGCAAACAGAAGACATGACAATATATGATAAAAGAGCAAACTAGTTTGTGAAACAGAACATTTTACACATGAAATCAGATGGAGAGGTTGAGCAAATGATTCCGAAGCAGCCAGTGATGCAGTGTACTCTCCCTGCTTTTGGACTTGCATGTGAAAAGACTGAAACTACCTTCATTTGATTGTAGCAGTAAACTATTTATTGCTTTTTTTATTTTTGGTGCATTTTCTTATATTGTCTGAAAGAACTGCAAGTACTTGCCTATTTTGCATACATAAAATCTGAGGTACGCTGACCTAGATAAGTTCCCTTCAATTTTGATTTTCTTGATTATATGACAAATGCAGAAGGTTCTGAGAATTTGCCATGAATGGTGATATAATTTCCTTTTTTGAGCTAGACACACCTTTCCCAAAAATCACTTTCAGCAAAAACCTGGGGAAAGTGAGGAATTCAAGTGTGATTCTCCCTTGGTAGTTTGCACAGCTGAATGAAGGATTCCCAATACAATGTTATTTGTCTCACGCATTTTATTCCAGCAAAGAATTTAGGGAAGCTCTGAGTTCTACATCCCAGATAAACTCTTCCAAGGGTGTAATCAAATTTCCTGCCGTGCAGTTTTCCGGCTCTGGCATCACAGAAGCCAGATGGGTTGAAGTGCTTGCCCTGACCTGCATTCAAAGCCCATAGTCAAGTATTTCTTTGGCTGATTTTGTCCTTTCTCTGCCGACGTTGTGACACGTGGTGGGAGGGAACACTGTCAGCTGGTGGTTCCAGAGGTGTGATATCCTACTTCAAGAATTCCAGTGTAAATATTTGCATATACAAAGATCAAAATCACAGGTCTTCAGTATTTACATAAGTAAATGTTGACAGTCGCTCATGTAAAGCACACATGTAAAGGTGTAAGCATAACCAAAGCAAATTTATTTGTAAATGCAATTGAATTTACATGTGCAGTTCTGGGGAAGGAGAGGGAGGGTGTTTGTTTTTCCTTTTCTGACTGTTTGCTTTGGCAGAATTTGTGTCCCCTCCAGCCTTTCTTAATATTATCTTGCCTGCTCTTATTAGTGTTTGCCTGGGGTATCTTAGCAATGGCCAAGATTATTTTAAGGCCTTTGTGGTAGCAGACTTCTTTGAAATTGTCTGTTTTGTTTTCTGGGAAAAAAAACAGCAAAAATCAACAGAACAACAAACTAACAAACAGCTAAACCTTTTATTATGTAAAACATTGCAAGAAAAAAGATGATTAGAAAGAAAGGGATAATAAAACAGAAAGCACTTCTATGTCCTTCAGCACTACATCTTCTTAGTAATAATATTCCTACATAGCATCAAACTGGTGAAATAAATAGACCTTAAATAGATCTCAAAAAGGTAAAATCGTTACAAAGCACTAACTCACCATGACTGGGGTTTGAATAGTTTGATCTCTGGAAGTTAGCAGACAGCAACTTCAAATATGAGGCTTTACTTTTAGCACATTCAGAAAAATCAAGCTTGTTTCAATCAGCATGTCATGGTCTTCCAGAAATGGAGGCATACCACATCCCCAAAATACTTGTGAACTGTTTTCGACAACTAATGGTTGTGCTTACTGTTGCAGATAGATGTTCCCATCAATTTGGGATGACTTCAGTGGCAGCATTGCACCATTGTAATAGCAATATTCTATCCCAAGTGTGTCCTATATTTTATAGATCGTGTTATTTATTCTTCCAGTACTTCTAGATCTTACAGTTATTACAGATTGTTCAAATTGAGATAACCAGAATCAGTTATGTGGTTTAATATGTTTATGAAATATGTTTGGTACTCTGTGAGGTTTGTTTTCCTCTGGAAGATGTTAGACTTTCAATGAGAAGAAATTTAGCTTAACTTTCCCCTCTTCCTCCCTCCATGTTGTACTAGCAGCACTGCAATAGAAATAGGATTAGACATATTAAAAAAAAACCCCTCTCAAACATTTAAATAGGAACCAAGAGGCTGAATTAACCATGAACAAAAAATAAACATTAATGTCAATAAGAAACGAGTGTCATAAAAAGATTGTGGTACTGGATCTTCTGCTGAGTACAGCCAAAACTCCTCAACTAGAGCACTGCATTGCCCGGTAGGAAACAAAAAGCAAAGGAAGTGCAGGCAGAAACTCCACAGTTCTGCACATGCCCTACTACAGGCACCCATGGCCACCTGGCAGGATTTTTCTCATTGCGCAAGAAGGTTTGGAAGGCACCTCTCAGCCTTGGACTTGACCAGTGTCTGGGTGTAAAGCAGATTTCCCTCTAACTGCGTTATCTCATATTTTCTCCAGGTCAGCTCCTGTGAAAGGGGCGTAGCTCTCCACTTGATGCCGAGAAATCAGGAACTATTTTTCTGAGGTCAGTGTTAGCAGCAGGATTCAGCACAAGGCAGCGTTGTTAGCACAGTGCTGCACACCTTGGTGTGTGCTGATGTGTGAGGAAGGTAGGCACATCCCCCACATCAGCTCCTAAACTGCAGACGAATGAGAGATAGGGATTGCACAGAGGGAAGGAAGCACATTTGTTATGCAGTTATGCATTTCCACAGCCTTAGGCAAGGTCAGCTGTAGTCTAAGGCAGCTCCTACAACGGTTTAAATTGATGGGGAGTGGAGCACTCACAGGTAATAGTTTCAAGAACTACAGTTTGGCCAGTCAGTTAATCATTGTACAATTTAATTCTATAACTGTGGCATTCAGATTGTGAAAATGCATTAATTTTATGTGGTTGTAAACCTCTGAGACCAGTTAAGCTATTGCCTTTTTTATACTAAAGAGGGAGCATTAATTGGTAGGGGCAAAGAGCTGGGCATCAGTCAGGAGCTCCATGCCCACTGCAGCCCTTTGGCTCAAGTCCTGTGCAGAAATTTCCCCCCTGACTCTGCTAAGCACGCACCTGGTCATTGGGCTTCAGGTTTCATCTACATGTTAGATGACTGTCCAATTCACAAAGAAGCTTTGAAATTGAATAGTTTGATTGTGAGTTGGTATCACTGGATGACAGTCCATACCAGTGACAGGAAATTGTTCAGAGGGGGGGGTGACAAGAGAGAATGCTCAGAATCTGCTTTAGTAAGGCACTAACACTATTTATTAGCACAAGAGGGATATACAATTAAATCTTAAATGAAATATCATCTGTAAATGCAATTACAGGTAAACCTTTGATTCCTCAGATAGTGCTTAAGGTCTCCTAAATGCTCTGCCTGGTATTAGATTTTAGGCTACTTTATTACTAGATTTGGTTCAGTTTTTCTCCTTGAATCTTTTGTGGAGCTGGTTTGCTTTAATGCTCTTTTATTCCCTATCCCCAGCTTATTCAGAAGTCCCAGGTTACAGAAAGCAGACAAACCCAATCCATTAAGCCATTAATAACATTATAGTGATAAAAAAATGGAATATAAGACAAAAATATTGATAAAGCAAATCAAAATTACCTAATGGCCTTTTAAGAAAAGGTCAAAATTAAAAGAAAAAAAGTTTTAAAATTATCTCATGCAAATCAGCATAATGAGAAATTGCAGAGGTCAAGATCTACAAGCAGCAGCCAAAACTGCACAAAATTCTTTTTAAAGTGCTAGGCTCTTCAATCCAAGTGTCAGCACTAAAGACTCTCTCCTGCTTTTCCCTGGTGCTCATCATTCAGTGCCTCCTGCTGACATAAACCCTGCAGCCACCAGCTGAGCAGTCCCTGGCCCTCCAGTCACACCTACACTGTGGTGCTATGGGACCACAGGCACACAGCATCACACACGTCTTCAGGGTCTCTCAAGGGCTTTTGTTACACACTCTGTCAATTCTGGAATTTATTACACTGTCTTTATTGTTTTCACTCTTTTGTACAATTCATTTTCCCAAGTGGACAAAATTGATTTTCCCAGACCAACTTTGAACTGATCATGATCATCATCCTCACTCCAGCCAAATACATTAGGAGGAGATACGTCAGGAGGCCAGGACAAAATAAATTCTTAAGTGTGGAAAGGACAAGCTTCCTGAAGGATACACCTATTTCCCTGTTGTATCCTACCCCTGCCTACATTTTATTTTAAGAAACTTTACTAAAGCCAAAGTAAAAGCATGTTAGGTCTTTCTTCAACAGATTATAGTAAGAATGAGTAAAAGCTATATTTTAATTGACATTAACACTGACATAAAACTATCATTTATTTATAGACAGGTTAAGAGTGAGGATGATTTAGAATCTGAGCAGGTACAGTTAATAGTGCACACACCAAATTATGTATTTTATTGTAAAAGGGCAGAAGTTTGATACACAGCATAAATCTTCTTCCACCACTATTAGCAGCTGATTCCTTGGCTAGTCAAACAAAAGCATTCTGTCTGCATCAGTGAGAGGGAATTGGGGAGAATTAAGGTAAGCAAAATAGGGGCAGTTTAATTCTGTTCTCAAGGGGGAAGACTTAAGACTTCTTCATCCAAAAAAAGACCAAGAGATGGGAGTAGTAGGAGCTTTTCCCTCAGCTTTCACAGAGGATTCAAAGAAATGAGCCCATTTAGCATGTGTTGACAACACTCATGCATGTCCTATAACCAGCTGGGAAAAGGGAATGGAATCAGAAAAAACAACATTTTCAGAGAAGACAAAATGACACAGAAGAAGTCAGGAGGAATGCTCATCCCTTGGATGTGTGGAAAAGAGAGGAAGAAGAGCTGGAGAGAACCAGCTAGGAAGATATGACAGGTATAAAAAACATATATGTCTTTTGGGTGAGCATTTTCCTCCTGAGAGTATGGGATTCTGGGAATTCATAGACAAAACTTTTCCTCTTCACCTAAGAGGTGCACACATAATCCTCTCCTACTGTGAGACAGCAACAGCTCTAGATCATTCCCTGTGATTTTGACCATAGTTTTATCAGACCCACAAGCCACACATAGTTATAAAGTGAGCAGTGTTTTGGAGCAGTTTTCCCCACAGATTTTCTGCCTAATGTTTGCAATAAAAGTAGTATAGATGACACAGCAGCTGCATATCATGGAAACTTTATTGAATGGTACTGATCAATTTCAGAGTGACAAAGAAAGTGTTCCGTGTTGAAGAAAACAGAAAAATAATGCCAACAGCTGTTTGAATTGTGTTCTTTGAAATGAATTGGTTTTGTATGTGCTGCTTACATTTTTAATCTTGTATATATATATGCACAATATAAATATAAGTATGTATGTAGATATGCACCTATACATATACGTGCATGCATAATGTAGTACACATGGATCTATAAACACATTTTTTGTTTATTAAAGATGGGAGTTTTATGGCAAGATCTCAGGATGATGATTTGACTAAATGAGAGTTCCATACCTCACAACCTTGTATTAAGCAAATGTCTGATAAATAAATAAATCCATTTGAGTTTTGAATCTTAGGGGCTAAGGCAAAAACTAAAATTAGATTCTAACCATGAAATGACAACATAAAACTTTAGTGTTAGTTCTGTATTTGTTATAAAAAGACAAAAACACATTTCATATTTTAAAGATCAATCATAAAATACCTGTTTTGACGCTTTCCTTTTGCATTTGTGCTGGCCATTCTTTGATAACAAAACTTCCTAAATAAGAAATAAAATATTTTATTGTAGAAGTAGAAAAATTCAACCCAAGGAAAATTTGCTCAGATTTTATCTTTGGTCTGAGTGACTTCACAAGAAAATCAGCTTTGTTTTTCTTCAACAATTGTATGGATATGAGTTTTTACCACTTTCACTACCCATTAAGGTCAATGAACAACTGCCAGTGGTTCTAGTGTATTTGAGCTTGACAAACGTGCAAGTAAAAAGAAAACCAAAGTTATTATTTATTTTACATTGTGGGTGCCAAAGAATCACTCCAAACCTATTTCTTCTCAATCCTAAAGAAAAAGACATAGATAGCAAATACCTGTTGATTAACATGGTCTTTATGCAAGAAACTGTGACAACCAGGACAATTTATGTTCGCAAACATAGAAAAGGTAAATAATAATTCACTGTATTTTTTTCTTACTAGGGAGTTTTACTAGGAGGAGTTAACAAGTCTGGTAATTCTTACAGTAGCTCACTGCTATAGCCATAACAACATCTTGTTGTCGTGGTAAGACTAATGTTGGGGTGATGGATACTAGAACCAAATGGCTATAAAGTTTGCCTCTACTTAGAGTAGGGTTAGGGGTTCAATTAGAACAGTTTTCTCCAATCAAAAACCAAACATAATATGCATTGAATATTTGCATCGAAGGGTGCTCAGTGGTAGGAAGCACTATTTTCTCACTCCTTCACATGGGTAAAATGTGAGGAGAGGAGGAAGATGCCCTGGGTGGTGCTAGGGAGGGCTGCAGTGGGTAGCAGGTACTACCAAAGGCACCTTGCTCGTGTGGATTTCTGGCCAGCCTCAAAGATGCACGCTTCCATTCACAAGCCTCTTTGTGAACTGAGCTCTGCAGGGTTCACACAGCCTTGTAATGTACTCCAAGGTATGAGCTGGAGAGCAGCCAAGGCCATAATCAAAGGCAATATTATTACCCCGGTGCCAGGTATGGAAAAGGCTAGAAAAGTATCCCAGAAAGAAGCTGTGACCCTTGGGCAAAACCACAAAAGCCAGGTAGTCAATAAAAAGTTGGCAAAGTGGTTATTTAACACTGTCACTAAGCCCAAGTTTATTGCAGAGAGAACATTGCAAATCCTCAGCAGGCGTCTTGGCCCTGGGGCTGGCAGGTTTCCCTGGCTGAGGATGTTCACTGCCACACCAGAGCCTTCACTTTAGGCCAGGCAACATGACCCCAGATCAGCTGGGGACAGGCGCTTCCCTGCCAGCCAGCGTGGGGGCAGCTCTGCTTCTCCTTACTGTATATAAAGGAATTGAAGTTTGGCTATTCAAAGCTTTGGAAACTTTAGAAAACACCTACTTGTTCATAATTGCTTGTCTTTAAGACTGTGTAAATATCTTACTACAGGAATGGGAGTAAACAAACTATTACTTAATGCACAGATTGTAAACCCTCTTAGTTGACAAAAACACAGGAAACACTCAGGCTCAAGTCTAAAGGAAGTGATCCATGTTTTTATCTAGGAAGGGATTTTTCTACTTTCCCTGAAAATGCAGCAGTTGTCAAGACGTCAAACCACAAACATTTAATCTTCTTTGTAGACCCCTGCTCTTCTGAAAGTCAGCTGAGCTGATAGTCAGAGGTTGAGGCTGGTCTCTTCTCCCAGGTAACAAGCAATAGAACAAGAGGAAATGGCCTCATGTTGTGCCAGGGGAGGTTAGATTGGCTAATGGGATTTTTTTTTTTTCACTGAAAGGGTGGTCAAATATAGGAACAGGCTGCCCAGGGAAGTGGTGGAAACACAGTCCCTGCAAATGTTCAAAAACCATGTGGATGGCACTTGGGGATATGGTGTAGTGGTGGACATGGTGGCTCTGGGTTAATGGTTGGATTCAGTGATCACAGAGGTCTTTTCCAGCCTTCTATGACTATACTCACACACACACAGAGCACACAGTGGTATCAGTGGTCCCTCATTCCTTTTGACAAAACAGCAGGGCCTAGGGGGCTTATGCAGAATTATGTTCTTCACAAAATGCTTTAAGCCTTAGAAAGCTGCAAAGGTAAATAAAAAAAAATACTCTTTGAAAAAAAGATTGTGGAAAATAAATATTTTTCATGCATAGCTGTGTTTCTTTGCCAGTTTTCAGGTTTTAGTGGAAAAGCTAAAGCAAGTCAGACTCTTTTTCAATAGCTGAGCACCAAAAAATCTACTTCTTATCAAAAATGTTCATTATTTCTTTAAACACCTACAAAAACGGTTCCTCTAAATGGTGTGCTGAAAACTGAATCTCCTCGTGATCAGTGTTGCTTTATCACCCATCAGCTGGGTAATAGCTCCAGCCATTACCTTTGCATTGTGTTTGTTTTCCTAAATCAAGCTATTTCTTTTCCCCACCACCTGATTGACTGCTTCAGGGCTGCTATTACTCCTATCTCTTCCTTCTCTACAAGAGAAATTTTAAAAGGGAGGTAATCATTACTTACTTACATACTCAGGTCCACGGCAAAACCATTGCAATTTAAAATCAGCACACTAAGTCTGCTTCTTACTTCTTTGTATATGTTTCAACCAACAGCATGAAAAAAATCACCCCATGCTACAACTCTAATCTTAACTCGAGTCTGTTAATTTGTTATTAAAATTGTCACTATGAAAACATATCTATGCGTTTTAGATATGGGGTTTTAAAATGAAATAGAAATTAGGCTCAGAGTTTTTTTAATTTAAATTCTTAATTAATTGTTTCTCCTTTGTCTATTTGAGTTGTGATAATATATACATGCTCAGGTTGTAATTCATAGATAAGAATGGAGCGACTGGTTTGCAAACAGCATTGCTATGTTAGAACAAGGTTTGTGCAGAGAGACCTGATTCCCCAGCTCTTGGAAATGAGCAAATATTGAATCTTATGTGGGTAAAATTAGGCTATAGCTGTGTTGACAAAATGAAGTTTCAAAAAAACTAGAAAACTATGCTTTGGGAACCAGGTGCAGCTATCATCTTAGTTTATTAGATTTTTGTTTTTATAATTATTTCCATTCTTCTGAGTAGTACACTTAGGCTTTTTTAGCTTCAAGAAATCTTCAGGGTGGGCACTGCAAAGATAAAACTAAAAAGTTACATTCTTAGCAAGTGCTAAAACATAGTTGATAAATACCCCACTTTGACTGGAAATGTATTATGTATGATACTAGACTTTCTCTACCTTTGCTACTCACCCTGAAACAGAATGAACTGTTCCCAAGAATGATAAAGGACACTCTGAAGACTACAGGAAGTTGAGGTCCAAAATCAAAAATAGAAAATAGCACTTTATGCAAACATTATTTTGATGCTTTCTAGCCCAAAGGGATATTTTATATAAGGGTTAGAAAAGCAGTAGAAGTACTTGGAAAGGTTTCAGAATTTAAGACAAATTATATTAAATCAGTTGCATAGAAATATAGCTATCAACCTGCCATAGGAAGAACAAAAGCAATTGCCACTTCTCTATATATCTAATCATGCTCATTATTCATTGAAATACCTGGAATAAATATACTGCAGCAACCAACCAATCCAGACTAATTGTCTGTACTTAATTATTCCCACATAAAAGCAATTTTTAGAAGGTGGAGCAAAGTTAACACCTCTTGGATAAGAAAAGTTCATATTAGTGAGGAGGTGAAGAAGAATTTATAGTTATGAGGAAGGGTTGTTTGAGACTCAAGATGCAAACTTTTATTTCAAAATCTATCCTGATATCTGAAAATACCGATTTTGATATTACAATTGTAAAATTATAAGCAAAGTGACGGTTATTTTCTAGTATATGCAGATCGCTAAAACTCTGGAAAATGTTAATTCATTTGGATTTAAATCTAAAGACACCTAAACCAGTTTTTTACACTGCCCAGGTATTTATCTTTGTATATCTAGGTCTTAAACGTTTGCTAAGCACCTTAGTCACAAAGACACTCAAGTGCCTAAATTTAATATATCTTTTAAATACTAAGCAAAAGCCAGTAATGGTGTGTGTATATATATATATGTACATTTGTATGTGTGTGTGTGTGTGTGTGCGCGTAGGTATGTTTGTGGCAATGTATATTTGCATACACAAGTTTATTTCATGCATATGAAGCAAAATCTTATTTTGGTACGAGAGGGAGAAGAAAAACTGGTATCACAGGTCAAGAGGAACAGAGGCTAAGCCTGCAACAGACTAAGCAGAAATCCTGCAAATAGATAGCCATTTTCTCCCTGATGAGCCATATCTACCCAACAACCCAACTTCCATCTCCATTATCAGTTATCGAACAGATGGCTGTTCACAGGCCTGGGTGAATAATGCAAACCAGTGTTTGCGAACATTGGTTCAAAGTCTGAACGGCTGTTTGATTCACGCTTGTTCATCCACTTGTTATTCAGTGTTCACAAACATTCATGCTGAATGGGTTTCCCTTCACATGGATGTTTGGCGAATGGGTCTTTTTCATACAAACCCCCATATTCATGTGCAAACAAGGGCATTTGTGTGTGAACAAGAATGTTCCTTATTCACTATTGGTTATTTGTGCTTTTCTACTATTATTCTCCTTATTGAAGTGTTTGTTGTCCACTCAAGGTGCATGACCTAGGTGATCAAATACAAATCAAAAATAAGAGTAACAAGCAGTCAAATTAGGCAGTTCATCACGGTCTAAAAATAGTTAACCATCTACTAAATGTAACCTTTTCACAGTAAAGACAACTTGTAGATAGCCAAGGGGAAAAAAGGACAATGCATGAATGAATATTTCCCCTAAATCTATCTGCAATCATTCTAGAGAGCAGTGCATTTAATGCAACTAAAAAAGAGGAATCCAGTGTAAGGTTGGTGATCAGAAACAGCTGTGTTAGTGCAGCAGATGCCAGTGCCCTGCCTCCTTCTGCTGGAGGTGAGCGCAGAATGAATTGCCTGAATTCCCTACCCGAAGTGAGCGCTCACTCCAGCTAGGTCAGATCAGATCCAGCTGCAATCCAGCTGTGGTCCCAGACCAGGTGGCTCCGTGGCCCTGAGCCCTGGCAGGCAGATCCCGTGCTCGGCTGGCTCAGCTCGGCCCCTGCGGTGCACTTGGATGATAACTTCTGACAGAGCTCAGGCTGGGTTCCTAAGAAGTTTCCTGATTATCACAATTTAAATCCTTAAAATAAAGTGGATGTCTAGAATACCTAGATTAAAGTGTTTATCTAGAAGTGAATACAGGATTGGCTTCTCCCAGTAACACAATTCTAGAGGTGCAAGACTTTAGTCAAAGAAAACAGCATAAGCAAAACCATCACCAGCTAATACCAGTAAGTTAAGTCATTCACTTGGCTATTTTTACCTTTTAGAGTTTTATCAATATTAATATTATGAAATTAAGATTCCTTCTGTGAGTTGAACTCCTTTTAAGAATATAGATGAGACTGTGTGTTACTGTACTTTTTTATTTTTTTCCCCAATGTTTGAGAAACAAATGTTATTTTGGGATGAGTTCTTTGACCCATATCAGAGAAAATATGCTAGTTGTGAAAAGCCCACTCTCACACCCTGATACTACATGACCACTAAGTTGCTGCCCTTTATTATGTGGCTGTCAATTAAATTAGATAATTATGAATTGTTAAACTGTAGAACTAAAGCTTCAGCAGATAGCAGTGGGCTATGAAATCTAGTCCCTTCTGTGACCAGGACTTGGTAAGTGTTTGTTGCGTCTCTACTGCATAAAAGCTTTGTGGGCGACTGTGAGAAATTTAGTATTGCCCTGAACTATAACCTTTGCACAGTGCCATCCATAACCAAGTGACCTGCTGCAGCTCATTAAAGTTAATGTAATGGATCATTTGTTTCTAATTATATTCATCAGCAAATTAGACTCACTTTTCAGCTGTTAGTCAGAGAGAAGGATACAGTTAAGTAGATGGAGTGAAAAAAGTATGTTCCTCTGTTCAAACTCATATCTTACATGAGCAGAATTAGGATGAGATGACTGTTACAGGAGCAAGATTTTTTTACACATGTAGGTTGAAGAAGTTTAACACTTTACAATTCTTCTTTTTTAAAGCAAGTGCAAGAAAAAGGCTGTTTAGCTCGTATTGCCTGAATTGCTTCCCAGGAAATACCTATATTTCCTCAAACACTGTGTTCTGCTGTTAGAAATTAGTCTCAAAAATGTCACATTTACTGTTAGAGTATATGCTGCACAGTATTGATAGTACTTGCCTCCTAAAATTACTTTATGGTCTAAAAACAAGTATGTAGTAGTTATTGTTTTCCAACATATATCAAGATCATAGCAAGTAGCATGTGTTACTTAAAAAACACATTTCAGAAAAAAAAATATTCTCTTGATCAAAGCAGCCTACATACTTCTAAAATCTTGGTGGGGGTAACAAGGAAAAATACTTTTGGTAGGAATCCCATATCCTCTTTATTCAGGGTCTGGCTTTTTTAAAAACCCTTGTATTAAATACAATGTATTGAAATTATGTGTAGTCAGACTTGTTCTCCATACTACTTTTTGGAAAAAGGGAAATATTTATTTTTTCATTTTTAATATTTAGTTGGGTTTTTTTACAAAGTTAGTCACTTTATCAGCTTTTGATCTTACTGCTGACATCTATTCTCTCCTCTGTATTCTCACAACACGGTTTCAACTTCTGGGGCCCAGCATCCCATATCATGGGACCTGCTCTTATAATAACAGCCACCAAAAGGCATGTAATAAGAGGTTATTCTTGATCTTAATGCTTCACTGACCCCAGTAATTTGTGTTGGTATTAATTACTGATGGACTCAGGAAGCCATCTCTATGTACCCAACTTCAAAAATAAGTTTCAACATGACCGAATATCTGAGTTACAATATAGAGTGTTTAGCAAGCAGTATAAAAAGGAAATGGTCAAATCTACTCTTTGTACTTTTTTTTTTTTTTGCCCACTTTCACACATTGTCTTAGCCTGCTTCCTTTTATCTGGCTCTCAATAGTGCCAAGATTCATGTGCAGATACAAACATCAGAAAGGAATATTTCTTTCTAGGCATACTGCATGAGCAGATTTGGCTGCTGTTTGTGCAGACTCCTGTATCTGTAGATTGGGTACTGAGAGGCTGTAGAGGAAAAAGGAATTAAAGGGGAGCTGAAATACTTCAAACTGGCCGTGGTTCTCACACCATCCTGCCATCCTGGATGGACATCATCCAACATACCAGCAGTACTGGCTGGGGAGAGTGAGGCTGCCCCAGGTAAATGTTCCACAGTGGGTTCTCTCCTGAAAAACAAAACTGAAGCCGATAAGAGATGGTTAGATTGTAGAGGTGGTCTCTGGCAGAAAGATGCTCTAGAGCAATGCATACTGTGTGGTTAAAATAGGGCATTTCCTTTTCCATATCTCTGCTGGAAGGGATGAATCACGTCCCAGAAATTTACAGAGGAATGTGCTTCAGTATCAACGTGCTCAGAAGTGAATCCTAGATGCAAGGATTCCAAGCCAAGGTTTCTTAGGTTCAAAAATTTTCATTTATAATTGTGGTACTGACATATTTATTGAGTTAAAATTTGGAGTTACAGCAAGGGTCAAAATAGATGATCAAACAGAGGCTGAACTGAATCTTTTCTTAATTACTGAGAAGTGTGAGCTACACTTATTAAATGTTAATACTATTTAGCATTTCTTGCCAAAGGCAGAGAAAATCAAGAAGCTAATCTCAGGTATTTCTGACCAGCCAACACTACAATTTACCAGAGACCCGATGAAAACCTCTCCTGAGGAGATTTGCTGTCCAGATTTTGATAAAGTTAGAATGCTTATCCCAATTGAATCTTGAGTGCTGATAAAACTGCTGTCCACCAGCAAAGCTGCCCACACAAGCAGGCAGAGCAGGAACAGAACAACCTATCACTCACAGGACACCTAATGATGCCTGATTTTTTTTATTCTGTTGGCTCTTTCATTCTTCTTGCAAATGCAATATGAGGTGCATTCCTCCCTTAGCAAGCACTGATATAAATCTTTAAAAAAATCAAAGTCTGCTCTCTTTTTCCCACTACACCAGATTCAGTAGTGCTCCGGAACTTGGATCAGTATTATCTGGGAGAAGTGAGTAGACAATAGAGAGTGCGATATTTTGGTAAAGTATATCAGGAGCTATTTGCAAGCTGTTAGATGGGAAGTTAAGGCTAATATTCCTTTTTTGTAGTAGCTGAAGAGTGGGATGACTGGGGAATTTTCTCTGCAGTATTTTGCCCTTCTGTTAAAATGTTTGTCTTGTATTGAATGCTTCAATACCAGAAGTTAACCATCTGCTCCAGTAGTTTCCTGTATCAGGGCCTCTATTTCCAGCTCCTGGAATTACTTGTTTTGTGGTCAAGTCACTTAACACCCTTACATTTCGCTTTGTCAGTCAGTGAAATATGGAAAATTAAACTTAGGTGTCTTGTGGAGAGTAATTAAAAAATGGCAAGCACTCTGAGATAAAAAAAATGTACTATTGTAATATTTAGCAGATGTGATTCTATCACATTACAGAGCACAGTGTTATGAGAGAGATCCTTGTGTGTCTGTGACCATGTACATCTCCTCTCAGAAACAGGCTGCTGCATGAGGTACCCAGAAATTGGGAAACTTGCATGCAGTTGAAAGACCGGCAAGAAAGTCTGGTCTAATTTCCCTTCTTGTCGAAGACATTTACCTAATTAAGGGAACTGAAGGGGAAGGCCAGCAGCATTTTCTGTCCTGTGTGACTGGCAGCAGGATGCTGTAGTGAAGGAAGTCCTGCCACCCATCTGTGGGTACCAGCAAGAGCTGGCCTGAGGCTGGGGCAATGCCTGAAGGCCGGGTGTGAGCCACCAGCTTTGGGGCACACTGAGCAGGGGGTGTGGTAGGAGGACACCCTGGCACCTCCCAGCTGCTTATCAATCGATTGAGCTCAATAACCACCATTCTTCTGTTTCTACTACAGGTCTAGCTAACAGAACCAGCCAGAATGACACAGAGTGATGATTGACTTCCCATTATGTCCCAAATATTGAATATTGTATTGAATTTCCCCTTTTCTAAGAAACATAAATAAAACATATTTTTATTAGCATTTAAGAATCTGAGGTACCTCATGCAGCAGTTTCCCTTTTTTTATTTTTTTCTCTCTTAGACAAGAGTTCATTGTCATTCTGAGTGAAGGATCTCAGTCTCCAAGGTTGTTTTGGAATAAATTTATGGTGCTCTGCTGAGATATGCTTGGTGAGACTGAACAGTCTACAGCAAGCTCTTACTTGAATCTTTGCCTGGATCTCTGCTTCATCCTCAGGAAAACTGAAAACGTAGATCTAGCTGGGGAAAAGAGTTGGTTACTTAATAAAATTGAAAAATAAGTGTTTATGCTTCTTGCAAGAGAAAAACGATTTCTTATTTTTCCGTTGGCTGTTCATGTCAAAACAATTTCCTCAACAAATAACCACAATTTCTAGGAAGACTTGGTGGCTGGTGGTGGGGTTTATTTGTTTGTTGGTTTTTTGTTTGGTTGTTTGTTTTTTTTTTAATTATCAATTTATCAAATGATTTATCAATTTAAAATTTAAATACCCTATTATCAATTAAATCTGTTTTACTGTGAGACTTTCAGTGAACTCTGCCACATCAACGTCCTACCTATATGAAAGGACAATTATTTTTTTTCCTTTTTTAAATAAAAAGTATTAACATTTATAGAGCAAACAAGCATTACTTTTAATTTATATATCTAAGAATATTGATACACTGGACTTAAAGATATATTGTCCCTAACACACCCATTTAACCTATTGTACAATAGTTTATAGCTGTAAATGATTGCTTAATTAAGATACCACACTCGTCACCAATGTTGCATCTAACATAATTCAAGGTGGTATGAAATGATGACAGTAAAATCATTTGAAAAAAGCCACAGATATCAGCCTTCAGCTTGTGAAGAAATTGTTTTTCTTTCCCATGCCCTTTTTTTAATATCTTTTCTTTTTGTGTCTTCTGGTTCAGTGGGATAAAATCTTCAAAACAAAACACCAGGGCATAAAAATGCCATTAACATGAATAAAAATAGCACGGGTAACTCCTTAGTGACAACTGACTTCACGGTGTCAAAATCACACGATTTTATTGACCTAGTTGAATTTCTTCCCCTCAGAATCAGAAACTTACCCAATTTCCTGCAGGAATGTCTATACAGTTTTAGTTTAGTTTACTCATTAATGTTTCAAGCCTTTCTACCACAAAGGAACAGACACATGAAAGTGAAAATGTACCTTTTTTTCACAGCAGGGAGCCTTCATAATGAAAACTTGGCATGCACACCTGAGGAGAACAGTAAAGCTTATAGAATTTACATATGAGGATTGTAATGTGCTTTTTTTTTCCCCCAACTGCAAAAGAAAGGAGAATAAAAAGAGAATGTGACATTCTGGCACCAAGGTTATCAGCAAGGCATGAATTTTACTTCTGTGTTAAAGATGTAGAGAAGTAATGTAAATATGTAATTTTAAGTGTTCAGGGTGTCTTCTACAAATTTTTCTGTACATCCATGACAACTATTATTATTATTATTGGATTTTATTATTATATTTTCTCCATGGTGCTGTATAGAAAGAACTCAGCTGAGCTTCAGGATTCAGGGGGAAAAGGTAATTTATTTCAGTGGGAGGTGGCTGAAGATTTGAAAGATGTGAGAAATGGATTTGAAAACCTGGGATGTCTTGTGTTTAGAGACATCTAGTTACAAGCTTGCATGTTTTTCCTGTTTTGCTTGCTTCTTAAATTTGGATTTTCATTTCAATGCCTGATGGTTTTGGAGAGATTTTTTATTTATTTATTTATCAACCAGAAATTAAAATAGAGAAGACTGAAATGAAATTAATTCAGTTATTTGCTTCTAAATAAATGTAACACCATACTTAGGCAATTAAAGCATCTAAAGATACCCATACACTAAATAAAAAACCCTAAGATGATGCTCTTTTAAATACTTGTACAAATTTAGATTTAAAATGACCCTCTGTCATCATCTACAACTTTTTCTATCTTATTTTTCTGATTTGTACTTTCTTCACAAATCATTCATGCACTTGTGTGTATTATTTAGCTGCTATATAAAAAGTGAGGGAGAAAAACAACACAAAAACCAAAACTTTCTTACAGCTTAAAACCAAACCTAAGTTCTGACCATCACTTAATCCTCACAGGGATATAAAATCACTTCATCTGTTTCAGCTTCTTCATTCTTATGTTGGGAATAAAGTCATGATTCCTCTCATAAAATAACCTTGTTATTGTTTGAAGTTGCTAATTATTATTCTATAGATAGATAAAAGCAGTTGTCAACAGAAACATATTTAAAGGTATATTGCAGCATAAAACCTTCTGTTTCATCACTAAAATATCATGAATCATTTGTGTTAATGAGCCATGGGGCTTTTTTTTCAGTAATTCATTCCCAGGTTTCTGCTGAACTTTTCTGCTATCTCTGCTGGAAGGACGGATCTTTTTGTATGTCTGCAGATATCTGACTAGTTCTCAAAATTTATGTTATTTCCTATGATCCTTCCATGAGTTTTCACCTTTTTAATGCTGTATCTCTAGATACAATTTTTGCATATTTTCTAAGCTTCTCTCATATCTGAGATTAGTCCCCTACTATCAAACTTGCAAAAAGACAGTCATTAAAATACAAAAAGAAGCAGACTTTATCCAACAGAAAATGAGGATAGAGTATATATTAAAAAAATCAAAGTAAGACAAAAGTAGGTGTATAATAAACAAATGACAATCATTTAACTTGCCTTTCAGTAAACAACTTACAGCTTATTCCATTTGTCTTAAAAGCGTCAGAGATACTTTAATTTATGTTTAAATGTCTACAGCTGGGTAATGAATTTTTGACAAAAGTGTCCCCTTCCCACAAAAGAACTTATTTCACACTGCAATTGCAGGTTAATTCCCATGGGGAGATGAAACCTTTTAAGAAGTGAAGTGAGAATATCTCCTTTGACTCTGTTAAAAAAAAAAACCACCCCCCTAAAACAAACAAACAAGCAAACAAACAAACAAAACCCTCCCCCCAAAAAAACTCATAAAGCAAATTTAAAAACCTCACACCCCAAACCTTAAACTTCTAATTAATTTAGTTGACATAACTGCAACAAAGCCTAAAATGAAATTACAAAAAAAATAAAGGGAACAATTCAACACAAAAACTGCTTCAAGGGCATGACTTAATAGCTGATCAGGACTGAAAGAAATGAATCTTCACACACAAGCAGATCTTTCACTGGCAACAATTTTCAGGAAGGAAAAGGCACAGTCAAGGGAAGAATTTTGCATAAGCAATTGTTTTTGAGGGAATATATATATATACACACTGATAATACACATCTTGCATCCTGTCCTTGACCATATGTATCCTCCAGAGGGGCGAGTTCCCTCGTCTCCATCCTGAAATAAGCCACTGCAGCACTGACACCTCCAGCAGGTTGATGAGTTGTTATTCCTTGGATGAAGCAGCATTGGATCCTGAAGACCTAAGGGCACTCAGTGCTCCCAAAGACATCTGTCCTTGGACCATTAGGGGAAGGACATGGTTTCCCTGTTGTTATAATTTGAGTGTCATGGAGGGAGACCTGCCTTGGAGCAGAGGAGCCCAGTTCAGCCCACAGCTTGCTGTAGGAGGGTGTCAGTCCCTTCACCAAGAGGTTATCCACCAAAATGCTGTTTCTGGTCCTCCACACCCTGCAGAACTGTGGTGCAGCTGTGAGATCAGGCTGTGAGGAGGAGGAGGAGTGCAGAGGCATGTGCTCTGAGGAGAAGGAATGCCCCCAGGATGTGTGCACCAAAATGGGATCAACTGATACACACTTCTGCAAAGAAAGGTGTTCCAGAGGCACTGGAACAGGTTACCCAGAGAAGCTGTGGAAGTCCTATCCCTGGAGCTGTTCAAGACCATGTTGGATGGGGCTCTGAGCAACCTGGTCTGGTGGTAAGTGAACCTGCCTATGCCAGGGGGGTTGAAACTAGATGATCTTTAAAGTCCCTTCCTACCCAAATCATCTCATGATTCTATGATTCTACAATTCAATGAAAGAAATCCTGTTGGTGTGATGCCTCCAGGGAGGCTGGTGAATATCCTGTTTGGACAGAAAACCAGATCACTTTCTGGAAGTTACCTTTACATATTAAAGCCATTTACTGTACCTGGTAACACTGCAGCAGAGAATCTACCCCAGAGTGATTCTCCCAGGAGGGATTTACTCAAGATCAAAGCCAAGGTACCTGATGTTTGAGAAAGGAGTTGCAGAGTTGCAGTGCTCCAGAGACACTAAAAGACAGACCCTCAGTGCCATTTAGGCACCTAGCTCCTTTGAAATTGGGAAGATCTGAGCATTTTAATTACTGGGGGAATTTGAACAACAGGACTGGCTTTCAGTAGGCATCATCATATTTTGAATTTATAGTACTTCCTCTCTATCTTGTCAGACTGTTCTCTTGCTGAGAAAAACTAACAGGATCTGTGGTCAGTTTGTAGAAATAAGTAAGCTCTTTGTCTTTATTTTTTCCTTTTTTTTTTTCCCTTTTTTTTTTTTTAGAGATTTCCTGGTTTTAAATGTCCTTTGAAAAGGAAAGTAGAAAAAGACTATATTTCCAAATGTCTGTTCTCTCTTCCACATTAGAAAACAAAAGGCAAATTACAGTATCACCAAGTATCCCTTCTAAACCCTGTAGGAAAATGAAGACATATCAACATATGCAAGAACCTATATTCTCCATATTACATCATGGATGGCCTTAAATTTGTCTGGCTCAAGGTTGTCCTTTGATTGGTATTCAAGTGGAGTGGTAAGTGTGTGCTCTCTAATCCCTGCAACACATGGTAATTTTTTCATTCTCTCTCCGTCTCCACCTGTTCCATGGTCCAGTGGAGGGCTGCAAATCCTATCAGGGGAGTACAGCACTGCTAAGCCTGCTTCCCTGGCTCCAGTCCATCACATGTGCACTCAGGCTGCAGAGCACCGAGCCAGCTGCAGCCCAACGATCATGTTATCAGATGACGGATGGCTTCATATCAGGTGTTTAAACTGACGAGCTGCCCCATCTGGTAAATGATTTGGGAAGTCTGGCCTTGGTTGATGAATGGGGAAAGTGACAATGCCAATCAGTGTGACCCCTGCAGCTTCCCTGCTGCCGGCCCAACAGCCACAATCAAGTATATCCCACTGGTTTACTTTTTCAATCCTATTGTCACTCTACTGAGACCTACTGTCACTAAATTGCCACTAAATTATATCATTAATCCAAATATTTTCCTTGTAAAAACCTTCACAAAATGCATACCACACCTTCAGCAGTGTTAGAAACCAGATTAAGTTGACAGAAGATGATGCAGTTATAGATGCTGGGCAGGTCTGTTACAGATGACTCTGGTGAGCAGGCCAGTGACACAATTATTGAGGCATTTTTTCTTTCTCCCTTGAAATTCAAAAATCATGAGGCTGAGCATCAGACATCAGGGGGAGATATAATGTCTAGATTCTCTCCTGACTCTCATTCAGAAAATCACATACACTTAAAGCATGTGACAAATTCCCTCTAACTTCAGCAAAGCCATATTAATTGCCATCACCTTGAAACCCAAATTTCGGTATTTTATTAAAATACTCATTACAGAATATATGATTGAAAACCAACACTGTTTAAAATTACTACTGAAGTACCATTTCATAATGTGGTATTTAATGTCTATTCAAAAAAATACATCCTGTCTTTGTTTAAAATATTATTATTATTTTATTACTTAAGTATGTGAAATATAAATTACATAAACACAGTAGCTTGAACTTTAATTCACTGTTAAATTTTCATCCAGTGCTGTATGTGTTTGGCTTAGTTGCACAGTGCATTGCAAACTGGCTGCTTATCATAATAGAGATCAAATAATTGAGACAGGGCAGAACATACAGGGTGTACAAAAACAACATGTAAGTATTTTAACAACAAGGCAAACATCAGCAGCTACCTGAAGTACTTATCAGCCTGTGCATCTTTACATTTGTTGTGGATCACTGCTGATCATTCTTTTGTGTGCCATAGTATGCCTTTGTGAATTTGTATGCTACTGGATGTATAGAGAGATTGTATAACATGGATTATGTTTTGCTAAGTTGTGCAATGCAGTTTTATCACTGAATCAGCGGCTAGCATTCTAGTTTTATTGGTTATCTTTGCATATATCTGCCTCAGGTAAAGTTCTAACATACTCGTGACATAAGGAATGTATTTGGGTTTTATTCAATTGTTAACCACAGAACTTAGGAGGAAGAAGAAGATAACTTTCATTTGTCACAGAACAGTGACATGCATCGTTCCTATTGGCATATTTGGAGGTTTATTGTACTTACCTTAACCATGTAATATGTCATAATTCTATGAGAAGACAGACTTTGCCTTAAGAATATCATTGGGATTTAAAATTTCTACTAAATGAGACAGGTGGCTAGGTTCACTTGTTATGCAGCAATCAGATATGATTCTTCCTGCATCTCTCCTGAGACCAAAAGAGAAGTTTTGGTGCTCTGATATCCTTTCTTATTGTGTCTGTCCTTTTCTTCCTTGTAGCAACACTGCAGTGCATAATGGCAAGCCTAACACTTGGCTCTCCCCAAAGATTGCTGAGGGCACAGAGTGCGAACTTGCATGAATTAACAATGGGAATCTCAATATTTACTGGGAAACCCTCAACATATTTTCAGAAGGAAGTCCAAAGCCAAATGAGAAGGAAAAGAGAATGCTGTTTTACCTCATTCTCCTCTCACCCTCCTTTCCTTTTAAAACTTCATCAGACTTTATGAGATTTTAACAGCCGTAAGGCCTGGTCTAGGATTGCTGGGCCCTGAAAACAGGAAGAGATTTCATTTTGAGTTTTGGGTACACAAGGAACACAGAAGCCTCTGTGAAATTGTTTTTTTGTAAACAAACACTATGTAAGAGTAAAAAAAAATATATAGTTGTTTTGAACTGATTTGTATGCACAACACAAAAGTATAAATGACTTCAGCAAGATTTATTGATTCGTGTCAAGGCATCATTACTTTTCAAAGTGTGAAAAATGATCATATATTTATGACCTGCCGACTGAAGCTGTTTTGTGAATTAGCAAAAGCTCTGGAGAGGAGCAGCCTAATTGCATTATCATAGAATCAGAGATGGTTGTCAATTTTCCCCCATTTAGCTTTTCTCCTTTAGTTTGTTAAAATGAAGGTGCCATACGTTGGTTGAATTCACTAATACCCTGATGAATGAGGTGTTTTCCCAATAGGCTCACTACGAGTATAAACAGTGAATTAGGGATGATAGGTCATCAATCATATCTCCTTCAAACAGATCTTTGCCCTGAGATTATTTGTTATATATTAAGAGCACTTACAAAGTTATCATAGAAAACACTCTGATGAAAAGACACTAAGTTGACCTTAATTCCCACTTACGGGGTTTGTAAGGCAGTTTGTTTGTTCAGATTGATATCCCTCTGTGATGGCATACTAATAGCCAGTTTTTATTTTCTCAATTAACAGTCTTTGTTTCTTTTACCTTTTGAAATATATATAATTTTCATAGTATTCCCTTTTAATGTATCTATACTCTGTGGCTGAAATTCAGTATCTGCCCTGAATTTTAAGTGAATATTTTCATGAATTTGAGGGTGTTTCTGGATTTCAAGAGCGATGCTGGTTACCATTTTTATAGGAAACTGTCATTTACGCTCCTCTTTGGAAAGGCATTTAATCATCATCAGGATATGCACACACTGTACTGTAAGCAAGCGCTTCATCTCTGTTGATGAGCACCAGCCCCTGGTGGAAGTAAAGCATATGTTTAAGCAGTGTCCTGGCTGGAGGCACTTTCCTGGATGATATCCTTAATTTAAACCAAAAAAAGGTCAAAGGCAATCTATAATTCAGAGTACCTTTCACCTCCTGCAATGTGACTATGGCTAGCTCCAGCTGTGATGCTGAGTCAGTGGGGGAGGCAAAGCAGGAATTCATCTGTAATTGCGTCCTGCGACTGGGGCTGCATCACGTGAGGCCCCATAACAAGCTGTGCTAATAATGTGCTAACAGATGCGGGAGGGCTTCTACTACTCCCAGCAAATCTATGACTTATCATGCTTATTAAGCTGGAGGTAAATTTGCCCTTCAAAAATGCACATCCAACACCTACTGAAATCAGCAGGAGCACAGTGCAGCAGGGCTAGTGTCAGTGTTGGCTCAGCCTGTTCCTTTCCCTGGCTGATTGTGAAGCTCCCCCGTCCCTTTGGTTTCCAGCCAGGAAGGTGGCACACTGGGCAAGCCTGGAGGAGCAGAGTGTCAAGTGATGCTTCCTTCCTCACGCACCAGGTGCTCCCAGCATCCACAAAGTGCAGCTTTATGGGAGATGCTGGGCCAAAAGCTGTGCTACATGTTCTGCAGTCCTCAGTGGACTAGCTTTTCTAAGAATTTGTTTGGATCCTCATCCACTAAAATGAAATGTATCAGGCACAGCAGCATGACAGTGAGGGCACAGCGGGTAGACCAGATCAATTATAACAATCTGAGTGCTGGATTTGTAGGGTGTTTACATTCAAAGGTTGGGAGCTTTGCACAGCCACTGTCTTTACTATGGAGCAATACAGCCAATACCTCCATCTGTGAGAGGTCTGTGCTCTGGAAACTGGGCCAGAAGGGAAAGGATCCTTCATTTACCTCCTTGATGTGCAGTTATTCATGTTGGTAGAAAAGTTTAAAGCTCTGACACTTATTTAAGAGCTGAAATTGTATTTAATTTTTTTTTCCCATCACAGGCTTTCAAATATGGCTGTACCCTGCATACTAACACTTATGCAGTCTTATCTTGAATTGTATGGCCTAATTATATTGCCTTATTTAATTCCCTGTGCACAAACTCTGGCTGGAATATTTTCAGAACTTAAGTACAAGAGAGTAACTTAAAGTTAGTTACATTTAAGTACATTTATGAAAATCTTTTTACTTGAATGTTAGGAACACAGCTTCTACTGCTCTTCCTAATTGCAACACCATGGGCATCTTTCTGAGAAGTCCCAAGGATGCTTGAAGACCATCAAATTACAGACACGCATTTGGAATCCTATTAATATTTGTATAATAAAACCTTCATTCACACACATGTTAAGGAAACCCGAAGGAATGCTAACGCAGTGTGTGCAAGTTCTGACTCACCTCGATGCTTACGGATAATTTTCCCCATTAGACAACAGCTAACACCTTCAACACATGAACCTGTGTAGAACACATGAACTACCAAAATCATAAACATTGCAGAGAGAAAAAAAAAACAAACCACCTGATTCCTGGACTGAAGCAAAAGCCCCAAGGAAGGCAAAATGTTTGTGAAATTTTAAAGGAAATTTGTCTAAGGAAAGGTGGGCTCTTGCATAAATGAAATTTTCCTGTAAACAAACTTTATTGAGGAACACATGTGTGTGACTTCTTGATCATGGGGGCTCTTTTTGGAAAAAAAAAATTCTTAGGAGACGTTGCTACATTCGTATCTCCACCACTGGCCCCACACGTGTTGCAGGGCCGGGTCTGTGAACGGAGTTCAGATTTGCTGTTCAGCAGCTGGAACTCATTGTTATTTTTCAGCAGGCTAAAGGATGAGTCAAGGAGATACGATAAAGTCTAGAAGATTAGGGTAAAAACGCCAACAAGCTGGGGGAGGAGATGGCACAGTGCTGCCTGCCCCTTTCCATGCTGTACCTTGTTTCGGCTCCTAACAGCCTTTAACATTCACGGCGAAACTTTAAAGACAGAGAACAGCCTTAAGAAAGGGAAGAATTGTAGGTCTTTCACAAGGTTAGTATTTCCTTTGAGAAAAAGCAAGGAGATTGAGGAGAATGGGGAAAGGCGTTACTGCAATAGCAACATAAACTAAAGTGGGCGATTTCTAATTGAACAACGGGTGGTCCTGTTTCTATCAGTTTATGGTACCGCCTGTTTTTGTCTCAATGAGCACTCTTCTTTTGTCATTCAGCTATATAATCACCACCTTTTGTAAGATAATCACAGGTAATTAACTTTGTAACTGTTCTTGTCCTGTAGACTAGTAATTGCCAGTCTCTGAGTCAGAGATCTAGGAGGCTTCTCAGATAAAGGAAGATATGATCTAGCTGTAATTTCAAGTTTTTGACAGCCGATTGAGGACCAATTGTTTTACGCATGGTGATGTCTTTATGGCAATTCTTGCTTTGATAGTGGGTCTGAAAGGTTAGACTGCAAATGAACCACACTTCTAAAAATACATTGCTCAGAGTAGTGAGATCTGTGCAAGCTTACCAGGCAGAACATTTAAATTCTTCTACTTTTTTGTTCTTCATAACTTTGATTTACTCTTCGATGTATTGCAGTGTGGGTCAAGTGGAACAATTCAGGTCTGAATAAAGAAAATAACAATTGCTTTATCAGTTCAGAACAAAACTACATCTTACCCACTCAGCTCCAGAGAGTAAGCTAAGCATCAGCAGTTGCTTGAAGAAGTGAAAAAAGCCTCATGGCAGATGCAGTGATATCTTCTTAGGATATGTTCCTGGCCTCCAAATATCTGTATCTCAAAGGCATTTTGAGATGCAGGTAAAGTACTTGAATTACTTTATGATCAGTTTTTAATGCATCAGAAATGGATGAATGTGATGTTTTCACATATACTCTGTGATCTGGAACGCTACAACTTGGACATAAATTGTATGCAAGACCATGTTAATTTGTTTGCTTTTAACTTGCTGATTAATATGATGCCTTCCATTATTCCTCACAATATATCCTGTCTGAATCAGGGAATATTTGAAACCAGTGCTATAAATTGGGGAAAATAAAGCAATAACAGGCTATTTGCAATGCTTGTAAGCTGCTGTAGTTATCAAGATATAAAGATATTGTTCACAAATTAAAAAAAAAATTAATTGTTAGCAACATGGCAGTGGAAACATAGCATATTAAAGCTTTTTATATCCAATAACTGTGGATTAGTATAGGTAAATAAAGGTTTCTCTAAGGATCTGTTATTTTTATTCAAACTTTTTATTATTACAGACAGAAGTAATTTTTGTCAGAGTCCATAATGCTGAAGGTAACAATCAGGAGTACCTATATATCATGTTAGAAATTATCACTTTCCCGAGTTCAATTTTACTTGAGTTTAATTGAATATTGGCAGAAATTGCTCAGGTATGTGGCAAGTCTTCATCACATGGAACCTGGTCTGCATGTCTTAAGGGAAATAATATAGTCTGGCTCAACTACAATTTACTGAACTATATATGCAGCAATAATTCTGTGAAGTTCTGGTATGTGTGTCATACAAGAAACTAGAGTTGATTATCGTGATGGTATTTTCTGGCCTTAAAATAAATGGAATCTATAGTATAAAACTGTCTTCAATCAGGTTAATCATCATCAGCTGAATTTTGCCATTCTACACATGGTGAGAGTCACGTATTTCAGGGGAATTGTTCACCATTCTGTGCACTGGGAAAGATTCAGACCCATGTTGATGAATGTAGTGCAAAAGGGGTTTGAATAACGAGAAAACACATAATTTGAAACAACTTGATTACTTACTTATACATAGTATATTAAGGATATGAAGTAGCAAGGTATAAAAGACTTTTCTGCCCTCTTTGGCCAGTATCCATAAAGCTCAAAACTTTCTTGTGAGGAGCACAGCAGGTCCAGGAGGGCAGGAATGGAAAACCTCTGCCCCCTCCCCAACACATATAAGTGCCCACATCATCTTTCTCAATCCTCTGCAGGAACAGCACAGTGGCAACCAGTGGAAGAATTAAAATCACGTCGACATTGCTTATATGCCTCCAAATCCCTGTGCTGTTCAGACCATGATTAAATGTCCCAAGACAGAATTCAACACCTGGCTGAAAAGTTTTGCACCTGGCTTCAGTGCTCAATTCTCATATGAAGAGGAGCTGAGGGAACACATCTTGGACTTCTTCCAGCACTGCCTTTCAGAGTACTCGTGTGTACAAACAGAAACAAGAGGTCAGCAACTGAAGAAAGCATCACTACCACAACAGACACTGCCAGGTGGGGTGATCCTGTCTGCATCTGTAAGTGGGGCTGTCACTTCATCACTGCTGACTTTGGAGGCAATGCTAATGGCTGAAGGCTTTTGTGCCCCTGCTGGACCCATTTCCCCATCCCACAGTGGGCTACACTGGCTGTTGTGCTAAGACAGTACTTTGGGAAGAAGGCAGACCTAGAAATGTGCAACAGGAAATTATTTCTCTTAAAACAGCCCATATTTAGGATGGAGGCACTTTTTGACACAGATCAGTGCACTGATCTCCACCAACTGACTGCCAAGAAAGGAGTGTACATTACAGCTGGAGAGAGATCAAACAACTGGAATGGGAGGGGTGGAGGGAAACCTTCAAGCTTGCCCCCGAAGAAGCATCCCTGATCCTGTGGTTCTGCCATGCTTCAGGATAAACAAGTCATCTGTATAGCAGAACATTGTCACAGGATGAGGATTTCCTATTTCAAAAGTAACCATCAGCTTAGTCTCATATTTATTTTAAGTACCTCAGCTTTGCCCTGGTGTTCATGTAGCAGCAGCAGCAGTTAATTTTCCTGTGACAATGTTCTATTCTGCTGACATTATCTCTTAAATATAAGACTATTCTATTAAGGTGGATGAATTGAATTCCATTTCCTCTCACTTCAAATAATGGCATTCTATTCACATCACTTTCAGTACATCATGGCAGAGTATGGACTTTTGTTAGAGGCTGGTACCTGCTAATGCTGTTACAGCAAGGATAGAGATTTCCATTACAAATCCTCTTTTATGGTGTTTTAAATCAACTAGAAAAGCTCCCTCCAAGATGAAACCTGGCACCAGGAAAAAAAAAAATTGAAGTTAAGGATGATTTGACTTGGTTGTTTTAAATATCTTTCAATTGTCTAAATAAATGTGAAGTTTATCAGTTGAAGACATATTTAAAATTTCTGTGAATCAGCATCTCTTCAGCTCAAGGATATAGTTTGACGTTAGTTCATAATGTATTCTAATTGCTTTTTGTATTATGAAAAATAACATGTTCTTAAACTTTGGAGAGTGTGTCTTCTACATGTCAAATAACTACTTTACATAAGGGGTTTTGCTGCACATATTCTAAATATGTTTTTATCCTAAAGAAATGTTTAAAATAACATATTCATAAATCTGCCTTAATTCATGTTTTTGTGGTAAACTTTTAACACTTATGAAACAGCTGTTACAGTCAACATTTTTTTTTTTTGTGTTGTAACAACTCCCTGTTTAAAAGTCATGATGTAAACTGATTCAGAAAAACATCAAGCAGAACAAGGAGCAGAGAAGACAACACAGCAAAGCAGTCTGTCCTCCCAGGCAAAGTTGCTGGGCTGGATGACCACAGAGTCTGGACACCATGGCAGCTGTTGGCTCTCTGATCTCTGGCCCTCCTGTCATCTGCATGTCCACTTAAGGCTCTTTTCTCTGAAAGAGAATTCTTTAATGCATTCTTTAAAATACAGTTCGCTGCAACACCCCTAAAGAAATCCCTTTGTCAGGAAGCTGTGTCACAAAACAAGAAAAAAAAATTCTGGATGTAGCAAATTCTCCTCAATTCTAATACTAGCAAAATATACACCATTTTACCTGCAGCCACATTGCAGAGAATATAGGCATAACTTTCACAGTTCTGTTCTTCAGAAAAACACTTCTCTTTTTCTGATACTTCAGAACTTCCTGAATTATATGTGCACTCATTATTTATTGAATATTCTTTGATCAGGAGAAATGCCCACCTTCTCTGCTCTTATTTTCACAAACCCTTTCACTAAGCATACAGCTTTCCCTGGACTTCAGAAAGCATGGAATTAAAGTCCAAACATACACTTTTTGAATGCACACACATTACATCACACTAAAACTCACACAAGAAGAATTAATAGGTGCAGGGATTATAACAATTGCATATTTAATGTGCTGCAATCATGAGAAAAACATTAAAACACGCAGTGCTCAGAGATTCCACCGGCTTCCAACCTGAAGGCTGGCAAATGCCTTACTCCATGTTTCTAAGTGGTAACTGAGTTATGCAGGCGTTTTTCAGGCTGGCAAATTCAGGTTAAAAGTCAGTCTTTATCCACCAGTCCTCTAAGTGTATGTTACATTATTTTACAGATATTTCAGGGGTTTGGTGTCCCTTTGAGGTGACCAGGAAAATGATCTCTAAAGAAAACACATATTCCACAAAAGTTGAGTGAGGAGCAATACACATATGGACCGGTGGAAAAAGGTTTTCATTTCTTATTGCAGAAAATATCCAGGAAATTAGAAGTGATGAACTTTAAAGCAGCTCCTATCAATATGGTTGGTCTTTCCAAGCAATCATTATCCTGGCTTTCAAACATTGCGAAGAAGGAATTCTTTCCATTTATGAATTCACAAACATGATCTGAAGAGCAAAATGAGACACAGTTAACTCATAAGTTGTCACTGAACATTTTAAGAAACCAAATCATGAAACGTTATTCATAGCCTTCTGTGTGGTTTCCTGTCTTTGGGTTCAGGATTGTCTTGCTGAATCCTTTACACCAGTGTCACAAACTGTTCTACCTGCGTTGAACTCTTCCCCTACATGCTAAGCTGTGAGGAATATCGAGCTCTCAGATAGCTGTAGCAACGGGAATAGTTTCCATGTGAGACATTCTCTGCTCCAGGAACCTGTTAGGAAAGAACGTTTCAGCACTCAATACTTCTGTCACCAGATGTACATCGCCAGCCACATCAACCCCCTGCCACTGACTGATGTGCAAGTATAAGCCAGCTCAAAACAACTTCTCTGGGTGATTTTTGACATTAGCCTCCAGTTTTCAAGATCATGCCTGACCTCTGCAATCCCTTTTATAACTTTTTGGTATCCTTGCAGAAGCCTCGTTTTGCCAATCACCAGAAGAATAACATACTAGTCTACATAGATACACAATACCTGAAGGGAATGAAAGTATGAGAGAAAAACAACACTAATTTAATTCAATTCCAAATATACAGGATCTATAATTGGAATTCAGAGTATATCCATTAAAGTATCTCCATGCTAAGCAGCTGTCATATGGCAGGGGGGACAATGGTGATGTGATATGTGTACTACTACCAGAATAGTTTAGTGTTACATTCCACATATTTAAGAAATATCAGAAAATCACACAGAAAATTGAAATGCAGCCATGCCCAAATGTCTTAATGACAAGAATAAGGGGACTGCACACATGGATAAGAGATGCCTAGATGCAACTCCAACTCCTAAGTAATTACATGAAAAATTATTCCCTCTTTAGGCAAAAAGCTTGTCTACATATGAAAGCGGACTGGAAGGGGTGTCACAATAGGGTCACGCTGCAGACCAACCCATAGAATGTTCCCAGGTTTGTAGAAATTTTCTGACCTGAGAATGAACACAAAGGTCCCCAGGGTACGTTTTAGGAGAGTGAGCAGTGTGAGCTGAAGTGCTTGAGAACTTTTGCAGAGGAGAATGAGCATGGCTATGCCTATTGGGATAATAAACAGAAAAGAACCACCCATGGCAATACTGCAGTTCATGTGTTGCAAGAAGGATCAAAATCCAAGTCTTTAGGTCTCATCCATACAACATTCTTAAAGACATGAGGGGCTTTAGTCCCTTTTCCAGGAAGGCAAATAATGTAACAAGTAACAGGTGAATCTATGTCTATAATTATATCTATATCTATATCTATATCTATATCTATATCTATAATATGACTGACTTCAAGGACGGTGTGTATCACCTTGATTTGACGGGATGTGTAAAGGCAACAATTTCTTGAACTTAGAAAATGTGTTAGTGAAAGCAGTGGAGTTAGTATAAGAACACATGCTGCTGGTAAAATAAAATGTTCATGGGCATTGGAGGTCAGATGTGCTGACACTTCTGAGATAAGCTGATTATGAAATTGCTGCATTAAAATTTTAGAAGAAGATGTGTAAAGTTAAAAAAAGATAAATCCATCTTCACTTTCCTAGCTTGAGCAGTTTAAGGGATGCTCAGCTGTGACTAGAGAGGAAAGGATGCCAACTTTCCAGCGTGTGTGTGCACATTTCTTTTGCTCATAATTAATAGCCCCTGTGCTTGCTAAGTTTTTGGAAAGCAGCTCGCAGCCTACCTAGGTAATGCCTTCTGACAACGTTTTGAAGATCAGTTATGTCATATGGCTGCCTTTTAGAAAAAAAATTGTAATGCATAGCAGTGCCATATGGCATCTCTGAAGAATCAGCCGGATTGGACAGACATTCATTGGATAAAGTCCCACAGCACTTGGAAAAGAATGTAGTCCTGTTGCCAAAATGTGGCCTTTGTTAATCTCCTAACTATTATTGTGCAGAAACCAATTCATCTGTATTAATTATAAACAAATTTTAATTACTTCAGTAAAAGCTCATTATACAAATATCTAATGCCAAACAAACTACCTTAACCCTTTGTGAGACTCCAAAGAAATCTTTAGATGTTTGATGGTGGGTGTTCTGTGAAAAGCTGAAATTTCAGCAAGAGTGCAGGGTACAATTGTGTGACATTATATTTTCCTCTCTTCATATTTCATATTGTATGTGCGTTTTACAGACTCTATCAAAATGGTGTCTGTGGTTATAAAAAGGCCATTTACAACTCAAATCTGAGAGCACATAACTGAACCTGACATTTTATATTGTTTAAGATTTCAAAGTAAAATATAGTTCATTTTAAAATTGCAACGACTCTCAATGGCGTGAATAATGTGACAAACTGTGACCTGTTCATAGTAAAGCATTCAGCACTGTCCAAGCTCACTTGCAGTTTTTCTGTCTGCTTTGCAGCCCTACCATCAACCAATCCACCTGAGATCCAGGGAAATGGTGTTTGGGGGTAGCTCAGGTACTGCTGTTGATTCTGTAGTCTGCACCCACGAACAAGCTTTTGAGTCTCACAGGAATATATGTTTTATAGTAAAGTTAAGCAAAACATTGCAATTGATTATACTCACCAAGTCTTTGTGTAAAATTTTGTTATTCATGCATACAGATTTGTCCTCTTTAGCTTGTATCCTTCCATTTGTTGGAGTAATTTTTTGTGCAGTGTTCCTAAATACAACATAGCCTGTCCTAGGCATTGGCCACTAAAAAGGGCTTCTCTAATCTCACTTTGGGATGGGTGGCTGGCAATGCTCTCCATTGTAATTTGGCTACCATCAAGAAATGATGTAACCTGAGAGGTAAAGCCATTCACACTCCTCTGTCACATGACATATTAACACTACAGGTCCAAGGTCAAGAAAACACAAAGCAGGACCCAGGAGTTTTGCCATGAGTTTCAGCTGTGAATGAAATTCAAAACTCAGCAAAAAACCAGAACAACTTTCTTAGTTTGAGGTCAAAACCATCCAACCTGTCTTAACTATCCATCTTACTTGAATTATTGTAACGTACATAACCTTCTAGTATGAAACTCTTCCAGTCTTAAATCTCTCCAGACTTGCTGAAAAATTGACCCACCTTAATGAAACCTACAAGAGTTTGACATACTGAGGGTTGCAAATGACATTTCACAAATATATATGTATTTTCTTATTTCACAGGACTTTCCCTATCAGACATGATAATTTTAAACATTTATATTTGTGCAGGAATTTTTGAATAGTATGTGACCTTGAGTGCTATCTCTGGTTTAATTTCACCACATCAACCATTTTATCTTAACAAACATTCCCAGCAATATTCAGATTTGGACCTCAATAGCTTAAAACCAATAGAACCAATTCATGCCTTCTTCCTACTTCAAACATTGGAATTCAAACTTAAAAATAAATCTGTCTCCATCTAATTTTCCTGTTTTTGCTATATTAGTACAAGTATTGTCATGAAAGCTAATTCCAGGATAATTAATATGTGGTTTATCTCTTTTGTTTGAGACTTTTGGTAATGTTATCTCTAATCATCAAGGTTAAGCACACCTTCTCTATGTTAAATTCACAAAAGCACGCTCATGGCTCTGTATGTAATGACCTTATGATCACTGAGTGGCCTTATGACCAAAAAATCGTCCTATATGCAATGAACAGTCTTTAACATTAAGGACCATAAATTCCAATGGCCCATGCAAACTGTTGAGCAAAGATGTTCTCTGGCATAATATTCTGTTTTCCTGGAAATCACTGACTGAAATGTTGTGTAGAGAGCTAATCTCTTCTCCTTAAAAGACAGAGGGAAATCACAAAAGGAGAAATATGAAGCGGACAGTTTTTGCTAAAAGCTTGCTAATCCACTACACTTCTAGAAAACCATATCTCATTTTACATCCAAATGCACTGGCATCTTACAGTAAAAAACCCTGAGTAACAAATGCTGAAATCCAAGGACTTTCCAATATTAAATTGTCCTAGATAACTTCTTGGTTTTCTGTGCTATTTATGGGAAATTTTCATGGAAATTAAAAATTAACATTGATATTGATGTGTCAAAACTAGAAGCCTAAAATTAGATACTTATGACATACTGTGAAACCTCATTAATATCTGGGTAGTCATATATCCTAACTATGGAGTCCTCACTGAATATTAATAATATGTGTAAATTTTATACATAAAGCAAGCAAGCTGTTAATTTTTTTGGAATACAGATTTATGTACTTTTTAAAGCTACTTTATGTAGCTTTAAACAAACGTGATGATCCTACTGAAATAAATAAAGCACTTTAGCAAGGGGGAAGATGAGGAACAAAAGATTATTTTCCAATTCCCTTCTCAGAGGTTCTTTCTTACTAGATATCTCATTTTATTTCAACTAAGTTACGTAAAGAACATGTTTTCATTACATCCAGAATAAAAAGCATGGAACCAGAAATTCTTATTACTGAAAAATCGAATATGCTGTAGATAATGTATGCTTGTAAGTCTTAAATTACATTTTATGTTTTGCCTACTTGGTCTTTTTTCCCATTATCTCTTACAATTAGGCCTTAGTAAATTGAGGGTTACAGTCAAAAACAGCAAGGAAGAATCATGAAGCTGGCAGGGCTGACTGTGCAAGTAGCCAGAGCATCTGTTTCAAAACAGTGCCATGAAATGAAACTGCAGGGAAGAAAACGCATCATGGAAAGAGATGCATTATCAGGGAACCAGTGGCAGTCAACAGGAAAAAGCCAGAGAAACCCAAACTGAAAGTGTTACAAAATTTGGTGCCACAAAAAATAAGTGACAGATTATACACTGACTGGCAAGGTTAGACTGGCCTGGACTTGCTTGGAGAATGTCAGAAGTGAAAAGCACCTATCACACCACTATCAGAGCAGGCATGTGCTGAAGCAGCCAAAAAAATCCCTTATTGGTAAACTCTGCCTGTTTTTTGAGCCTGTCAGACCCTGACCAGAGCAACTCATAGGACTTGTATGGAATGTGGTTTGGCAAACTTTTTTTTGTTTGCCTTTGTACTATATTAACTGTGTAATAAGCCAAAAAAAATTAACCAGGACAAAATAAGGGCAGGCCATCGATAGTCTGAGACCAACTTAAATCTCATCAAATGTAGCAGGAAAAACTAATCTGGGAAAACAGAAAGGTATTTACCATTTTGCATGTCAGGACCAGACTATCCTTCTGTGCTTGTGTAGTGGTGCTGAGCACAAAATACCAAGGGAAAAATCAAAAAAGTAGTAGGAGGCAGTGCTGCCATGTTGCATGTGTATAATGGAGCCCAGGTACAGGTTGGGATAACACCCCTCTAAGGAATATTGCTCTTTCCCTTTATGAGCCAAAGGAGCTGGGGCTTCTAATGGTAACAAGCTTCAGTGGTTGTATCAGACCACATTCAGTATGCTTTTATGCTAACAGCTAAGGAGCACTCTATGATGCACCTTTATGTCCTAGGTTAATAAAAACTTCAAAAGGAGGTTGATAAAATAGAAGATGTCATAGTATTTCTTCTTGGGGGAAAAAACCAAACAAACCTAGCAATGTGAACCACTGTACTTTTCTTGGCTTTTAATATCAAGCAATTAGCATTACTCTAAAATTTACCACAGCCCAAATTAATAAGAATTTCATTTTAAAATTCTTTAAGGCCGACTGATTAATACCCTGAAAAGAAACCATTTTTGCCTAGTGCATGAGACTATTCTAATTTCTGTGATGCTGCAGCTCCTAAGCTCATGAAGATGTTTGGAGAGGTTTCCCAATGTTGATTGTTTTACAGTAGGACAGGCTCAGTCTGAAAGAAAATGTGTTTCCCCCTAGCAGCCAGTGATCCCTTTCAGTTTATAGCTCTGTGTTGATGCCCTTTCCTTACAATGATGAACTTGCACACATGTTGCAGAGTAGGTTTTGGTTTACTGGAAGTTACAGAAGGTATGCAACTTTGCTGAGATCTTCTTTCATTGGGAAGAAGAACTGGTAGCTTGTGCCTATTAAAGTCTGTCACTGAGAGAAGAACTGAATTCCTCCTCCTTGGAGCTATCATTAGACTCCATTTGTTGGGTGGGGATGGGGTGGGAGGCTAGCTATGCTGCCTGGGGCTGAGAGCAACTGCCCTGGTCCAAGGCTGATCCCATGCCAGTCACCTTCTTGGTGCTGTGGCTCTCGTTCACACTGTGCTGCTATTTTCTCACTTGGATCTTTTTATTTAATATGAAGAACACTGGTGAAAATCACTAGGTAAGAGCAGAGGACTACGATAATCACTAGAGAATCTGAGAAAATATTTGTAGTGCTACATACTATGATCATGCACTTTATGACATGATACCATCATAAACACTTTGTTCTTACCTGAAAGCCTATGAACCATTTCCTCCAATTTTCTTTCTTACCAAGAACTACAGTTGCCACAAAACCAGATCTATTCTTGATTCATTTTTAAAGAAACTATGCTTGCCAATTCTGCTGAATGGTTGAAAAAAAGCACGCGACTCAAAAACAGTATATTTGATAGTGTGAGAAACCTTCAAAATGATCTGTGGTATTTTTGCTACAGATAAACATCATATAGTGTTGCATAATGATATACAAATAGTGAAACCAGTTTTCCAAGAAAGACATTGAGTTAGTCTGGAAGAATGACCCACCCTGTGTAGGAAGCAAATATGCACAGAAATAAAAGAGGCAACAAAGTTTTTCTTCTCTCTTGTTGTAATTTTGAGTTCCATACTTACACAACATGAGTAGAAGAAATGATGGAGGGAAATGAAGGGAATTCCCAACTCCCTCTGCAGGGAAGAACCAGAAGACCCACTCAGGAGATTGTTCCTTGTATTTTTGATTTTTGTATGTGCATTTACTGTTGCTTTCTCTGAAGATTTTTTTTTTTTTTGGTAATTGGGTCATATTTCAATATGCACAACTGATCCTATGTTGCTATCAGCACCCTATTTTGTGTGACTGCAGGTACTGCTGCATGGTGAGTGCTATGGGTGGTGTAAATCTGGCTATGACAAGCTGGCTTTGCTGGGGTGCTGAAGTCAGGCTCTCAGCAGGGAACCAAGATTACTGTTGGATGAACTAAGGGCGCCATTTTGGCCTTATCAAAATTGGTGGAGTGAGGGTCCACAAAGCCAAGAGTACCACCAAGGCAGAGCAGAGGTGGCAATGGTCTTTTTGAGCCTCTATAAAGGTGTAAATCCTGTCAAGGAGCAGGATCCCCCAACCAGCAGTGGTAGCAACAACACTGGGCTCCATGCCATCTGACTGTGGACTGCAGAGCTGAAAAGACCCACCTGCTTTGTGTGAATCACTGATGTTGTTTTACACCACAACGACACAAACTCCGATCATCAGAAGGCTGAAAATAACTCCTTTATTTTTGAGATGTGTCTTTTTTTTAAACTCTTCTACACAGACCAGTTAGATTGGTGAAACAAAGGCAAACCTCTTTACTAACATTGGTCAGACCAGAGGGACATCAAGAAGAAGTCCTTCCTAGGAAAAGGAATGAATAACATAGGTACAGTTTACAAAAACACTTTTCTTGTTTACAGAAAATTCCCTGGGAAAAGAATTTTAGAAAACTAAAACATCTCAGGCACAAAACCAGGGCTACGAATCACACCTGCTCTAGTGTGAATCTAGTGGATTCACACTAGAGTGTGCTTTGGAAGGACATTTCTGTGAGAGCAGGGGGGTCACTTCTGAGTATTCCTGACTGATATAGGAAATTAAGGGTTTTGGCACATAGTTTTTTTCTGAAATCCCTATGACCTGGACACTGAGAATCTAGAACAGTCTCTAACCAATATATTGGCATATAAACTGGATCAGATTTCATATTTCTGATTAAAATACAACTATGACTTTGTTGACTGACACGAGACACTTTTCCCCCAAATCTTGTATTCTCTGTTACTCTGATTCTCATGGGAAATATAAGTGCTTGGTAATATGGAGAAGCACTTGCAAATACAATGAAGCAAGTTTAATTTCCTAATTCACAAGGCCAGAAATATGAATATGATTATAAGAAGAGATGTAAACCTCATGACAGATTTTTAAAGAAATCCTGTCGTGGCACCCTGTCATAACCACCGGGCTCTAGAAGTTATGCCTGTGGAACAGAGTGGCACTTTCTCCTTTTTTGTACTGTTTTATGACATCATATCAGAAATTTATGATTTAACAAAATGCAATGCTCTTTGGATTTCCAGATGTGAATGTAATCAAATGGCATGTGTGAAATTAATAGTTCAGAAAACTTAGCACAAGGAGTGATGAAGTACACTTTAATGTGAAGAGTGGTGATGTATGTTAGCACACCAATGTATCCAATGTGAAGTCAAGTGGAAATTATTTATAAATCATTTTTCTTTTTAAAGGAAGGTGATGCTAAGATGTTACCCTTAACATCTTTGATAAGCCCATTCTGAAGTGATTTAAGTCTTTAGATAGACTCAAAATGAATACAGAGAGCCTTGTGGCTTTGATACCTACAGGAACAAACACATCAGAGAGTGCTTGATATGTAGAACTGTAAAGAACTGACAAATACAATTCACAAAAATCTTACAGTTAAAAGCCAAGGTAAATTTAAAAAAATGTAGGATAAATGTCACAGCAATAATAACTTATGAAAAGTGAAAGCTTCTGTGAGAGGGAGGGAGGAAGGAAGGAAGGAAGGAAGGAAGGAAGGAAGGAAGGAAGGAAGGCAGGCTTGATCACCCTTTACCAAGGAAATGGGACATAACCAGCACACAGCAAACCAGAAATTCCAGGGTGACTGTGCATCCACACAGCTCTCTCTCGCAAGTGTGCAGAAGGATTGAATGCTCTCAGGCACCTCCTTGTTTTAAGTTGTGCTTTATCTTTACTATGGATTAGGTAACTCAGTCACCAGTATGAAGTAACTGGAGGCAGTTAAGCAGATGAAATATAAAGAAGCTGGTGCTGCCAAGCCAGTTTTGGTTTCCTTGTTTGGCTGCCCTGAGAACAGTGATGGCAGTTTCCACTTTGCTTTGGTGATGAGGGATCAGGCTGGTCCTGAGAGTTTCAGTTGGACTCTTTGGCCTTAAACAGCAAAAAGGTGAGATGGGTCTGGGATAAGAGCAATTTGAAATCATTTACAGCATAGCCCAGGAGAAATGTGGAAGCAATCTGGACAGTATTCCTTTATGTCTTCATTAAGAACAATGAAAAATAAATCCTCTCTCTTAGCTTTTCTGTTTGATTTGTCTTTATTTATAAGTCTAAATATCTAAGGCTACACTGAAGGACCCCACAGCAGTGGTCAAAAGCCCAGCTGGATGGAGATATGTGAAATACTGACTCAACACCTGCTGCAGTTATCCAGGCAAAGATCCTATTCTGGTGATTTTTCCCCTCTAACAGTGTCACTACAGGTAAATCTTTCAAAGAGGTTTTGCACAGTGAACAGAGGAGATAAGGCCAGTTTGGTAAAATCTGTCAAATTCAGGAAAAATTTGTTTAACCCAATTGAAGTGGTATATGTTTCTCTCATGCCAAGCATTGCGTGAAGTTGTATTTTCCCCACTTTAAAAGAAATTGTTTTAGGATGAGCTACAGATTAGAGCTCAGACCTGAACTGTTTCTTTTTGACATCAATTGTGGTGAAAATACCACGCAAATAGACTTAAAAGGTCTTTTATTACTCTTTTCTTGTCAGCAAGAAGATCTGATTCACAATCAACCATATGACAAAAATCTTACAAGATGCAGATAGAAACTCAGACAAGGTCTACTTCATCATGACAGTGCTGAAACAGTGACATAATTCAGAAACACTGCTTTGATCATCAGACTGGCATCACAGATATCTTGGAATTATTCCAAAGAACTTCCTATGAGCACTAAAGGGAGTATATAATTATAGTAATAGGTTATGGGGAGTTTGAGAAACATTACAACATTAAAGCAAACACAAGTTGTGAAGGTCATGCAAACTGCTGGACTAAACCAGCAGGAAATACAGGCTATGGCAGCCAGGATATGTGACAGACGTGAAGTAAAATGGAGGTAGAAAAAAATAATCAAGACTATATTTGAAATGGCACCATATAAAAAACATATCAGAACTAGTGTGGTTCATCAGCATGATAAAATTTGGAGCAAATTCATACTTAAACTCTCATCAAAAAGGCCAGTCTTTTTTATTAACTGCGTAGAACAGACACTGAAAATAAACAGGATAAAGAACAGGACTGTGTTTTTGAGAGTTTAAAGGCTCTATTGACTACATTCCCAGTACTGGCATTTTATGATATCTCTCAGTCTACAGCTGTTTCAGCAGATGCCAGCAGCTATGGTCTTGGTATGGTGCTACTCCAATTACATGGACATGATTGGAAACCTGTAGCTTATTGTTCCAGATAGCTTTCAGATGCCAAAATCAAGCACAATCCAATAGAGAGAGAATATTGGGCAACCATATGGGCACAAAAAGAATGATATAGCATGTTCTTCATCTTGATGATATCTAATGACAGCCCCATGATTCCCATTTTATTAATAGGGTACTCTTTAGACTGTAGAGATCATCCACATGTTTGAAATACAAATTCCCCCACTGTAAAATCTGTTCACATTAAGCTCATCTGGAAACTTTTGGAGATCAGTCTTGTCAGTAGAAGTGGTCATCAAAACCGAAGTTGGTGTCCTTTTGATGCACTGGCATCACTGTAGAAACCAGATGTGTTAAACTAATCACATGTGGCTTTTGCACTATTGCTAAACAGGTTTCAGTGACCTAACCCTGCTAGCTCAGGCATTTATCAGTGACCATCCATGGCTTCAGCAGGCAGAGACAGGTGAAGTCCAAGACTACTTGCCTGTAATTAACAACTCTTCAGGTTTCCTGTATCTCTTTTCTAAGAATTGTAGTTTGCCCTTTAGAAGTGAAGTTATTACAAAAGAAACATTAGCGACCCTGATATTTACTCAGTTGAAGTGAAGTGTATAGAAGAGAAGAGTTCCAAGTAAGTACTCCAAAACCTTGGGGATAAAATGAAAAGTCTTGTGATATCTAGGGAAAAAAAAATCAGAGAAATCTCATGCACAACATTTAATGGGAAACTTTAGGAAAGAATAGTGAAAGTAACACCTGAAGTAGAAAAATTTTGGTTGGCTGTTGGAGGTTTCTTGTTTTTCTTTTCCTTCTGTTTTCTTGACTTTAAGATGCATGACTATCCTGCTTCTCATTCATTCCACACCGAAGTAAAACACAGAAAAGTTTTTATATATATATATATATATGTGTGAGCTAGATACTCTGTGAGATATGCAAAGCCTGTGAGACCTAATTCAATAGCTTTTTTGATGTAGAATAACCCCTAATATACAACAATCAACCTGATGAAAACCTGCCATTTTACATGGCTCTGCTTAAAGGCCGTCAGATGAACAGATGTTAACTCTAGGAATCCTCAAAATTTCTTCTTTAACTATTGGAACAAATCCTAAAGTTCACGCAAACTCACTAGGAAACCTTGTTCTGATATATCTGAATGGGCAAGTATATTAGACTCCCTCAGTTTTTTTCACTCTCTGTTACTGACTTCTGAAATGCTGATCAAGAGACAATCATAACAATAAGGAGATAATTTTGTTGAAGAATGCTAAACTTAATAAACAGAAATTGTAGTAATGCAATCCCGACACCCCCAGAAAGTATTTCCAAATAAGGAAAGAGGTTCAGTTTACCTCTGGCATATTACAAAATTTACCTAGATTCTTCCATACTCTTCTGACAAGGATTGGCTCAAGACCAAGAAAGAAGCATCTACTGGATCTTGTCACTGTTCTTCAAACCCTGTATCCCTCTCTATACTGGGTGTTAGCCAGGTTATCCCTCCTAAAACATTCAGTATTTAAGAGAGAGCAAAGGGGAAAGAAGAGGCTTTTTGAGATGCGTTAGCAGGGTGTCTGAGGTTTTCTCAGACACCTGTGCGTGGCTTTATTACTTGCTTTCTGCAATGTTTTGTTATCTTGTTATTTTCTCATTATTAAATCTTTTTACTTACAAAACATCATCGAAGAGCAATCTCGCTAATTATTACAGCCACTTTTCTGCAAGGCTGGACCCTCAGAGAGTGTGGGAGTCAAAACCACAAGAAATCTCTAGCTTTGAAACTGGAAATCTGAAGGAATGAATTTCACAGAAGTCGCATAAAAGAGAGAAACTGACTTCATGTTGAAATCACTGAAGCCTACAATTCATCAGGAACTGCAATTTGCTGTCATGTAGCAAGTTTCACTAGAAGATTGTTTATGGATTAAGAAGGTTAAGGGAGGGCTTGGGGAGATGTACACCACTTCCTCAAAGCTATACGAGAAGAGAATCAAACAGAACAGGAAAGCGTCCAGACAAAAAATGTTATGAAGAGAAATAGGCCTTTATTAAGTAAAGTTTGAATAATTACTCACTGTGAGAAGGGGGAAATACTTATTCACCTTTTCACAGTGAATAATAGTCAGTATAAAAACCTTTTCATTATACAAACCACGGAAATTTTAAAAGGACTAAGTGGAAGCTCATGCCACATCATCAAATAAGAAATACAAATGATTCATTAACCGTAATTTGAAATCTGAAACTTTTTTTTAAATTTTTCCTTCAGATTTGCTACATCAGAGCAGAAAAACAGAACCAACTCTAAGTTCTTCCTTTGGCGGCTAACCCGGGGAAGATGCTACAGCCTTGAGATGGAGAGCCAGCCACCACTTACATAGCTCTCTACAACACAGGTATCAATACCCTTCCCCAAAATCACAGACACCACAGTGATATCAGAAATGAAGATACTTAATCAGAAGTGCTGATTTCTAACACAAGACCTCACAAAAAGCTTATTTTCTTTTTCAGATGCTTAGAAAGTGGCCAGGGTTGCCGTGAGCTGGACCTTTTCCAGTACCACATCCTGTAGGTGGTGAAAGTGGCTCCAACGTCACAGTTTCTTGGGTCTCTTGGATGATTTAGAAACACAGTTTATATGCTGTGTCACTGCTGGCAGAGAAAAAAACACAAGTCAAACCAGGGAAAGTACTCATTTCTATATTTTATCATGTTCATGTATTGCAGACTAAAGATAGTTTATAGTTTTGAAATCTTTCAAGATCCCTTCTAAATTTGACTTACCTGATTTCTGTTATGTAAGACACAAGTATCAAATACAATACTGCCTTTTTTTTTTTTTTCCCATGGTTAAAAGGAAAGTAATTATGTAAGAAGATAAGAAGTTTGAGATAAAAAACATGACTTGAAAAGAAGAGCATTTTTAATAATAAGGTTTGTGAGTGTTCTAGTTCAGCTCCTTTCCTAAGAAATCAGTGGCCAAACATGTCAGTTATTTCAGTGAGACAGAATCAGGTTGTTTCTGTAGACGGGCAATAAATTATTATGGCATGTCACATGAGGTTTTGACACATGCAGCAGCACCTAATTTCAAGAAAAGTTCCAGCAAACTGATGGAGCATACATCAGAATTCAACTAAAAGTGGCTGAATTTAGCTCTTTAACCATACATCTTGTGGTTTTTCTTAAACATTCTCATTGCTACTTTCCCTTTAAAATGTAATTTTGTGCATTGTACTGTGTAGTGTTAAAAGTGTTATGTTTATTTCCTCATTTTTCTATAAATAGTGTGTCATGCTGTGCTTTGTTCTTTCTGGATGTTTCTGAATTAGAGTTTATTTACTTCCTATGTCCTCTTAACTTGCATCTTTAAAAGTTTTCAAAAAGAAAGCTTTTGCCAGTGAAAAGGGAAAAAATGCTTCTCTCTTCTGTAAGGCATCATTTTTTCATTACTTCTACTTTTCCTGTTTGTCTGGAGGGAGAAATAATAAGTGACTGATGTATCAAAGCATCTTCCCTGTAATGATGTGCATATGAGACAACATTTTAAGTTGCTATTGATCTACAAATAACAATTCCTGAGAAAACTAGATTTCATCAGTTTCTTTCTAAAAATAAACCAGACTTTAAATAGAGTCCAACAAGTGCAGTAATATCAGACTCAATTATCTATAGAGTTTTTTTCACAACAGTTAGAAACATTAAAATACCATCTTTGTTCACTATGATACTTGCTTGTTAGGGGTTTTTTTTATTTAATAGAATATCTACTTTATGTTCAGATGTATTTTTCAGCTTAAGCAGTGAACTACATCCTTGTTAGTACTTGATTTTTTAATTGTTGTCTTGTGAATTCTAACATAGCCATAGAAGGACTATATTTGAGCAAGCTTTTTATTCACATATGAACAGTTAAAACATACAAGTACAGACACAATACTATGTAAATACAATGTAAAGGGAACCAGAACATCAACACATCTAGGTAGCTTGTAGAGTATTTCTGGACTTCTGTGAGGAGTATCTCAGGTTATTGAGACATGTGGATTTTAAAGCCATCACTACAATAAAAGTTGTCTTCAAGAAGAGAAATTTTCTTTTTTATTTCAAGGCAGCAGCTTTAAATCCTACCTTTGTTTAACTTAGTTTGATGCAAATATAAACAGTGGTTAGGGGGATGTGGAAAATGCGGTTTCAGTTACATCATGCTGAGGTCATGATATTAATAGAGTTCTCAGCTTAGACCAGTTTGTTTTTATTTACAGCTGGAGACATGGAGATCTGATATACCAAGAGAGGACTTCACCTCTCTTTATGAAATCTAAACGAGACGGATTCTCAATACAGGAGCACGACTGGTATATTGGTTAGTTACAGCCAGCAGGGAAATGCAGTTTTATTCCCAATTTAGCACGTATGTAAGTGGAATAATGTACTGTCAACATGTCAGTGAAAAAGATAAGAGAGTTATGTCATTAACCTTCCATATACAAAATGTCACTGTACTTTTTAAGAGACGTAGCACTGAGGGACTCTGTATACACAAAACGAAACCTGGAACAGATCATGCACCTTGGATCCATTACCTCATAGTAGCTGTGCATCATTATGTACATTACAGATGGTCTCTGTCTCTAGTTAAACAGTAGGTATATTTAAAAAGGCATCGTGCTGGCCTTCAGAGGTTGTCCTAAGAGAAGTTTGCCCTCCACCTTGGAGGAGAGGGTCCCTCAGCCAGCAGCTCAACTTTTGAGGGACTTCTAGTGGTGTTTAGGTAAACGGCTTCATGGCTGCTTATTTTACTGCTGTCTGATATTAGACCACTCTTGTTTATTGCAGGTGGCTGCCCGGCAGGTGGGAAGTTAAGGAACTGTATGTGTGTGTGTTAGGGCAACGGTTTCCCCTTGTTAGGCGAGGTACCCCGTGTGCCAGCGTGTGTGTGTGTGCTGCGTGGCAGTTAATACAGCACTTATTGCTTCCAGGAACCTCAACAGCAAAATGTTTCCTGCACTTTGACATTGATGAAAAACAAATTTATTATCTCCATTTTGGTGTTTTTGTGTTTGTTATAGAAGAAGCACTAAGCCTGTATTATTTCAGCACTAACTATTCTCTTGGTTTCAGCACAGACAAAAATATTTCAGCACTAAAATTAAATATTTTATATTTTAAAATACATTTAAATGTTAATTTGATGAATATTCAATACCTATTTATTTGCATAACTAAAACATAGACAATGGATCCAAATGAGATAAGCTGTTTGCTTCTGTAAAACAGAAACTTTTCAAATCATTTTTTTCCTCTCTTTTTGCTTGGTGTGCTTTATTTAACCAGTAGTTTTTGTTGGTTTTTTTTTTCCCTTGAAGAGATCTGGGTTTTAATAAGAAGCCATATTTCACTAAAAATGAGTGACAAAGCTGGCATTCCCACAAATGACTGCCAATATATTATTTTTGTTTATGTGATCTTTCCAAAATAACCCAGCTCCCCTTTTTCTGTCACTGTGCATATATTCTTCAGCAAAGTGCTTCAGAATGCTGCAAAATTAAAGCAGTTTTAGAACTCGTGATGATGCCAAAAGGCAAGCAAGAACGCGAAAAGTATCCTTAGCACATAATTTAATTAAGGAATATCCTGAATAAATACACATGAGGCAGAGCTAAAATCTATCCCATTAGAAAAGGAGAAGATGTCAAAATGTACATCAATGGAGTTTATAACCGCCTGAAAGCAGATAGCCTGTCTTTTTTTTTTTTTTAATTTGGAAAGAACTTAATACATTTTCCTCACTACCAAAGGGTAAACAATAGTGTGCACAGAAATAAAGGCAGGTAATATGTCAGCTCTTGCAGCATGTACATCACCTAGTGGACATGCTTTGCATACTAAAGGGTGGGGATCTATCCTGCTACTGCCTATCTGCTGCTCACATTATCAAGTGTTAGTCCTGGCACACGTTTTCCACATACGTGGAGCTGCAAAGCCCTCGCAGCAACTTGCAGCTCACCTGTCCCAGCCCTTGCCAAGCCCCGGAGAGGGGGCAGCATTTCTGCAACATAGCACTTCTTATGTCTTTGCTGCTTTTCTGTGCAGGAGTCAAAGCAGGATTTAGCCTGCACTCCCAGCTAAACCGAAAAAGATTTTCTGAAGATAGAGTATACATCATTGGTGTAATCCTGCAGCAGACTCCATCCCGCTGCAATCCTCTGCACTGCACAACCTACAAAATGTGTACAAACAGACTGAGGAGAAAATGAAGTGTGGCCCACACAAATATGCAAAATATACTTGCAAATTAGAGGGAAAATTGGAAAGATATGGTTTAGGCAAAGATTCGTAAGTTAAAGCTATCAATGATCCAGTTTAGAATTCTGTATCTGACTGTTTAGTTTTACACCAATATTTACTGCATCACTCCATTCAAATGAGAGCTCCTCAAGTGAATGCTGTAGTAGCTACCTACAGCCCTGATCTGGATGCCATGGCTCAATCCAGCTTCAGCAGAAGCAAACAGTGGGATCCTTGTGCACTTCAGGGATTGTGAAAGCAAGCTTTTGGAAGTGGAAGAGACGTCTATAGAGAAATGTCCCCAGAAAAACAAGGACGGACCTAAAGTCTGCAGTTTGACTGGAAAAATGTTTGAGGAGCATGAGCTCTGGATGGGAACATGTGACAATATGTAACACTCTGAGCTGCAAGGCAGTGACAATTAAGAGGGACATACTTGTCTCTATTTTTAAACAGCAATGAGGTGAGTTGATATTTAAGTTCTCTTCCAAGAATTTCAGTGCAGATGACTGCCCATAGTATAATTATTCACAGTAAAGACTGAGCCATGTTTCAGCTCTGAACATTTGATCGGTCTCTGTACAATCAAAATATAGTCAAATTTGGACAGCCTAGCAGGATATTTCTGACTTCCATGTGCAACTATACTTTTACCAGCCTTTCTCTCACACAATGTCACACAGCGATACACAGTGTAAATCCTTCATATGTCAAATCAGACATGGCATCTACAGTCTGCAGAAAAAATCTGCAGGGTGTAAAGTTACCAAGTATTTGTGAGGTCTACTGTGAGGCTGCATTTTTTTTCCTTCCTGAAACATGAATTCATCTTCCGAAGAACGTGTTTATTTTTCCTTTTTCACACAAAAAACATATCTACTTTCTCTGGGAAATAAATAGAGAAAAGAAAAAGGTATGGATAAAAGAAGTTTGCAATAAGCCAGGCTTCAATCATCAGCTTTGCAATATAATGATAAGACTTGATGGTTACAATCTTTTATTATTTAGGAATCATGTCAATTCTCCCAGCATGTCTAAGAAAAATATAGTTACCATGAAGTAGGTGGCATTTAACACTCTCTACTACACTCCATTATCTGAGAAGGTTTTGTCCTTACTGGGATCAGTGGGAAATGTCATATAAGATGAGCCAGGGCTGGGAGTTTAATAGGTGATTTCTGTATTTTTCTTGTTATGAAATGAGACCACGGAAGTCTATAAACTTCATGGATATTAAATCGCTAATAGTTCAGATTCGATTTTCCAGAGTTTCTAAATTTAAGCTGATGCTCTTCCACTAATTTGAATAGTAATGCCTAGAAAGTTGCTTGATCTTCTGGAGTGAATGTACACACTAAAGAGGAAGCATTGTAGGGTTTTTTTAAAAACTGTAAACTGAGAATTAGAAGTTGGTGTTCAGGCCAAGAAAATGGTCTGAGACCACCGGAAAACCTCTTCTTTATTTTTCACCTTACACATAGAACAATTGGAATGAAAGTATTACAGCACAAAGATTTTCAAACTAAAGTTTCTAAATCTGCTGAAGACAAAAGAAGCCTTGTAAAATTTGCTATCCTTAGATTATTTTTAAATATTTGAAGATATTTTTTAAAAGATTCGCCCATAATTTTGGCCTTGAAATAGACCTCTGCAAAACAGATAGTTTTTAAATTAGAAATCAATGCCAGACTTGTGGCTGCTCACCATCTTTGTAAATTGAAATCACAGTAGACCAAAACATGTCCTGATTTATGATCTGTGGAGCTGAATTTACTCCAAAGTAAATTTGACCACGTATTACAAGATACTGACCAGTTCATCAAAGCTCCATATCCTGAAATGTCTGCAGAAAAGTTAGCTTTATCCAGATAATAAAATATATTTAAAACATATTTTCAAAATCAACCAAATTTTCAAAGCCAGCAACAGAAATAAATACTGTTATAAATATGCCTATAAATATACATAAAAATGCTTTCCCCCTTTTGGAAATGTGTATGCCTTTATAATAAACACACAGAATGCTACTTTGCATTCAATAGGTCTATTTATGTGTTTAAAATTAAGTATTTGTAAATTTGCAAGATCAGGCCTATAGTGTATGTGTGTGTGCGTGCATGTGTGTATGTGTATGTACAGGAATAAAGAAGGCAGCTTGATTAGAAGTTCCATTCCATGCACACTCTTTTACTTAGCATCTGACATTGGAAAAAAAATGAAGCTAAATGTCCCAGCATTTCTGACAGTTCCAATCCATTATCTGTAATCTGAAAAAAGACACACACTTTTTTTCTGAAGCAAATGTAAGAAGTTTTTTTTCTTCTTTCTTTCTTT
>JANPWX010000022.1:1911674-1940046 GCA_024734555.1 Trochalopteron elliotii
GGGGGGAAGAGCAGCTGGAGTTTCTCCTCAGCTCGTTTTGACTTTTGTGGACGTGGATCATCTGGACTGGGAAGGGAAGCCGCGCGGCGCTGCTCTCCCCTTTCCCACCCCCTCGCCCCTCCAGCAGCCTGGGCTGCCGTCTCTCCCCCGAGCAGGACGGGAACTTTTATTTGCAGCTCGCAGCCGGTGGCGAATGGTGGGCATCTCCGGTCCTCTGCAGTGTGAGTACGGGCGCGGGCAGGGCTGGGCTGGGCAGGGCGCGCCGGGGCGGGGGGAGCCCGAGCCCCTTTTCTTTCCCTTTCTCCTCTCCCGCAGGGCTCCCCGGGCTCTGAGGGGCTCCCGTGGCTGTAACTAACCCAGGCGGACCGGGGCTGCTGCTGTGCCCGGGCCAGGTTAGCGCTGCATGCAGCCTTACACGCTCTGTCCCCGGCTTACAAACTAGTACCCCGGATACTGCTCAAGAGCTCAGAAACCATATAACCCAGTTTTTCAGAAAATAACCCTCCCAAGCATATATTATAACAAAGCGTCAGATTTCTGTCTGGATTTAGGACTTGCCTCTTTCTTTCCTGCCTCCCCTCTCTCCAGGCTCTAGCACTGGCCAGTGTGAGTTGGAGTGGCTGAAATATTTCTGATGGGATTGTTTTGTTTCGCTTGTTTGTTTCACTGCAGTCATAGGTTTGTGCAGCACTGGCAACATCTTTTCGGACTATTTTGAAAGAAATATTTTAGGCGGTGCACGTCGCCTTTAGCTGCACCGCGGTCTTGCAAGAGTTCGTTTCCTAAAACGACAGGATAACGTTAGGGATTGCATTTCCAAAACTGCCATACAATGTAACTGTGTCATCTCGTCTGGCTGTGTTGAAGGGTTCGATTCCATAAATTCGCAAACAGACCGTGGATAAGGGAGATTGGAAGGATGAAAACCACATTCCCGGCCATTTAGACAAGCCTTTGACTTCTGCCGAGTTCGAGTCCTTTTGTTAAGTGCCAAAGTTGAGAAATTTGGTTTAGTGCAGAGAAGGATTCGCCACCCTAGCAGAAGCGCCCGAGACTCCGTTTCAGAGTTAATTTATAGCTAACTAGCTGTCCTTCCTATACTCTGCTCCCTTAGATGTTAGAGAGAAACCGAAAGTAACTAATCGGACGCTGCTCTCAAATCGTTTATGCTCCAGCCAGGAGCTAAAATGTTACTTTCCTTCAGTTCACTGATAAGTTTAAAGGAAGGAGGGCGAGGGTATGGGGAGCCCAAGCAGCCTCCCCCTCCTGCCCCCCAGGTTGCGGAGCCGGGCGCGGCGGGACCGCCCTGCCCGACCGCAGCCGGGGGCTCCCCGGCATCGCCGCTGTGGGGAACAGACGCCTCCAAGCCGCTCGGGTTTCTCTGGGCGAGCAGCCCTCCATCTTCCGATCCGCAGCAGGCTCTGCCCGTCACCCCCTCCTAACCTCTGCCGTGCCCTAAATCACGGCACGGAGAGGCTCCGTCTCTCGCAGCCGCCCGGCCGTGACGCCCGGGAGCCGGCAGCTCCCGCCCCGCAGATAGCTTGGGAGCGAGCTGCTGAGTCCACAGCAGCAAAGTCTGCCCGAAAGAGCTGCCTAAGTTTTCCACAGACAATCGCAGCCGGGAGGGAAGCGCCTGCCTTCCCTTGCCAGTGCGGCCCCAAGGTGCGCAGTGCACGGCTGCGCGCCCGCCTGTGCGGGCAATGCTCAGCGCGATGAGGGCACAGCACGGCGCGGCAAGGGCTGGGCAAGAATGGGTATGTGCCTCTTAAAATCAGCCTGCGGGAGCTGCCATGGTGTCTCTGGGAAAGCACCAAGTCTCAAACGCCTGGCTACTGGCGTAGCCCTGGCTAACTACAAGAATGTCTTGTGAGCCTTGGTATGTACAGCCAAGCGTTTGCTCCAGCAAGTACTCCTGTGCTTAATGTAACGCTGACCCCTTTAACTTTTAACATCGCTTCTCCTAATTAATCTGTTCAGGCCCCAGACATAAATGGCTGTCCACAGCTGCTGCAAATTGATTTATCCCCTGATGGTGGTCTGAGTTGCTGACCAAAGCAGGATTTTTTTTTCCCCTCCCCATTTTTGGTCTACTAATCTGTTTTGACTTATTTCCTACTCACAGTAATGCTTGCATGCTTTTTGAAGGACTTAGAAAATATTTTCCATTGACATGTAACTGGAAACATAATTATTGTATTTGTAAACACAATATGTTAGGGCGAAGGGCGAGAATAATTTATTTAACTATACCCTTGAAGCCTTACATTTCCGTCTCAATTTCTGCATCCTGACAGATGCAATAGAAAGTATAAATAAGCAACTTTGTTAACTGCAGTTTAAGGCAAGATGTGAAAGACAGTTTTAGAGTTGAATTCTATTATCCAGGTATTCCGTTCAGCTTTTCTGTTAACGGCTTAGTGAATCTGGATAGCCAAGAGGATTGAAGCTGCTTTCCAATGGTTGTTAAAGTTGATGCTTGACCTTTCCATGGGAAGACTGAAAACCTCATTCAGTTTATTCTGGGCTGATTTCCTTAGGAAATCCAAAATGATCAGGGAATTTCCTTCAGTTCGGCTGAATGATAAAAAAGTTACTCCATCTTGTTTATGCATTCTGGTTTAGCACTAGATGTTTCTGTGGCTCCCCATCAATAGGAAGATAATAGGAAAAGACATGAGTATGGCTCATTCATAACTGTACCGTCTGTGAAAATATGAAGCTGGCAAAGGCTTTGTTAGGTGTGAGATTCACTGCAGATTTGCTGTGAAGGTTTTTAACTAGGAACTTGCAATAACTACGGCTGATAATAGATAGCTTTCTTAAGGTCAGTTTCACCATATCTGAACCTTCAGTATAATTGCTGCTATTTTCAAATAATGCGTCATTTTCCTTTGCAATCACGGGAAGCTCAACCATGCACCAGTGCAAGAAAACACCAAACTCCACCAAAAATCCAACAGACTTTAAATCCATTCGTGCCTCTGGCAAGCTGGAGCCAGGCGAGGGGTACAAGAGATGATAGCAGGACTTCTTTCTGTCCTGTGCTTGCAGAAGGGTGAGTGGCTGGGTTCTTGAGCCACGAGCATGCTGTAGGGAGACAAGAACCATTCTGTTTGTAATGGAATGCAGACAGCAGTGTTAGGTCACTGCTTCCTGGCAACTGCTGCACAAGTTGTTTTTCTTCAAAGGCTTTGAGCTTTTAAATAGTTTCCAAAATCGTTTTAAGTAAAACACTGCCTTCTACCATTTTTGACCACCTTAACATTAACTTGTTTCGTGCCTAAATAATGGACCAGTAAAACATCACACAGTATCTCTCATCTGTGTATGCTTAACACTATGTATGCCTGTGTGTATATACCGGGAGTTTTACACCGGGAGTATTGTTTTTGGAATAATGGGGGAGAAAAACAGCTCCACCTGGAGTGCTGGTCAGTGGATAGTCAGTTCAGGACATTCTTCCCTGTCAAATCCTGTTTCTCACTTCTCTGAAACGAACTTCAGACGACAGGCGTTGAATGCAGAGCTCTCCTCTCTGAGGTACTGTGCAGACTGCAAACTCCTCACTGCCAGACGCTTTGGGTGAAATAGGCATCTCCAGTGTTTGCATTGGGGGTGATGGGAGAAAGGGCTTGCAATTGTCATTTTCAACTTTCAAATCCACTTGCCACAGTCCATTACTGTTAAATCTTTAACTAATTGAATAAGGATATCAGTATGTTGCTATTGCAGGAGCTTCAGACTTTTTAGATTGGGGGTGGAGGAGAGGGTCTTGTTCTTTGTTCTGTAGAAACTTAAGTTGTCATGCAGAGATCAAGAAGACTTAATAGCTGAAATAAAACATGAATTTTGTGTTCTGAAGGGGCTATTTCTCGTGGCTTGGCTAAAGAAATGTGAAAAGACAATTATTTTAATCTGAATACATTGAAAAACCTTAATCCATGTACTTAATAGCAGCTTGCTCTTTTTCATACAGCCTTTAAAAACAACCTATAACATTTAAAAGTTGAAACTGACACTGAATTTAGTATAAGTAATGAGAGTGTAATTCCTTAAAACACTGGCTTTCAGGTTACACTGTCTTCATGTTGTTTCACATCAGAGATCTTAAACAGTTGGTTTAAACACCGAACTTTTAAGGCAATGGGTCTTGGTTTTCCACATAGATGTTCCTTTTTAAATAACTGCTTTTAAAATGCAGTTATTATGTTCTTACTATAAACTGTATTAGTTTAATGTATGGTAGCACAAATACACCAGGAAGTAGCAGACTGTGGTTTTGTGGATAAAGAAAAATGAACAGCAGACATAAAATCAAAGTCACAATATCCTGTTCTTTAAAAGCTTTTTTTATTTCCTTCCCTCCAAATTTTCATCTGAAAGACATTGACTTCCATCTTCGTTTTTTTTTCTGCCATCGATATGAAAGTTTCCAAATAACATTTAGACAACAGTGGATGTTTTATTAAAGTAAACATTAGTTCAGTATAATGGAGGTAATTGTAAGTGATAAGAGCAGAACAGGTTATCTGTGTGTTGTTTAAACAGAAGGAGCTATTTTGCACCGTTTCCAGAAGCCATCTGTAGAGAAGAAGGGTTTGCACCTGTCTGTCCACACTAATTATAGATTAGGTCCAAAGAAATGAAATTCGAGTAGCCTTTCTCTTAATGAAATCCATAGTGATTTTATTGTAAATGTGTTTTGTGTACAGACGGTGATGGTTTGTCTGTGAGTAAAATAAATTGCTGTATGGCTGTTATGTACTTGTAGTTGTAAAGCAGGATACTGCTGCATTAACAAAGGTCCTGAATAAAAATGCACTGCTCCATTTAAGTCCTAGGCTTCAGTGATGGTTCTAGCTATGCTTAATCAAAAAGGTTCACTGTAGGCACAGTTATTTAGGGGTATGTTTCAGGGTAGACTTTTCAGTTATCATCACTTTCATGTCAATGTACTGGCATGTAGGTGGTCCTTTGCCTGAAATATGAGGCAGAAATGGTTTCATGTTAAAAATGTACACACATACATGCAGAGTGTGTCAGAAATACTTTCCTCTGGTTTCACCTATATTATTAAAATAAAGTGGAAAGAGTGAGAAATGCATTCTGAAGTAAAAGGTCACATGAATTTCTACCACATCTGTTTACAGTAATTATGAACATAATTAACATAAGAATTACAAGTGAGGTAATGACAAGCTAAGCTATGAGATATTATGCCATAATAGTCATATGTTGGAATTCTCACATTATAGCACACTAGAATTCACATATTCAATGCAAGAAAGAAAATGTTAGATTTTTATCTATTTTAATGCTTCAAAACTTATCTGCCTGGGGCAGATGGACTTTCTGCTTTAGAGGAAGGTAACCCATTATTACAAAAGAGTCAGTTGAAATTAAGATTTCTAGCCTGCAGCTTGGACTTTGAGACATCTGTGCTTATGGAACGCCACTTCTGTTACACATTTGTATTCTGATTGTATTTATTTTATTAATACACATTGTGTTATTTTTAAGTGTGTTTTCACAGCAAACTGCTTACATTCGGAATGATCCTGGATTAGTTTTTCTTTAGAGTTTTGTGATTTGAGTTATAAAACTATGGTCAACATAGACATAAGATGTACATGATGGCCCTGCAAGATGAGAATCTGGCAGACCCTAAATTAGTTCATGGCATGATATGTATGTATTTCAAGGAAAAACACTGTAACAGAAATACCAAAAAAAGAGCAGTCTCTAATTTTTGTGTAATAGTTTGAAATAACATATGCAGAAAGAAATCTCTATTACTTTGCAGGTTGAATTAACTAGTTAGTCGCTGTTCTTTAGAAATGCGTGGAACATACCCGTAAGTTTAGGAGCTAAGGTTTCAAACAAGTTGACTAACTTTTGTAATATGACCTGTCTGATTACCTCTAAATATGGTTGTCACACAACTGACAACTGGAGGAAGTTGAGGGAGAAGTGGCCTTTCTTCGGGGTAAAAATACTGGCTGAGGAATGCATAGTAAATTTGACATGTGAAAATCAGTTTGCCTTCATTGAAAAATCAAGGTTCTGGTTTTGCGATAGGAACATTTGACCAATTGCAGTCTTTCCAAGGCTAAACATGTAGACTGGTTTATGAAAAAATAAATTTAAAAAAAAAGCCTTGTGCTATGTCTCAGTGATACCAAGAGGTTTTCACATTATTGGATTAGTGGAGGATTTGTGACAGACCCCTTTTTATCTGACATTCATTGCGGTGACACGATTTTCACACACATGCCCTTCCCCCATCTAGGTTCTGGTTTTCACTTTGTATTATGTGTCAAATTCCCTTTATTCCTTTTCTTGTGGAATAAACTGCTATCTTGGACGAGTGATTTTGGAAGGAGTTTTGCACTGAACAATGCCAGTCTCACTTCAGCGTGCTGTCATTGTCCTCCTCCCTCCGTCGTGATGCTCCTCGGCCGATGCGCAATGGAAATGCCATTGCGTGTCCTAACAAATAAGTGTTGATTCCCAGGGAGAAACATTTTAGAAGCTTTAAAACGCGAGCGTATAGAGTGCCTGGCGCTGGCGTAGCTATTCTGCTGGCTGGCTGTGCTCATGGTAGGCAGGCCAGGCTGCTTTGCTCTCTCCCCTTTCCATATCTCGTGCTAACCCAGTGCTCTTTGATGAATCCCGACAAAACAGCCTCTCAGTTTTCACAGAACCTAAGTTGTGAAGTGTAGAGACCTAGTTCTCCTTACAGCTCGTCCTCTGGTGAATGATGCCACCACTTTGTATCAGCAGTGCTGTGTTCAGGCTCTTATACCAATGGTGACAATGAGCAGGCTGGGTTGGGTAGGGACTTGGCCAGCCTTGGAGCGGGGACAGCCTGAGACTGCACTGGGCCAGCGGCCGCCGTGCTCCGTGCGGGATGTAGGTATGGTCTGTGAGAGGGGAGCCGGGCTGCAGGAGTAGGTATGGTCTGTGATGGGAAAGCCGGGCTGGAGGCGACCATAGGGACGATCGCCTTGGTGGGGATGGCGGCGACGTCCGGCAGAGGAGCCTTGGGGAGCCAGCGCTGCGCGACCCCTGGCAGGGTCCTTGTCCTGGAGAGGTGTTGGGCAACTTCCAAGGCCGGAGCCGGGCGGATGCCGGCCAGAGGGCAGGCACACGCAGACCTGGGCATCGCCGCCTTCTCCCCCGGTGGGCGGCGCGGAGGTGGTGCCTCTCCTCGTGCAGGGCGCGGCCTCCCCGGGGACCCCGGGCCGGCCCCAGCCCGGCTCCCGGCCCCGCTGCCTCGCACATCCTCCGGCCGCCATCTGGGCCGCGCTGATACCGTAATCGCCCCAATGCACGCCGCCGTGCCGCTCCCCCCGCGCCGGCAGGGCCGCGGAGCCGCGATGCTCCGTCCTTGCCCCGCAGATAAGCTGCGAGGCGCGTGAGGCGCACAAAGCCCGGGCCGCGCCGGCGCCTCCTCGTCCCTCCCGCCGCCGGAAGGTAAAATCTCCACCCGCGGGCGGGAGAGGCGGAGAGGCGGGCGGGGGGATACCCCTCGCACCTCACACCGCCCGGCCCGGCTCCCTCGGCACTGCACAAGTCGATAGGCGCGGGGAGAAGTGAAGATGTAACCACTTATGTCCCCCCGGAGCGGGCGGGGGATTTACGGGCAGAGATTAGCCGGCGGGGAGACGGGATCTGCCTTTTGTTGTGCTGTCTCCCCCCGCCCCCGGGGCAGCGCCGAGGAGAGCGGAGAGGGGCTCGGCTGCCGGGTTGGCCGCGGGGAGGGAGGAGGTGGCCGCAGAACAAAGGTGGTAACTAAGGGTCCTCACTTTAAACACTGCCCAGGGAAGCAGAATGTCATATCCAGATGTCTGGCGGGACAGGGTGGAGGAGCCCCGGCCTGAGGTGGCAGCGGGGCCGAGGGGATGTGACAGCCCCGGCCTGTCACACACGGGCACCCACCGCTCACTCCTGGGGTGGTTTCAGTGAAGGCTTCTAACTTCCAAAATCCCCTCAGAGGATGACACCGGGCTTTAGGAAAAGTGGTCTCTTTGCTCTTTCTTTTTTGTTGTTTTGGATGGACTTCCAGTGGTGCTTTTTAAGTTCTCTCCCAGATTAAGATGACTTGCATGCTCAGTGTGTGCATGCACGCTGCTTTAGCAAACGGCTTTATCAGTGGTCATATCTTAAAGCAACATTAAGCAATTACCTTTATATTTAAAAGTTTGAAATATTTATACTGCCGTTTCACTTTGTCAAGTGTTTGCACACATAGATATATAGATATGATCTGGTAACTAAAAGCCTAATTAAAATTTGTTTAAAGCCAGGGGGGCATGTATTCTTGTTGACAGCAGCAGATCGATAGGGTAAGACAATAGAGCCCCATTATTTTACTTCCATTGACTGAACATATTGACATTTCAGGTTTGCGATTGCCTCAGTGAGCATGATGAAACACTGAAATTCATGAACCAACTGTCTGGAGTGGCACATATATTACTGTATGTCATCTCTGCCTTCAGGTTACCTTATCACTGAAGCAGAATGGTAATGGATGGCAGCAGAGTACTTCAGGGGGGTGAGGGCTCTATCAGTTAAGAAGCTGACACATAGCAGGTTTCAGGAGTATCTTTAATTACACCTAGAATTATGTAGAAAGGAAGATGGTCCTTGTTACCTGCTGCTGTGCTTCAGAGTTTACAGGCTCAGAAGCAGACGGGATAACAAGGTACTTATGTTTAATTTTTTATATACATGACTTGATACCTTTAACTTTTGCAGGAGCCCAAGGATTTCTGATTGTGCTGTTTGCATGCTCGCCATGTTCACCAATGGCAGCATCTCAACCCAGTCTTGATGCTCAAGTTCCAGAGCATCTGCTAGACCTTCTCCCAGTCTGAAGACTGCAAAGAAAACAAAGAACAACTTTGAAATAAATAAATGCCCTTTGAATTTTGCTCCCCTCGACACGTTCAAACGACAATGCTTGGGGAATTCAATGCAGTGAGACTATAGCAGAATGAAACATACATGCATATATGTATATCTATACACACACGCACACACACATTCTTTCCTTGGTATAAGCACCATAAAAAGAAATGTCTGTGCAATATGTGCACATGAATGCATAATTGTATATATCAGTTTATATGATTGCATATAAATGTGTATATAAAGAAGACCCCTGTCTGCAGAGCATGCAATGTTTTTATTATTTCAAAGGCTTTCACATCATCTTTAAAATCTAGCTGACTGTAGAATGAAACCCATCAGGGTAATGCAGAGATAGAGATTGAAATTAATTTAAAGCAGAAAAAGAGCAAATACAGAAGAGTTGTTATGATTTAACTAATTTTAAAAGGAAGTGGAATGAAAATATAAAATATATTTTGTGTGCCATCTACTCAGCAATTGTTCCCATCAAGTGGACTGCCGATGCCCTTTAAGATGGTAAAAAGAAAACTAGTCCTTTATACCATTTTTCTGAAAATGTTAGGTTTCTGTTTGATCAGCAGGTGCTGTTGAGATGAAAGCCATGTGTAAATTTTCAGAAGGCCAAAAGTGTCAATTCAGAAAAGGAAAGTGATAAGAGAAAATGCAATCAGTTTTCCTGTTTTCAATTTGTGCAGGATTTGAAGAGCTGTTTTGTTAAACTGCTACATCTGCTCCAATATGAATATTGAACTACTTCCACTAAAAATAACACCCTATAATTTGGAAGCCATTGCAATCTTTTGTTAATGCAAGTGGGTTATTTGAAAAAAAAAATCTATTCTGAAAAATCTCCTGCCTAATGTGCATTTTTGTTTATCGGCACTTTTATCTTCAGTAGATAAAATGGCATTATGCAATTAGGACCATATCTATTTGAACTGGAAAAATGACACTGGATAGCTGAATGTCACTATATTGGTAAAAGGATTTGACTCGTACTTTAAAAATACTTTTATTAATAAACTATGATTGTATCTTAAAATGACATGTGGCTGTTTCCCCATTGCAGCAATACAGCTTTACTTACTTCTGAGGACCTTGAGCAATGTAAAGGATGTTCAGTATATGACAGAACAGTCTGGCTTGTTTCATTCCTGATATACCTGCAAACCTTAAGTTTAGGCTCATCAAGGACATTTTAGTTAATCGGGGTTTTGGAGTAACTTTTTCCATGGTAAATTAAATGACTGAGTCATATTTGAATGCATATATATGAATATATTCACTGTTGTGGAGCTGCTAATCCAAGTGAGTTCTATGACTTGGAAAGCATAGTATTGGTAAAGCATACATTTTCTATCATAAGCATCTCTGGAGAGCATAACACTGTTGCTTTTTAATTAAAAAAAACCAAACAAACAAACAAAAACAAACAACAACACAAAAAAACCCAAACCAACAATAACCTAATGAAAAGGATATATGTTTTTTAATTTCATAAATAAGGATGTAAATGAAGAAGGGATAATTCACTGTTTTATCTATGGAGCCCTGTGTACATAACATGAGTAAACGTGCAGAATAGAATGAGAGCTTTTATTCCTTTATTTCAACATAGAGAATTACCTGGTTTTAATATTAGAATGGGTTTTAGCTGTTGAATTCTAATCTAATCTAGTAGTCAGGAACTAATTTTTTTGGTAGGTGTCTGCATGGGAAAGGGCCTTGCTGATGCCTCTGTTTGGTTTTGCAATTGGATTTGTAAGCTTTTGACCTTGGGGGATTTTTCTCAAAGTGATCTACAGATCAGAAATAATTAAAATTCAATAAACTGCAATTTAAATATAGAATGGATTCTGTGTGAGATCCGTGCTTGTGGTAGGTTGTCTAGAAGTCTGTGGCATGTCTACTTTATAGTTTGTATTCCCCAGCATAACTGTGTGCACACATGTGCATAAATTTATGTTGAATGACAGAGGGATAATTATTTATACAGATTTTATCCCAAACTCTGTGCTCTCCTGAAACATAACAAAAAGCCTCCCTCCCCAGAAGAGTGTTTACATCCCGTGACAGTCACTAGATTCAAATCTTCTCAACATGAAAGTTGTTTCCTTTCCTCCAAACCTTCTTTTCCCCAACAAAGCTAACCCTGTTAAACCTCACCTTCTGTGGGATGTATACATAGTTATAGACATATGTACGAGAAGTAAATATTACAGAAAACATGGCCGATTGGGGCAAAATGTCTGTAGCCTTAAATAGCTGGTGATATCTGCCAGCAGCAGGAGCGGCGCTGGGGAGGCCCTACCTCGGCTGACCCGGGGATGTGAGAGCCTTGGGGAGCCTGGCGCTCGTGCTCCGTGCCTGCGTGGGGCTTTGTGCTCACAGACACTGCTGAGCAAATGCTCTGCCGCAGCGTGTGAGAGCAGAGACTGCCTACCTGGAGAGTTTTAAAACCAAGGAGCTTTTTGTTTTGGTCGCGGGATTTTCTGGTACTTTGCACGGGGGTTGGGGTGGAGCCCTGCCCCAAAAGAAAGATTATAGCTGGATGCAGGGTGTCCAGATTTTCTTATCTAAATGTTCTGAACACATTCGTGGGAGTGCTCTGTTTTCTTAATCTTTGCCAGGAATGCTGCGTACAGTTTTGCTGTTCCTGTTGAATAGTGGCCATATTTAACTCCACTGGTTGTGAATGGAAATGTGAATACTTTAATGATCCCTCTCATTTTCTCTAACGTGTTTTGCGATGCCTGGAAAGGGAAGGCATCCTAGATACTCAGAAGTATTTCAGAATACACAAAAAGAATTTAATATTAGTTCTGAAACTTGGGTTTGTTTATGTGTAGTTTTTTGGGCATGTGTGATATGGTGACATATTTAAGGGATATGTTTTTATACTCAGTATTATTTATTGAATGTAGTGTTCATGAAATTACAGTTGTGTTGTACAGAACTGTACAGCGACAATATTCCTGCATGATCCCATATTGTAACATGCTGATTTGGGATCCTCATGGGATAGCTCATGATTTCTTTAATCATTTTGGAAGGCATTTGATTCATTGCCATTTTTATGTCTATCAAGACAGGTATATTCTGGCGCTTGCAGTAAAGTAAATGTGCAAAGTTCATGGAGGATGGATAAATAGGTTCTTTTGGAAATTAGGTTGCAGTCTGGAAAGACAGAAGACTCCACCTAGTGGAGTGGAATTAATATGCACATGGTGGCAGGCAGCGGTGTGTAATAAAATAGGTATCACTTATGGAGAGCCAAATTGCTACAGAGTAAAGCCCAGGAGTTCAGACAAGCGTCTGAGGTGGTGGCTGTATGGCCATTACAAATTGTACCGGGCTGTGGTTACTTTTGGAGCACTAGGAGGCTTATGTATGTCTGCCATGTTGGATGTTAATAAGCAGTTTGCATAAGTAGTAGGCATTACCACTAGATTTTTTCTTTTGTGGTGCCTTCTATTTGGAGATCTGCCTACATTTTTTGATTTTGGATGGTGACCCCACAGGGTCCCCTATTGGTTGTGGCCCAGGTGTCATTTTAAATAGCTTGGGGAAAAAAAAATAAAGGCCAACAACTCAGCCCCCAAAAAATCACCAGTTTTCCCCCACAGTTGCTTATTTTTCAAAATACCTTTTCTGGTTTTTGCTTCTTTTACTTTGGTAATGGCAGTATCAGAATGTTGGTTCTGCATGTTACTATGACAGGTTGTGTGGCATGTTGAGTAAAACTGTGTGTGCTTTCTGGGAATTACAAGGTTTAACAAACTCTCTGGTGAAGCATCAGATTATGTAGAGTTTTGTACCTGTGCTTTACTGCCCCATTGGTTTGGTCATGCTGTGCTACTGGGATGTAATAAAATGAATTTTAAAGCTGGGATGTGAGTGAACATCCAACCTGAGCAGCTAAGATATTATCCTGAAATCCTCTTGGAAAATTCATCCTAACATTGAATCACACATGCATTATACAAGTTCGGGAAGAGAACTCCCCAAGACCAGCTCAGGCTTTGACAGTGAGAGGGTGAGGCTATTGCCAGAAAATGGGATGATTAGGGTGCAACAGAGGAGACAGTGCTGCAAAGGATACTTGGGAAGAGTGCTCCAAAGGAGCACTGTCAGTGAAATCCAGGTGGGGTTTGTTGCCAGAGCCATTAAAGCATAATTGTGCCAGAAAAAGCTGCCAACAAGTGTGGGAATAATGGCACCTGTGGGTGTGCTGTCAATGGATGGTACTGCCAGGATGATTTTTTTATTTTATTTTAATGGTGACATTGCTGAAAGTATTTAAGAGTAATGTTATAGAAAGTGTTTTAATGAGTGAAGTCACTGAGTTCCAGGAACCATTAAGCAAAACCTGTTTCATGACTCTACTATTTATTATTTTAAAGCTTGATGGCAAACCACTTAATGCTGGAAAAGCAGGCTGCAGCCTGTATTAAAGTGTGCTACAGGTAGATGGGGAAACCATCCTACTGAACTGAATAGCCCAAGGTAGTTTCTGAATGTTGTACACATTTCATGTGCACCATGATAAATTAATGCAGCTCCATGGATCAGCAGAACTTGTAAACATTGAATTAAAATACTGGAGCTCAGATCTTCCGTGGTACTCCCAATGCTCAGTTCTCACTGAAGACCAAGTTTCTTTACTGTAAATGCCAGTCTGAGGAGCTGGACCTTCAGGCTTTCTGTGGTCCCATCTTGCATCTGTGATCTTGACAATACTTTTTGGATCAGTTCTCAGATCTAGATCTCTTCCTAATAAAACGGGCTAGCTCAGGTCTCAGTGTAAAGCGAGGGCATTCTTTTTGAATTGTAAGTCACAGACTTACCTGACAAGACTTCCATATAAAGGAGAGAAAAAGCCTATTCCTTTAATAATAATACTTGCAGGTTCCTATTGAGTCCATTGGGCCAGGATTCTCAGCTTGTGTATCCCAAAATCTATTTTAAATTGTGTTTAAGCCAGCTGCCTGCTCCGGACTTTTTCCAGAGAAGTGCACAGCCACAGTAAATACCAGCTATAGTAGTTGGAAGGGGGGGATCAATTTATAATTTTCCTTCTACATTCTGGGATTTATTGGTTCTACCCTCTTCACTTGGGGAGCTTCTGATGTTAATTTTCTTTTTTGTTTGTTTGTTCATTTGTTTTTAAGTCCAGGCCTAAATTTCACTATCTCTTACAGAGCTATTATTGGCCACTTGTTTTTATTATTCCATGGGTTCTCTGGGAAGAGAAGGATGGGCAGGACCTCAGTGACATTGCCAGAGTAAGTCATCAGTGGCCATGTCTGCCCCTTAGGAGGTCACAGGAAACAGGTGGCTGTGTTAATTGTCCTCAGTCCCAACTCTTGTCCTTCCTGGAGGGAATTTAGAAGTGGTCAGGAAGTGTCAGGCCTGCTGTGTCCCCCCAGGTTCACTCTTTCAGGCATTCATAATAATTTGAGGTATGTGCCAAGCAAGGGAGACTGTCTGGGAATCCTTACTGTCCTTTTTAAGCTGCGTGATTACCTGGCTGGGAAGGCTGAATGCTGTTGCTGCAGCGTATGTTTGGGATTGCAGTTGGAATCCAGCAGAATAACAAAGAATTCTATTAAAAAAAAAAAAAAAAGTATTTCCCTATCATATACTGTTTTCCTTCTTTCAAGATATTCATAAAAAGTCCTATGTAAGCAAACTACAAAAACTCAAGAGGTGCATGAAATATTTCTGGAAACTATGATCACTCACTTTGATCTGGTGAGTTGAGGATGGAGACTGTCAGTGTATTTTCTGCTTAGGCCAGTGTTAATTGTCTTTGTTGCAACTGCACCATAAGTAGTCATGGATCTCTAAATGACACTCTGTCCTGTGCTTTGGAAAATCAGTTAGGGTCTTGCTTCTTTATATGAGCTTCTTGTTAAAAGCTTGCTTGATTTTTTTAGCAGTGAAGGTGCACAGCATTGCTGAGTATCTCACTGAGTATCATGTGGCACCCAGTGTTGTAAGCCAGATTTTGAATTACCAGTAATGTTTCTATAAAGTGTCTTTTGGAAAGTATCCACTCACATTAGAAGAGATGTGAGTTGAGTAATAAATATACTAGTTATTTATCTGCCATATGCATTGGGGTGAAAACTCAGCTTCAGCTCAGGTGTACTCTATTACTGAGGATACTTGGCTAAATAAGGTGGGCTGCAGGATTATGCGGCTGGTGAATCACACTGGTTTCTGAAGAACAGCATTTTAAAGTAGAATATTTTGTAAAATGTTAGTTTAAGAACCACTTTGCAATTTACTTCCATCAAACCCATTGTACCAGGAAAAATACCTCCTTCAGGAGGGAAAAGGTGTCAGTATTGTGGAAGAATATCTGACTTTTATTAACTGTTTGCTATTTAAGCTCCCTTCTTTTCAGTGCAAGGAGATCAGCTGACAACAGCAGCAACTAAATCATGTTTGCAGCTGGGCAATTACAGTAAGACCCTAAGATCTGCAACTGTCAACCATGAACACAGATGCCTTCAAAGTTCTGTTTTTCTTCCGTGTGGAAGTCGTTGGCATGGAACAGATGCCTTCATTTTGGAGAAACCAACCGCTGGATATAATTGGTTCTCTCTTGTCTTGTCCTCTAGGGACAGTCTCGCAGATGAAATTAGATGAGAGGAAAAAAAAAAAAAGACACAGGCACACACTCTTGCACATGACATGAAGCAGGAGTTTTCAGGATCCCTCTCTGTTTTGTCACGTGGAACTGTTTTCAGCTGGAAGATTTCACTCCATTTTTAGCACTCTGCACATACACATGATGATGATGCTATATGAAAAACATGCAAATGAAAATATGTATCTGGCCAAAGTTTATTATTAATCTAGGCATGCTTGTTTAGAAATAAGACAAGCACATCCAGCCCATATTACTTTAAATGTTGACTTCTGTGATATCTATTAGTGCTGCAGCTTCAGAAATTTAAAGTTAAGTCTCAGAAGAGACAAGATGCTTTAAAAACTTTTGTTGCAGTGGTGGAATCAAAGTCTTTTTATCAAATGATTTGGTAGTTGTTAACATGGGAGGAAAAAACAACAGACTTCAAAATTCACCTAGCATTACATGCATTCAATTAAGAAAGCATCTTTACAAGAACTTCAGTGGAGTTAGTCTGATGGACACCTGTCACGTGCTGTTGCTGAGAACCCTGTGGTAGGGTACTGAAGTGACTGTGTCCTCTTACTGCAGGCACCTAAAATGAGATGATGGCTAATAGGAGGCTATAAGAGAGAGGCAGAATCTGCCTACCCTGTGCCTGTCAAAGGGTTTCTATAATCCCCTCTCTGCCCTGGTGTAACAGTTACCAAATTATTGTGGCTTGCGTTACTTAATTATACTACTAAAATAAATTTATACCAACTTTAGGTTACCTTAATAAGCTCAGTTGTGAACTGTGACAGTCAGCCAGTGCTGTGTATTCTTGGGTAGACTGGGTACATCCAGGAGGTGGGTGGAGCAGGGACTGGGGACTGCCAGGAAGTAAAACTGCCCAAGGCCCTGGAGGCCTCATCTCTGAATGCCTTTTCTTTCTTAAATTTTATTTCCTAGTACAAGTTGGGGTTTTTGGTTTTGGTTGTGGTGGTTTTTTGGTTGTTGTTTTTTGTTTTTGTTTTTGTTTTTTTTTAATATGTATTGCAGTTTGAGGTATCGGTCCCTATTTTACATAATGCATTTACTACTACTGTTGTAGTAATGTCACCAGCAGGGAAAACTGTCAGGAGTTACCTTGGTCCTGTCTTGGTCTGGACAGTTGGTAGAAGGCAGTCGGCACTTTAGACACTTGATGTAGCTGGATAGCTGCCCTGTGCTGTGGTTCTTTGTGTCCTGCTAACCCCCCGGAGCTGTGTGGGTGGAGGGCGTTTCACAAGCACTTTCAGCAGTTAGAAGGAAGCCCCAGGTAAACTTGTTTTTGAACTGATGACTCTTCAGCTTTTATAAAGAGAGATTCTTTGCTGTAGGACTCCAGTTCTGATGCACAAAACTTGAGTGTGACAGTGTGCTTGCTCTTAGCGTTGTGTTTCTGAAGAACAGCATATTAAAGGGAAAATTTAACTGAGGAAGGGCTTAGGTGATGGAGGGATTTCTGGCAGTAACTAGGAAGTACAATAATGGTTGGTTTCATTTGAGGCTGATCCTGATATTTGTAGTTTTTACATCCTATTAATTCCTTGAAAGATAAGCTGATACAAGAATGATTTGCCAGGGCCGACGGCTCTTCTGAAAGTCTTGGCTCAGGTTATATCCCCCTTCTATACACATATAAGATAAAAGCACTGTGAATATGAGGTTAACTGAATTCAAATAGAAGACTCTCTAGAGTTATTGCATTCCTTAGAAAATAAATACATTTCTCATATGGTTGAGATTGATCAAAAAAGTATTCTGTATGCCAGTGATTACATTCCCATCTGTGATTAAGGTTTTCTGTCTGCATCTGGTTTTCACATTATATTTCTGTAACAAGAATCCTTTATATGGCAGAGTTCACTCTCTGTATTTTCTATTAGCTGCAGCTTGAACTACTGCACGGATCGCAGATTTACACATGTGGTTTTCATTACTTCATACCATTGAGAAAAAGTAATATTTGTTTGGGAAAGTATGTTTTTCAAAATTTCCATGGTAATACAACATGTTGATCCTTTTTTATAACACTCATGTAAGACTACAAATTGTTTGAGACATCCTGCTTTCAGTGAAGTTCAGACATTACACAGTTTTGCATGTACATTTGAACAACAGCAGCACCTTACAATTCAGGAAGCAAAAATACATGTAAAGAAGGAGATTAGTGTAGAATGGGTATAGCAAAATGCATCCATCTTGTTGGAAAATGTGGCAAATAGAAAAAATGAACATGGGCCTGAAACAAAGGAAGAGTAGCAAATTGAAGTGATGTCTTCATTGTAAAGTTGATGACAGATTTTTTTTTTTTTTAATAAGAACTTCTTTACTTTTACAGTAAAATGTTTAAATCCTTTTCCCAGCAATGAAAAAGGAGTATATTATTCAGCAGACTGAAATATTGAAATTTTATATATTACATAGTTTAATATATTTGATCATAATTGTTTCTAGTGTTCAAATTAGAAAAGTTTAGCAAAATATGAATATATATTTACAGATGTCTAATGTGTAACTCTGAATCCAAGATATGATGTTAATTTAATATTCCACTGTAAGACAGTATTTCAGCCAGATTTTGCTATTGTCACTTGGTAGAAAACGTAATGTTTAAATTATCTCAGTGAAATTAATAGGGCCAGTTGGTCAGTGGAGAATTTTTCAGTTTTGATAGGGGCATGGGTTTATGGCCATAAAAATCAGATCAAACAATAACAACAATTCAGAGAATGCTGTATGCATTCATGGAAATTGAAAGTGTTACACAAAAGTCCAGGCAATTGAAAAGCACACAATTCATGCTAGGGCACAACTGAAAGGTAGATTTATTGCCTTTGTAAGAACGTTGTGTCAACTAGAGAATTACATACAAAATAAAAATAATTTTATAGAAGTAGTTTTTGTGCCCAAGTTGTGGAGTCCTAACCACATTTGGAGGTTATTTTCCAAATGCCAGAGGCAGTTGTGTCACTTTGAGAGCTCCACAGTTGCCAGATTCTGGGTAGTGTCCTACAGTCCATACCACTTGTTCTCACTGAAATCAGTGGAATTTTGGCTTCTCTCAGAATTGTGGGGAAATGTCCGACCAGGGCCGCTGGAAAGGACGGACTTTGGTGAACTCCTTTGTTCTATAACCTTAACTTTAACTTGGGAAGGTTTGTTTAGATTTTAGAAGGGTGCTTGTTTGTGGGAAAGATTGCAATTTCTGGCACAAACACAAATGTGATCTTTTGCAAATGCCCTTGGGCAATGCATCTTTTTTGCACAAAGATCTAGTCCGGGAGAGGGTTGGGCTGGATTCTGGGTCAGATGCATGAGCTGCAGCCGGATCCTTGTGCATGCTTAACTTGATGTCCCAAAATACTTGAATAGTGGTTGCAGATTGAAGCATGTACATAACTGTGTGTGCTTGGCTCTGAACAAAGCTTTCTGTCTTGACATAATTATGAGCCCCTGAAAAGCATATTAATGCCTTGGAAAAACTGACAGCACTGTGATAAAGACGTATACAAATGGCAGAGTAGTTGTGTAAGCCAAATAAACAGGTTTTTTAGGTGTTGGAGTGGGAGGGAAATTGCCTTTTCAAAAGTGGGAAGATGATTTGTAAATATATCAATAGCTTTTTGATCTGCCTTTCTTTAAATGTGTTTGCTGTTATGACTTACAAATCCAATTTAGTATAGCAATGTGTAAATTGGGAGATCTATTTTTAGTAAATATTTTGATTTAATAAATGATTCTCTAGAGCTTCTGTTGAACCAGGTAAAGTATGTAATATTTCATATTATTTGAATGTATTTAAACCCAAGTATTTTTACGGAATTAACTAATAGGTAGAATATAGGCTGCCCTTAATTTATTGCCATCTATATATCAGCTGTTTTAACTGAGCAAGTTATGAAACTACCTTTGTTGAAGAATTAGTAGCGTTTTAAAGTACTACCTTATATTGGCTAAGAAAATGTGGTTTCTTGGTTTAGAATAATGTTTCTGTTTTCCCTTTTTAAATAAAAGACTATTATTATCATGCAAATGAAGGGGTGTGGTGCTTCAAACTGGCTGTGATATATGCTTTTTTTTTTTTTCATTTGTTGTTGTCAATAGAAAAGATTGATCTCTGGGCTGGTGAACATAATATCTGTCCCAGTCAGAAAAGGAAAGAGGAAATTAGCAGAGCGATTGGTGGAGAATGATATCTGTCAAAAGAAACACTTGGAGAGCACTGAGTTTAGTGATAGGTGACTGCCGGAAAAAAGGGAACTTTGAATTTTGTCAAGGTAAGGAACAGAAAAATACTTGATTTTATAATGTGAATACCTTTTAGAAGTTATTTGTGTGTATATAATGACTGTACCTTGCCTTGTAAACTGTAATAAAAAAAGAAGTCTTTCCCTTTAGCTCCAAAGAGTCTCCCTAAATCAATGAAGGTGCTGTCTTCGTTGAATACCAGTGAGAACAGAGTACTGCAATGCTAATAAAATACATCAGTCATGACTTTTCTAAAATCTTAAACACATATATGTGAAATTTTTAACTTTGGGGTTCTTTTTGTGTTTCTAATGACATAGTTGCTCTTTATGTGTCATGTCAATATTACTTGGCTGGGTTGTAGAAACAGTGACGTTCAGTTTCCTGAACTACGAATTGGAATAGTGTTTGCAACCAGCTTAAAAGACAGTTGTAATCACATTGGCAAAATGGTTGGTTGTAGTTTAGTGGAATCCTCTGGTAAACTCATTGCATCAAACTGGGAATCTGTGATAAATTTGACTGTGATGATAATGAGAATGGATATTTCTGCTTCTTGTGTGCAAAGATTTTTACCATACTAGAAAAGTAAATCTGCTATTGCTGGACAAAATTTCTAGATAACCTAATGATAGTCATTCCTGTCTTTACTGTAACTAAATTTTTTCATCCAAACAGGTGTGTGTCTGGATGGCAAGAAACTGCTAAACTGATTTTAAGTGCTTTCCAACACTTTGATAACTTTCTTTCTCAGTGTTGGACCATATCCCTGACATATCTTTGATAGAGTTTGGTACCAAAATAAGATGAATAGTGTCTGAGTACTTGCAGCTTTGCCCTGGATAGTTTTAAAGGTAGCTCAGCCTTGATCATATTACTTGTTTTCCCACCTGAGCCACCACTATGGCCCATGGCTCTGCCTGTGAGGTGTGGAGAGGTGAAGAACAGCTGAGAGACCCAGCGGGAGCTTCTGCAGATCACCTTGTGGCAAGGGCCAGGCCTGAGGTTTTTCATTCACCAGTGTGAATGTACTTTTAAAAAATTAAATCCTAATAAAAATGAATTGGCATTCTAACTTGAGTTCCTGGCTCGCTTTAAAACAAATAAATGCTTTTGTGCGACCTTCATGTACTCAGGCAACATTGGTAGAAAATGAATAATCTTAGCAGGGTTTCTTCTTGTGTTTTGATTTTGCTTATTTAGCAGTGTATAGCTTCTGACTAATTTCTCCTTTTTACTATCAGCAGTCTTGTTTTTCAAAGTGCAACTGTACCCTGTACAGGTGGTTGTTGGTTGGTTTCTTTTGCCATATGGGTCTTCATAAAGGATTTAAAAAATAAATAAATGTAAAAGTAAAGATGTCATGCCTGAAGCATGCAGTGCTGGCATACTAATGGGAAGTTCATTGTGATTTATTGCTGTCAGAGCACGTGCAAGATAATGGAAATTTCTTGCATTTTGGGAGAAAGGCTTATTTTCTAATACCATTAATTTAAAGAAAGGGAATTAATATGACTAAAATTCAGTTAATCTCTGTAAAGTCCAACTGACCTGATAGTTGCTGAAGTTTTCATAAAAGGGAGGGAACAGCACCTTATCCTTCTTGTTCATTGTTATGCAGGTTGTCCTCTCTGTATCGTGTGGGTGCAGGCACATCTCTGCCGTGGTGAAGTTGCTGTATACTGCATGATTCCCTTCCCTGTGCACTTCTGTCAGTTATAGCCTTATATCTAAATAAACACATCTCTGTGACACCTCTTACAGAGTTAACAGTATTGTATAGTTTTCACCTTGGTATTGAAGAATTCAAAACTGCTTTGTAGCTCTTAGTGATCAGTGGTGGCTAATAGTTCTTAGTTTTTTGGCCATTCACATTTTGAATTTACTTGAAATGAGGTGACTGGATAAGGTGTCTACATCTGGATATATTTGTGACATACTCAAAAATTTTAGTCTTAAATGGCCAAGAAGCTCCACATTTTCAATGATTTTTTTGTTTTAAATTTCAGTGAGTAATTAGAGATAAAGCCAACACTGAGCTTAACTTAATATGGACTTTGCTGTGCCCAAGAAGATTGACTTGCTATTTGAAACCTAAATGGAGTAAAAGGCAAAAAAAAGGTGTTTTGAGTCTATTGTCTCCTTGAAGCAATGGCCTCTTGCAGCAATGACTACTTCTGCTGATGTGACTCCTTTCAAGCATCCTCATCTTTGTTTTGCTATTGCAAAGTTGTCTTCCCTTGGCTTTCTTTTTTATCTTCAAAATAATTCTTTGCTTACCAATGTATCTTAAGGAGTACAGTGAAAATAATGAAGTCCCCTTCAAACATACCACAGATGCAAAAGAGTACCAAATGTATTATAGACAGTGAATTGTCCTTCCAGTCAGAATTTCATCTGTTCATGTGGTGCACACCTGTGGCTTGCTGGCATTGCTCTTGATTGGTGTGTGAGAGAACTTAATGAAAAACAAAGCCAGGATGACAAGGAGAGACTCCACAGCAAGCATTACTTGGTTACTTCACATTAATAAGAAAGTGAAATTCGAAATACTGGTATGGAGACAGCTCCCTGGTGTGTGGGAACACATATGGGTGACTCTGCAAAGGACCCTGGCGCCCTGCTCGCTGCTACCCTGCAAATAAAGCATTTTTCTCTCTAGGTCAGGTTGATTTGGGCCAGTTGAGAGCAGTGGCCGATTTCTCCAGCTTGCTTTCTGAGCCAGTAAGAGTATCCTGGGCAGGAATCCAGCTTTTGAAGTACAAAGAAAATAACCCATAATCTATATAAAACGCTAGCGGATGGGGAAGGGAGGAAATTTACAGAGAATAAGTGAGTTTGAGAACAACTGTGTTAAATGTAGAATGTAAGGGGAGTGTGTGTGTTTGACATTAGTATTTATTTTAATTTGAAAATACCATGTTTGAAACCTTTGAGGTGAGCAGAGGACAAGCTCTTGCAATATGATATATTTATTAGTAAACAGAAACTGAGTGCTCCAGTTCAAGTTCCTCTTTCAAAGTGATTTTTTCCCCTGAATTTGCAGAGTTTGGGTTCCTTCTCTGTGCACCCCCTCCCTGCTCCCCCTCAATGTAATGTGTCTCTGATAACGTTAATGGGCTTTGCCCCACATGGAGCAGCAAGTGTATTGTACCACTGCTCACTGATCCCAGGTCAGTGTGATGCGTGAAATCAATTTATTTGAATCTCTTTGCCTGTATAGGAATTTGGCAGCATGCCAGTTGTTTTCATTTAATGTTCTTTGTGTTGAACACAGACAAGCAGGCATGCTTTTGTACTCCTCTTTCTTCTGGGCTCTTCTCTTTTCAGCCAATATTCTATTCTGTGGATTTTTCAGAAAAAAGTAGGAATGTGTTACCTTTTTTAAAAATAATTTTTGTTTAAATAGCCTTTAAAGAGCGTAGAAACTAGGTCAGTCACAGAGCAGCCCTGTGTAGGGGTTTCTGCCAAGTAGAGGTGGTAACACCTGCCCTTTCCTGTTTCTGAAATTTGGGGAAAAAAGAGAGAGAAAACATTGGTCTGTTTTTCTAATTCCTAGGTCTATGATTTATGTCCTCTTGTAAGACAAAGACTCTTCAATAATGCTTAAATCAGAATCATTTTATTTCTAAATAAGTGAATGTCTGGCTGTTGGCTGGACAAATTGGCAATATGTTTCAGGATCTTTTTGAGTAATGACCTTAAACTAAACATTAATTTGGGAATCCCTTGCCTCATCTTTCTGTCTGTTCCTCCGCTTCCCCCAATAAATTTAACATTTTGAATGGCTGGCTGAAGAACAGCTACGCCCAAGTACCCATTTCTTTCATTTTTTCCTTCTTTTTATGAGAAATCGAGGTGTGTGGAAGAGAGCAAATAATTTAGCCCTATGTAAACTGGGGGTGGGGGAGGGAGGGAATAACATCAGATATTTCCAGGGGGATTTGTTTTAGAGGCTGGTGTCGGGAGAGGCAAGGGCAGCAGTAGAAGGCTCTGCTGGTGCTTGGGGCCGCTGGTGCGGAAGTTGATGTGCAGAACCGCGGAGCCGCCGCGCAGGGGCCAGACTCGTACACATCAGCCCCGTTTCCTTGTTTAATTACCTGAAGAGCAAAACATCCAGGCTGGGAGTGTGTGAAAACCCAGTATCTCGAACAGCAGTTTGCTGCTCTGACATCCTGCGAGGCCGGCCCCGTCTGTCCGCAAACGTCAGGGCTGGTTCCTGACAGGGGGCTATCTCTGCCGGGCCTCGGTTCCTTCCATTCAGGAGGCATTGTGTGGAAGAGGGTTTGGTCAGGAATTTGAGGTTCCTGCCGGTTCTTCCAGCCCGGACAACCCTGTGACAGATAGGCATGATTTTTTTTTTTTTTTAAGAATAATAATAATAAAGAAAAAAAATTGGCTCTTTTTAGTCTTTCCCTTGTAATTCTGGCATTGGTATAGCACTGACTGAAACAAAACATTAACCCTTTTGCTTCTGAAGTCGTGTCTTTCTTTTATTTGACCTCTTATTTTCAGAAATCAAATCTTCTGAGGAGCAAATTATTTGGGGTGGATTTTGTTCTATGCAACAGTTAAACTTTTGAAAATGGTATTTTTTTCGTAGTTATCATTTATATAATCATAATGCTTGGCATATTAAGTTTGTCATTTTAAGTGTGCTAGGCAGCATTATTTTTCTTTGTCCCCTGGATTCAAACCAAGCTAGTGTTTGTTTCTGGCCCATTAAAACAGTAATGGCAGCTGTCAATGCTTCCATTTTCATTATTCATGTGATTTTCTTAGATATCCAGTTTGGTGTTAAATTTTAAAGTGTTGAGATAGAGTCAGTAATAGTTCTTGCTCTTCATAGCTGCTGTTTGTTGAGGTCACAGGACGCATTCAAGTTTGGGTCCATAGATGGATAGCGTTCTTTGGGATGTAAAGCTCCTGCCTATAGCTGAAAGATACTGTATGTTTATATAGACAAAAGCTTTGGATAGAGTTTTTTGTTTGTTTGTTTTGGTTTGGTTTTTGGTTGGTTGGTTGGTTGGGTTTTTTTGTTTCTTTGTTTTTTGTTTGGTTTTTTTTGTCTGTTTTTGTTTTGTTAGTTTGTTTTTGGTTTTGTTTTGCTTTGGTTTTTGTATGTGTGTATGTGAAGAATTAAAGCATGACTCCTTGTTTGAATGATAAGTGAAGAATATTACAGTTATTTGTACAATTTCAATACTTGAATTTACAACATAGTGGTGTAAATAGTTGTACTGGTTGAACTTAAAATCAGCGGGTACAAGTAGTAGAGGGAGGGAACATAATTAATAAGGCCTTCCAGCAAAACTGAGTGTAGCATCTGACTATTGCCTTTTATTTTTGTGGGCAGAAGCTGGTCCAAGAAAGATATTTGTGGTTGCAGGAGTAGAGAAGGAGAGCTGCAAATTAACTAAGGTTTCATTTCCTTTCGTGCTGAAGGCTTTCGGTCCAGTCTGTAGAGTTATGCCCACAGGCTCAGCAAACATATTCATGTGCTAGAGATTTTGGGTGCTTCATAGGTGAGATTGAAATTTTGAGCAGTTAGATTTTGTCTGCTAATATTTAATTGGAAATTTGTAATACAGATATAGAGGCATACTTTTCTTCTTGCATGCAGACATTGCCAGATAAGGATTTTGGGGACCCTTGAGTAAGAGAGGCAGCCATCAGTGTGCATATGCAGTCACAGACAGGAGTCAGCTACAGAGCAGGTGGACTAAAGAGTCATTGTCATCTATTGTGCCACTAATCCCTCATCTGAAAAGGATTTTCAGGGGATGGTGCAGCAAAAGAGCTGTTACAGTGTTATCAGATTGATAATTGTGATCTAATGAACTCTTAAATATGTACAATAATCCTTCCCCTTTAGAATCAGGCCCCTTCCTTCAGTACAAACTCCCTAGATTACTCTGGTGTAAAGGTGCCTTTAAGTACAAGTGGTTTACTTAGACATGTAGTTTTAAATGCCTGTCCTGTCATATTGTAAAGAAGCCATAATTTAAATAAGCATTGCTTGTGTCTGTAGGATGAAAAAAAGAGATGGTTTATACATTGTGGTCAGTCTTATATTCCTGAATGGAACATGACATATGTATGGGGTTTGTACATATGAGGGAAATTATGTGTCTCTATGAAAGCATTGTCTGTTAGTTAAACCTTTACAAGTCATATAAGTTGTGTCCCTCTTTTCCAGTGTTTTAATTGCCTTTTTTTTTTTTTTTTCAGAGTTCATAATCCAATGAACTGTTCATGACCTCTAGCCAACCATTGCCCACCTCAACCAGCAGTCCTTTAAATGAAAAGTTCTCCATGGACATGTGGTGACAACAACCACCACACTGTCTTTTCTCTTACCCATTGGGTGTCTAGAGCCTCTTTGAAAATAACAAATAACAAATGGTAGCCTTTACACCAGGGTTGCCACTCAAAAATTCCTTGGTGATAATGGTTTTAAATCAGCATTCTCTTAAAATAAAATTATCTTGGCCATCTTCACAAGCCTCTGCTGTGATAGTCTTGCTTAAGGAAAGTTCTTGCAGGTAATAGTTCCCAAGATGGTTTGGGCTTTATTAAAACTGGCACCTTGCATTGTGCCCAAACATTTACTACTTCTCTTGGCAGATATTCTCCTAGTGTAGAGTGGTATCATTTGCTCTTGGTATGAAATTCCACTTCATAATCATCTCTGCATTACTCTGCTTCTCTTCTGAATGGATACAACGAAGCACCATGTGGAGTACAACACAATTAAATAAAGTGAAGTTGTATTTAGAGGCCTGTGTTCCTCAGGGCTCCTCCCAGTTCCTAAGGAAACAAAGATTTTGTATTTTAATTTTCCTTAGCTATGATGAGATTCATCTGAGTCAGACTAGAAGGACAGAGATTAGGTCAACACATGGTGCTGCCAGGGAGTGTGATGGGCTCCTTCAATAGCACTTCAGGTGAATACCATTCTGGCTTAGTTTTGTAATGGAAACCTAACTGGTACATTGTTTTTCTCTCAGTGTTAGAGTGCTGGTTGTTGCTTTTCAGTTTGTGTGCTAATTGTGGGTAATGTTTTATGGTAGTACTCACACCTTGAAATTCTGGAACTTTTTAGCTGTCAAGGTTGGTGGAAATGGGAGAGGATAAATGTCCAAGGCAGCTGAAGCAGAGACAGGTCATGTTGGAGAAGACAGATGTGTAGCAGAGTGAGAAGGTGGCCCCAGAGTCTTGAATTCAGGAGTAGATATGGTGGCAGAGAGGAAACAGAGGGCAGTGATTGGAAAAGTGAGAGAAAAATGTGATGGAAGGTGTAACTAAGGAAACAATGGAAAGAAAAAGATTTGACAAAAATAATCACCTTCCTTTTGTCACTTACAAGCAATAATGCTTTTCTATCGTCAAGGGTTGAATGAGTCTGTGCACTGATTCTGCTGTGTTTCCAGATGCTGAACTGCATTAGAGCAATTCATTTGGTAATACTGCTTGGCATTTTAGCAATTACAGGGTCTGCCAGTGGGTTGTCCTATTATAATTGTGAGAAAACTCATCCATAGAAGAGCCACTGATCTGTTTGGACTTAGTTCTGTTCATGTAAAAATCTACTCCCCTGCCTTTGTTCCATTAGACCTCCTAATTCATCAGAGAAACAGAAAATATTTGATGATGAGGTGACTTTCTCACCTGGTTATGGAAAGCAAATAATTTAAATGGAGAAATAATACTTAGCTGTTCTAGATATGCTGAAATATTTATTTACAATCCTCATTCACTTTCCCTCTTGAAATTACTCAGTAGTTGACAGATGTCATACTAAAATAAAGCATTAATAGTAAACACCAACATGCTGTATAATGGCACTGCTGTGATGTTATGGGCACTACTGTGTGTATAAAAACATAACCAGACATGCAGAACAGCCAGGTTTCCAGCCCATTACAGTGGAGGCCAGTGCAAAGATTTTGCTCCCTGATGTAAGACTAAACTTTATTTTATGAATACTTGTCAATGTGTTTTACTGGCACACCCATATTCTTATATTCTTGGAAAAAAATTATATATATGTTGAATAATACAATTCTTTAATTTCTGATGACTGTTGTGGTTTGCAAATTCGTATTGAGTTTATCAGGAACAATAACTTCATGTGGAGGCCCCTGTGAACGAAGTTTTTGTACCATTATAAATGCAGTAAATAAATACAAGTTGATCAATATATGACAAAAGGATGCAGAAGGGAGGTCAGTAGGTGAGAATATTTGCATATAAACCATTCTTCCCCTGTTGGAAATGGCAGTAGAAGCATAAATAAATGTTTTGTATTGCTGTGTATTTGCTCCACCTGGTGGATTTTCCTGGAAGTGTTTTTAATTTTCCTAATAAGGGGAAGTTGTCTTTAATATAAAATTTCTCAGAGTAAAGACAACTTCCTTCCTTCCTTCCTTCCTTCCTTCCTTCCTTCCTTCTTTCTTTCTTTCTTTCTTTCTTTCTTTCTTTCTTTCTTTCTTTCTTTCTTTCTTTCTTTCTTTCTTTCTTTCTTTCTTTCTTTCT
>JANPWX010000022.1:1940415-1980415 GCA_024734555.1 Trochalopteron elliotii
CTCTTTCCCTCTTTCCCTCTTTCTTTCCCTCTTTTCTCATTTTTTTCTCTTAGCAATAGGATTGCAATAGGCAGATTTGTGGAAAGAAAATATGATTTGATATTTGTCTTGGCCACACTTTGTCAGCACAGAGATCTCTATGAAAGCATAGCATTCCAAATCCATTAGTAATTACAGTTTATTCTGGGGCTTATTTAGAGTATTCTTGGACTCATCTAGAGATTAGTAATTGCTGAGTCCCAAGTCTGTGGATTGTAGAGTTATATATGATCAGTGAAAGGGAGGATTTGCTATGACTTCCCCCTCCTCCCCCCTCCCCCTCCCTGCAGTTTTGACCCCCTCGATGAGAAGTAGCAGTATTATCGAAAAAGAGAGTTACTATGCTTAAGTGTTAGTGCTGTACATCAGCATAAAATCTGTCTGTCATTAAGCTAGCTTTGCAAACATTGTTTTCTTTGGAATTCTTAAGGACTTGGTTATGCTTTGATCATCTCATTGTTCTCCTTAGGTTATTTTTTTCCTTTAGAGTGTAATGGCTCCCTAACAGAAGGTGAAGTTTAGAAAATAGTGTCTCCATATGCAAGGGATTTGGAGACCTTTTTATTGTCTTTAAAAATGTCATTCATAGTCCTCATTAGCATTTATTGTTGCAAGCATACAAGCAGAAAATGTGAAATTGGTATGTCATGAATAGCTCCACAGAGCTCTAGAGCCCTGAAATTTTGCCTGCAGTGTGGTGTGGGGCAGGCATTGAGAGAAAGCTGGCCAGATGGCTGCCAGCACAGAGCAGAGCTGCAGGTTTTTGTCTCTGGTGCTGAGAGGAGGGAAAGTTCACTGGAGCATACGCTATCACCCCGTGCATTTTAACAAAACTAACTCGCCATCAGTCAAAACGGGGAGGTGGTGACATTGAAACAAAAGTTTTCAATATAATGTAACAATCCTTGTCAAATGAATAAAATATGTTTAGTTAGTGTCACAAATATTGACATGTTACAGAGAAAAATGCAAGGCTCACATTTATGGCTGGTGGTAGATACGCTTTCACACAAATATGCTCCACATTATCTTTATCATGAAGATCCTATACATTGAAAAGACATCGATTAGAGGTCAAAACTTGGGTTAATATACTACAGCAGGAGGAGTTTCCCTACCCATGTTAAATGAACAAACACCCTGAGCTTCAAGTCAAAAAGCAACTGATAGCTTAAAACCCTTTTTACCTTTGCCACTCCCCTCCCCCTCCCTTTCCCCTTCTTTTTGTATCTTAAAATATGGCTATAGTTCAGCAGGAGCAGATATTCTCTTCCAGGCTTCTCCAGGTCACACTGAATGTGTTCTTTCTCTGTTAGTGAGACAGCATCATTGGTATTTTCTTTCAGAAATATTTTCAAATCAATATCAAATTTTCTAAAGTGCATGAGTGGTGTCTATGCACAGATGGTGAGGTAATTTTCTTTGAAGTCAAATGATGATAGAAATTAGCAGTCAATTCTAATTTACTTTGCCCACATTATAGAAAATATGGTATTTAATAAAAATGTGAGACAAAACTTGTTTAGCCTAGATCTAGTGAAAGAAATAGACCCCAAGACAGGTACACTTATGTGTGAGTTTTTCCATGTGAGTGTTCTTACTAAAACGTATACAGGGAGCAAAAGAGCATGCATTCTTTAAGGCCTTCAAGTTGTCCCTCCCATTCTGAGTCAGTTAATTTTTTGTGGAACTATTCTTTCATGTTAGGTCTTAATGTATATTTTCATTGTTTTAAAACCCAAAATGCACCTGAAATGTCACTAGAATTTCTGTGTGTTCAACAAGAATTAATTTTTTGGGTGTTTTTTTTGATGAAAATGCAATAGGCAGTCTAGGTTGTTAAGTCTAATGCGCTGTCAAGGCTGCCTTTTCTTAACAGATGATTTAAAATACTCTTTTGGAGTATTGTTGAAATATGGATATAACTTACAAGTTTTCTTAGCTGAAAAGACATGAATGCTTTCTCAGCTCCAATGAATTTAATAAAGTACTCAAGGTAACATCATGAACAGTTTGTCTTAGACAACAAAGTATATTTTCTTCCCACCTTGGTGACTACCTTTCAACTGCTCAGTGATTGATTTGTGTAGGTAATCTCAATTAGTCTATGTTTCACAGAGCAGTGTATGTTTTAAATGTCTCATTTGTCTTTTTTCAGAAGTCCAGAAAGCCTTGCCAATAAGGAAATGCTTAGGGAAATGTTTAGTGTTATCTGGCAAGTGTTTTGTGTTGCATGCATAAAGAGCTGCTGTTAACAGATAAGCACATATCTTCTTGGAATATTTAAATTCCATTTCCAAGCAAAGAATTAGACGTTTATAGAGAAGTGCCTTTCTTGGGTAACTTGAGCCTTTCGTGGTAGTGCAGTAAAACCAAGGGGAGGCTAGGTACAATGTCATGGAAAAAGTTGCACTGAGGGTCCCATTACAGGCTTAGGTGGGCTGCCATTGCACCAGACAATCAGAGATACTTGGGCAGCAAGAAATTAGCGAGCTTCTCCTGAAGGTGTTGCCTTTACTGTACTGTGGTTGGACAGTCAATGAATAAAGTTAAGAAAGCATCCAGAAGAGGTTGTCCCCTGTCCCCCGCATCAGCTCCACAGCTCACACATTAGGTGGGTTTGCCCTGTCAGTGGGATGCCTTAAGAAAACACTAATAGCTTCCAGCTGGGTGGAAAATCAAAACGTTTTGGGGCTGACAAAACTAGTAGATTTGAATTTGAAAGCCCAGCTAATGCCTCCATTTTTATTTACCACTCGCCCATAAAAGATTATTTTCCAATATGTCAGCCTCATTTGGTGGCCAGTGGTCTGAAAGTGAAAGTGGAACAAGCAAGCGGGGAAATCTGGACATTAGTGAGTCCGCCCTTTCAAGCTGGTGTGCCACTTTGTGGAATGGCCTTCCCTGAGATTGGGGGGGTCCTAATGACCATTCATCAATGCTCGTTGACTGATCATTGAGTGCCTTCTCATTCAGTTTATCAAGTCTTGCACATAAAAAGTCAGAATAAGCATTATTCAGCTTTGTTAAAGCCAACTAGGAGTAAAATGCTCCATTTGAACCCATTTTGCCCTTGGTTTTTCACTTTGTTAATGCAGTCCTGCTTAAATGAGTGCTTTTATTGGGTCTGTTAGAATATCTGAAACTATTAATTCTCTTGTATTGAATAGCTGGTGGCAGGCCAGAGCAGATGGGGTAGAAAACTATTTGGTTGGGTGTATTGCTTTCAATTAGGATCAATGAGGTTTCAGCTCCTTTGAATTAACTCACTTAATACCCACTGTGTGAAGTCACAATGTATCACAACAGTCTGCTATAAGTAGAGCGGGAAGTTGAGAAGTCCTACAGAAAAGCTTTGAGTTAAATTCTTCCTTCACTGTTAATAGAGAGCTTTCATTAACTACAGATGTGTTTCAGTGGACTTCCAGTCCCTGTTATTAAGCTGGGTTTGCACAAAGGGCAATCTCTGTACTTTTAAATGATGGTCATTAGGAATTTCCCTTTTCCATCAGATCCATGTCTTGGCTACCGTGTATCATCCGCTGCATAAAAATCTTTTTTCTTCCCCTTCAAATACAAGACTATGGAAACTGGTTTGCCTTCTCTACCCATTTTCAAACTAAGGACTCCTAGAGGATGATTTAAAATTATTTTGTAAAGCCATTTTGAGTGATCATCAGAGAAGGAGCTGGTGCCCACCCAGGATGGTGTAACGTAATGTGCACCATAAAGAAACTGGCCCTAGATTGTCTTGTGGATTTTTCACTCTCTGTGTATCCCTTTCATTTTGGCAGTACTCTGACTCTTGTGATGCAGCAGAACTGTTCTGTGGTAAAACCACTGTCTTTCTTTTCTGAGTGGAGAATAAAACCATTTTACAGAATGGGCTCTCTGCTTTTGCTTGGCCTGCTAAAATTTTAGACCTGGTGCAAAAACTTCTAGGGCAAGCTTCAGGTGACTGCATTAAAAATGGGGGTGGGGAAAGCAAATAAATTTTCACAGATACTTCTTCAGGGAGGACTGCCAAATGGGTTGCAGGCTGCCTCAGTGTATTAAATAATGAGAGGGGAAAACTGTTCATGCAGCTGGCTGCTTGAGAAAATGCTGAAGTAGTCTCAGATGCACAGGCATTCTGTTAGCCCCTTCCATGAGCAGACTTCTAGGTGAGAATCTCCAGGGATCCAGGTTTTGTTGACGTGGATCAATTTAAGTGGCAATTACTGTAGTCAGATAACAGCTTAAAAAGGCTTTTTACACAGAGAAAAAAAGATGCATAATCGCACAGCATATGGAAGTTCAATTTCGTGAGCCATGGTCTGTGGATTTACAATGTACTGATATTAAGACCTTCTTTTAAGAGTGAATATTGTTTGGTTTTATTAAAATGCGTCATACCGTTGACATGTTGCTTTCTACTCTGAAGCTGATTCAGGCTGCATCTATGTTGATGAAAGGTTGCATTTCCAACTGTGAAAATGTTTTTCCTTTCATGTAGAGTACAGCATTACAAAAGAAAAACAACATAGCAAATACAATACTAACTGACTGGTTTTAAATAGTGCATCAAATAGTAAAACCAAAAGGACAGTAAAGTCTTTAAAGGCCTTGTTGACGCAGACTTCACTTGTCTCTATTTCCCTTGCTTCTCTCCCTTTGCCCCTCTTCTTTTCCCCCCTTCGTGAAAGTGGTCAGGTAAATGTTTTCATGTTTTGATTTTCATGTTTCTCATGGGCTCTCTGACACTCAAAAATCCATTATTGAGAACTTCATTATGATAGATGTCTCACAAAGATGAAGAAAAGATCTGTCTCAAGTAGTAGGCATGTTAGGTTGTTAGTGTTGGGCTGTTTATTGGGGCAAGGGAGCTGCTCCTTTTCTTCTTGATACTCTTGGATTTGCCAGTCCTGTGTTTGGAATTTCTTTTCTATTTAAATGAAACTTAAGGCTGTCATTTAGATTGTGTGAAGAAGATATTATTGAAATATTAGTAAATTAAGTGGTTTGTTTTCTTTAAGTAAGAAATATTCATGAGTTCAGTCCAGACATTAGGAAGGACTGTTATTTTCTGCTTAATTTTGCATGTATGTTCTTTTCCTAAACAGATCTTTATCAGGCTCTGTGGTAGCTAGAGGAAGGAAGAGGAAGGCCTAAAAGCAGAGTTGTTTCTGCATAATAGAGGCAGAAGATGGCATAACGCAAAATCAGGGGGGGTGCATAAATAAATACGCAAGGACAGACCTTACGTTGAGAAGATCTGACTGAGAATTGTTGCCTTTCCATAAAGGTTTGAATATATAATGCAGAGGCAAAGTCAGAACCAGGACCTACAAGTAGTTGCTGGAGAAATGGCTCGTTACTAAAGCACTTTGCAAGTGCTGAATGGGAGGAGAGTTTTAAAAAGGATGGTATTTTTTCTTGTGCCTAGAATTTTGTGCAAAGCTGTATGTGCTGCAGAAGGCATGCGAGTCAAGCGTATGCTTCTTCTAAGAGGCAAAGATGTTTTACAAAGGACTAAAGAGGGACTGCTGAGAAGAAAATAGCCAGCTTTAGATAAAGCACTATAACAAAGACTTGTAGTTTTATGTATCATGGTGTCCATTAAAGCTTAATAGGGAAGAGTGAATTGAACCTAGTCAGGCATACCTTATTCATGTGGAGGATAAACATTTAAGGGGTTCACAAAATCAGAAATCGGGAGGACATGATTGTTTAGCTTTTGAAAAAGCTGTACAGGGAAGATTTTGTTTTCATCCCCCATGGATCACTATGCCAGGTAAAGGAGAGTAAGCTGCAAATGTTTGGAACATATCAATGGAAGAATCCCAGGGGGTTAAAAGCGCCATAGTAAAATGTAAGTGGTCTGCTTTCTAAGTGTGTTCTATTTTACACATACTACTGTGGATTTGAGAGAGGGAGTGATTTTGATACTCCCTTCCTATAGTAAAGGGGAATAATAATAATGATATAAGTGTGGGAAGCGGGGGGGATTCTCTTGTATATTCTTGTGCACATTTTGAATTTCTGGCTAAATAAACAAACGTAGTCTTATGGAGTGCAAAATTATGGCTGTTAAAATAAAGAATGATTTTTTTCCCACATTTGGAGGAGAGCTGATTCAAAGTGATGCTTTTTCTTTAATTGTTGTCAGCAGAGGAAAGGGTTAACTTTTAAGGAAAAAATGAATAATTCAGTGTTTGGCTTATCATTCTGCATTTTAGTTTCTGTTCTTTGGTCATCTGGAACTTGGTGTGAAAGGTAGAGTAAAAGGAGTCAGCTGAGGGGAGTCGGGGTTGTGATAATTTGCACACACATCCCTGTCATTGTTCTGCCTGAAGAGACAGGGCTGGGTTCAAGGCCACATGTGCTCCTGTCATCATTCACATTTCTGCTCCAAGTGCAATACAGAGTGTCAGCTCTCCATCTGTCTTTGCCTGGCAAACGCACGCGCCCAGCATCCTGCCTCCAGCTACGCTGCCACAGCCAGTTCTGATGGCCCTCCTCGCTTCTCTCTGTTCATTCCAGAACAGGAGGCACTGAGCCCTAAATAAGCTTGCTTTTAGGAGAGAGCCATTTACAGTGTGGTATATTTTATCCAAGGATGCCTGGTGAGTCAAAATTATTGCAGCTCTTTCGGTTCTAAATGAGGAAACGCTAATCGTTTTTTTGATAGTATATTTTCCCTCTCTCTTTTTTCTTTTCTCTTTTAATATAGAGGGTGATTTGCAAGCTGATACGGGTACGGAGCGATCGCGGATGCTAATTCTGTTGTGTATGTGTTTGGGGGAGGGGAATTTGTGCAAGTGAACTGCTGGAGATGATACTTAGAGCAGGACTGGATGTTTCAATGAAAAGGGATAGAAATAGCAGAAAGTCACCAGCTTTGTGGGTGCAGGTCTCCGCACAGGGGATCATTTTTAGCAAAGAGAAATACAGCTTCAGGCTGGCTTTCATGACTGTCAGCTGCACCTTGAATCTGCAAACATTTGATCGTCGGAGATCATTCACAGCATTTACCCATCAGCTGAAATTATCTCTGTGAAAAGCTGTTTATGTTGGAGAAGTGAGGGAGATTTATAAAACAGATTATTCCAGCCTTGTCCTAAATCGTAGTCCTTCACTATCACCAGGCAAATCACCAAAATATGTTGATTCAAAATAAAACAATAAAAAATTTTGCTGAATTAGACGAATTGCTGTGGAGCTGGGAGTTATAATAGGTCGTTTTCCTCATGAAAATATTACCCTTGGATCTTACGATCACTTGTCTTATTGATAAGTGTTATTGCCAATAAAAACACTTCTATGCAGAGTGATTTGTCTGAGGGGTTTTGTGAGATGCTTGACCACGACTGAGTAGATTGAATTTGGTGTGTTTTGTTTGTGGTTTTTTCCCCCCTTTGGTAAGGACTGGAGAAAGCCATGTGCCTGATTATAACAGCTTGTGTTCTGGATAAAAAAAAGACAGGGCTGGAGATCCTACAGCTGGCTGGTTCTTGTGGATTATTTGGGTAGGACAGGCAGAAGAGGCTATGCTTGATCACAGAGTCTGTACACCTCGCAGATGGTGTTTTGAAACAGTATCTGCCAGTTTACTGCAGCCACAGTTGCATGTAGGTATTGCCAGTTGTTGGAGGAATGTTTTCCTTTTCGGATTTTTGTATACGGTCATACCCTACTGCTGGTATGTTTGCTGATCCTGTGATTGTAACAAGAAAGTGGGCTCTGTTTGCTCAAAGCACAAGGTTAAGAGGATTTATATGGTTGAAATATGGGCAAATTAATTTGCATAGATAACAACTGAGGATTATGAAAGGTCAATTTAACCCTTTAAACATCAAATCTGATTTGCATGCATTGCATTCCTGGGAATGTGGTCTTTATTTTAGAAATACCATGGTAATTCATTAATTAGGAAAACTGTGCATTGTGCATAACGTTCATCCACTGATGTTTCCCTTATGTTTGTATGAAACTCATCTTCTCATGCTGTTTACTGTTTCTGTGTTTCGTCAAGATATTTAGGTGTACTAAAATGACACAGTCTTGTTACTTTTGATCCTTGCGTGCATTATTCGGACCTATTGGCAAACTGTTGGAATGCCTAGAGTGGACATTTTTGAAAACCTATTAAGCCTTTGGCATTTAAATTACTTAATCTACCTGCTGGTTAAAATTTCATGCATCTGTAATCAAAATGGCATGTGCCACACTCAAGTATGTACACCCGTATCAATACTTGTTAAGCTTTACCATTAAATAAATCTTTTATTTGCAGCATTCTCTTAAAGCAGTAGCAAGCAAGAAGTGTGTTTTAATGTCAGCTCTGAGTGTTAGAAAACCTTGCACTTGGATACAGAGAATACACTAACAGCTGTGACTGGGAGCATGTGCCAGAATGGAGATACTTGAACAGATCTGACACTTGGCTATTTTTGACACCCATCTGCACTTTTTTACTCTCCTCTAGGACGAACTGCCTCTCAATCTGTTCACAGCATATTTTAGCCCTTTAATATTGTGGTGTTGTGTTTTTTCAAATGGGCATTATTAGCCATCTGGGGCAGATTTTGTATTTTAAAAGTAAGCACATTATGTACAGGAGATTAAAAGGATGTGTATTTTTATGTAATCTGATATTATGTCAGTGCCTTTTGTGTATGTGTGAAGTCTTGATTTCAGAACCATCCCTTTAGTGATTCTGACATCTGAAGTCCTTCTTTTGGGGAAGAACAGGAAGTAATAAAGACGGGTTCTGGTTTATGTGTGGTGATAACAATTACACAAACTAAATTTGCCCTTCAAAGACGAATTGCTCGCACTGTTATAATTGCGACTGGGCGCTCACCTCCTCGCTCTCCTGTCAGGGCAGAGTGACAGCAGCGGGGCTGGCTAATGAAGCGCTGTAAAAGCCATTCAGACTTCTGTGAAGGCACTGCTGCAACTCGGAGAAAAGTCTCTAGAAAGATAATCCCGTTAACATGCAGCTTGCCATAACCAAGTTAACCATTTTGTCATTCTGTGTAGCAAACTCTAGGAAGCATTTATCTCTAAGTAATTGTTCCTGGGGGAACAGTGTTCAAATCTAATACCATACACCAGTTTCTCTGATTACTGTGAATGTGGTGGTTAGTTGTTTTTTTTTGTTTTGGTTTGGTTTGGTTTTTTTTGTACTGTTTTTTCCGGACTTTATTTATGAAACATTACAAATCTATCAGTCATTTTATAGTACTTTCAAAGAACAGATGTTGGCCTACAAAATGCTTTATTATTGCCCATGGCAGTATTCAGCATGGTTTCCTTAAAAGGACAATCAGTGATCACAGTCATTGTAGCCCAGAAATAATGCTGCTCTTTCAGAAGATGGCCTGGTATTAGGTCAGACCACCCTTTCTTTACTTCTGCTCTCCAGATGTGGCTGCAACTATTTTTTTTTTTAAGTTCATGTTTCAAAAAAAATGGGTTTGTTTTCAAAATCTGGTTTTACTTAAGATATCTCCATCCTGGAGTGCATTTCATAAATTGCCCACATATTTTTCTTAGCAGAGAACTTAACTGGCTGTAATTTTTAACACATGGCCACATCATGTGATATTTTCAAAACATTTGCACATAGCTTTAAGAAGGTCCCGGCAGAAATGATCCATCATCTCACAGCCAGCCCGTTTCTTAACAGCATATCTGCATTTTCCATTTAGCAGAGCTATATATTATTAGCTTACATTTTGGGTAGTAAAACAGTGTATTGCTGATTGTAAAACATGGACTTTATTATCTGCTGAAAATTGATTTGGCATTTATAGCCACTGTGTACTAGAGTGGCTTTCTGGTTTTAACATTAGTGCTTGCAAGTGATGATTTGTTTAAAGAACAGAAACAAAATTGCCATGGACATAACTGCTAGTGTCCTAGTAACTGAACATTTGGATTATCCACCTGTTTTTTAAATACATGTGTCTAAATGGTGTTACACAGCAAAAGTGTCCTAACAGTCCATTAACCGACTTGTTCTGTTCTAAGTTGCAGTTGCTATGCTGTTATGTTAGGAGGACTCTGTGTCTTACAAAACAAGTTTCCTGCCAAATACGGAAAATGTGTCTGGAAATACTTAAGTCTGAGTGTTAACTTTTCATCATTATTCCAATCATCCTACATAATGACTTTATCTTCAGGATTCAGCTACAAGTGAAAAGCTCTCTCCCTAAGAGGACTGTAGGTCACTGGGTTTTTCAGATATGTATGATAGGGTTGGGAGGTGACATGTGATGACTTGCTTTTCACGGTATTAAACTTTTTTCGTCTTTTATGGTAGTAATAAATTTAAATTCCAAAGTCTGCATACTGTTATTGCTCTTATTTTCAACCCATGGGGCTGTGAACCGCCTCATGCTACACATGCATGGAAAGTAACTAACACATCTTGGAATGCAGATCATGCTGCAGGAAGGAATATATATATATATATGTATACACACACACACACACACATATATATATATATTTCATCAGGGTCCCAAACGCTCTTTTCCTGAGAAGATTTAAAGCTTTATAGCTCAGGCCCTTATCTAGAGAAGAACAGCCAAGTTAGTTTCTGAGGACAGGTACTTCATTGGTGTTTAGCACCAATCACATCTTGATTTGAAGATTTTGGACTCCACACTCACACATATAAGGCATGATCATCATAGCTTGTAAATCAATGTGATCTGTGTATATATGATTTGAAAAGACAACTTGAATTTAGCATAAAATGAAGTTATACAATATGCCAGTTCAAAGTCCATACAGAGAAATTTATACATTTAAGAGTATCATGGTAACATGATAACTGGTGCTTTTCAGAACATTTACATATACCTCTACCAGTTTTCTGGTTTGTTTACTTCATCCTTGTTTCTCTCAAGTGTGTACATCAAGGATAACACTATAAAAAATCAGCTGAAGCCTGATATTTTGCTTCCAGGTCACAAAGCAACTTGTGCACTTGAAGCAGTAGCTGCCTTCCAAATCCAAACTGCTGTGCTTCTAATTCTCCTCATTCCTGGGTGCATGACTGCTACAGCTTTGAAGTTTCCTGAGCATGTCAAGCTGCATCTGTGCATGGCAGGGTCTCCCTCGGTATTGATAGGGTTAAGCAGCCCAGTGCTGAGATCACACCAGTATCTTTTTGGAGTTGAAGCATTTTTGTGTCTTGGGTTGTTCACACAGTTGGATCTGGTAGGTAATCTCAGAGGAAGCCCAGTGCATATTTAGAAATGCTGGGCTCTTCACAAGTGTAGGCTTACTTTTTGTTCCCAGAAATGTGCGTGGTGTAAAATGGAGCATAGAGCCAGCAATGCTAAGGCAAGTAGAGATTAAATTGGGAAAAACATAGGGCACAGCAGTGCTTGGATTTTCACTTACGCACAGACACAGTCTAGCCATATTGGCCCACTTGGCAAGGCTTACTTCTTTGAATATCCTGCTATGCTAACTCCATGTTCATGCAGTTCCTCTGTGAAGCTGGTGAAGTCCTTGCCACATTGTACCATCCTATCTATATTCACTGGCTCAACTCTCCAGCAGCTCAGCCGTCTCTGAACTGAGTTGCATTTTTGTGATGTACATTTGTTCTTTCTGCCTCATGTACATGAAAGTCACCAGATGAAGAGCAGGACCAGTGCAGGAGCTGTTTTCCCCTTGCTGCTGTTGATCTTGAGCCACGTTCCCTCTTAACATGATTCTGGTTCAGTTCTTAGGTAGGACAAGAGCGTTGGAGATAACTCCCATACTGCTAATGGGCAGTAGCTTTCCCCACTGCTGAGGAAATATGTTCCAGACCTGAGTGTGAGCAAGCAGAAGGAGGATTTGAATTTGTGTGTTTCACTTCCAGAGTGAGGCTTTCACTCCAAAATCTTGCAAAAAAATTTCAGCGCTCCCTTTTGCTTCTTGCCTAGCTGTGTCTTATACAAACCAGTTCTACTTGCCAGTCTTCTGAAGGTGAGGATATGGACAACTTTCCTGGAGGACAGAGTAATGCTGTGGATCCCATGTCTCCAAGTTATTGAAGCCCTTGAAAAGCAGGAATTTTCCTGTTGGTGAGCTGTATGTAGGCAGTTGCTAGTTAAATATGATTAACTTTATAGAATCTTTTTGTCATGAGCTCTCTACAGCTAGTGTAGAGAAGATGGATGGAGCTGAATTCTTCTCAAGGTGCATAGTAGTAAAGATGAGAGGCAAAAGGCACGAATAATAGACCATGATCAAACCCAAGTAGATACCAGGAAAAAAAAAATTCTTCACCATAATGATGGTCAGACATTAAAACTGTTTTTTCAGAAAGGTAGTGATATTTTCATTATTGAAGGTCCTGTATTGGACAAACTCTTGGCAACTTGATCTAAACTTCACATACTTTAAGACAGAAGGGCATAGACTCATCTCCTAAGGTCATTTCAGCTTGAATGATGATTCTTTGTTCTGCTGGATCTATTAACTGTTCTGGACACCCAGTCTGAGGTGCTTCAGACCCATGCTCTGTAGGGGAGAGCAGAGCAGCCCCTGGTACTGGCTTCTGTGTTGTGTTTCAGGGGAAATTTCAGCAGTGTTGGGCTTCAAGCACCTAAAGGGATTCATTGAATCTGCTCTGAAACTATTATTTGATCTGTAGATTTGTGAATGGACTTTGTGTGCTGGTAGAAGAGCAGAATTGTCAGGCTCAGTGCTGGTTGAAAGGGCTGCACCTCCTTCCTCTGGCAGCTCAATTGTTTTATTTTTTCTCTACTAGGAATTTCTTCTTTACAGCAAGTTGTAGGCAGAGTGTGGAGAAAGAGCCTCATTGTGAGCTTTAACTGGAGAACAACTTTAGAAAACAAGTTGCTGGGGACCTTGGGATTTGAGAGGAGACACTTCAACTGAAGTTTCACAGACCTCTTAGTTTTGTCTCTGTGCTGCAGAGCACCACCTGCTAGTAATGTTCCTGCAGCTGGTTTAAAGAAGAGACACTGAACCCGTCCAAATTCTAAAGGCTCCTCAAATTCTTATGGCGTGAAGCTAGAGCCTTACTTGAGCTTTTTCATGATGTTGCGTAATGAACTGTAGATTTATTTCTGCTTCTTCTTGCTCTTGGGATCTGCTAACCTTGTGAAATTTTCCTGACGAAAAATTATCTGGTAGGACCCACACATCTGAATTTATTAAAATTATCCAGACAGATATTTAGGTATAAGTGTGGATAAATATTCTAGAGCTATGCCTGCAACGTAACTGTGCTTTTAAACAGGCACAAAGTGTAAGTCAAAGGTGACAGGAAATCTTTCTGAAGTTGAAAAGGAAATACCATCAGCAATGGACACAGTTATTAAGAGTACTGCTCATATGGTTCTCACTACTTATGGACATCCCTTTGGAAGCAGACTGTAACAAGCTCTGCTGTTATTTTTGTATGTTGACAATACTGAGCTGACAAAGACCAAAAGAAATGTGGAAATAGAAGAGTGAAAGGAATTGGTATTGATCACCTCCTGGAGGAGCAGCTGAGGATTAAGGAAGAAAAATGTATTTTGGTAACCCGTCAAGCATACTGTAAATTCAGGCAGATCTGTAGGATCAGGCTGATATCACTCTTTGTTTAAAAATGGGGTTTGCTGTACTGAAGTGAGATTTGAGTAAGTGGCATTTGCATATGCTTAATTAACTGCAGTGAAGTTTGAAATGATGATTCAAGAAGCAGGAACATGTTTTACCTTTCAAAGTCCATCGCCCTTTCCAGTTTATCAGTACATCTTTTCTGGGGTTTAAGGCACTACTCTGTCTTAAGTAAGTCATTTGGAAAGCATATCTAAAATTTAACTTGGTACTCTTTCATTTCTAATGCTTTATTGGAATTTTCTTTATGTGCTTATAAATCCTCTTTCTCCAAGCCCTGGGAGCTTTCCTGTGTTGCATCTCCAGTGCAGATTCTTGTAGTTCTCCCTTTCTCTCTGACTCTTCTAGTGATGCTGGGTTCAATGTCTTACTGTCCTCCTGTTTGAAACCACATCCTGCTAAAGGAGTAATCTCCCAGTTAGGGATACAGGGCCTTCTCCTTCCTTCTTTCAGATCTCTCCTTAATATGTATTTTGTGAGTCATGCAAGCACACATGACTCAAATACTCTTCCTGCCACAAGATTGCAGTTTGGAAAATGTGTGCACTCGCTTCATAGGAAAATGCAGCCATAATTTGATTCTTGCTTCTAAACTGTGCATTCCAAATATATTCTGGTGGCCCTTTTAAGCCAGAACAATAAGCATGTGTACACAGCCTTGAATTTTCATTGTAGCTGTTTTATAATCCAAATCAATGCCATCTACACAGACTTTCCTATATGTGACTTCCTCATATAATTCCTTGATTTTTTAAGATGCTCTTTTTTTTTTATTTTTAAATGGGATTTTGCGCCTTGCAGAGCACCAGCCACATCTTCCATGGTTAGCAAATACAAATTAACATTTATTGTTTTAATTTTATTTTTCCAGTCCATTTCACCACATAATTGTTGATTGTGAAATTATATCTGCTAGATTTACGCACACTTATTTGTATTCTCTTTAGGAGAAAGTTTGCCTAACTGAAATTTAGAAGAGTTCATTTTCTGTGACAGTATTACTGTTACTACTTTTTTTTTGCCTGGAACTGTACAAGATACACTATTTTGGACATTTTGGGCTATAAACACTGCAGTGTACAAAAATGGTCTTTTAAAAAAACAGAGATATGCAATATTCTCATTCTTTTTTATAAAGTATTGGGATTTCTGTCAGTTTTGGAAGTGAAATCCTGAGTGAAACACAGGGACCTTGTAACACAGTAAAGAAAGCGGAAAGATGCTCATTAAAGCAACTGTGGTTATGTTTGTAAAAGAATGAGTGTAATTAGATATCCAGCAAGGTCAGATGGTACTGTCATTTAATAGCTTTGAAAGTCATCAGTTTTCTTCTTGGAAACTGGTTTGCAACAGAGTTTATTGCCTCTTGGGATTGGCGTTTTTAGTTTTAATTTTTCCACTGACAGGAGGAGGACAACTAAGTTTCTAGAATTCAAGTGGTCCACATTGCTTGAGTTCATCCTTCCATGGCACTGTAGGATCTCCTAACTTCAGGGTCCGGAAGGAGAGAGAGCTTCTGTCAATCTCATCCATATTAGATCTTAGAAGTAATGTAAATTACTTCATTAAAATCAATATTTGATTATTTTACACTGAGCTCAGCATTTGACTGCATTGCATCTTCAGAAATAAAAGCAAAGTCCTTCGCAATTTTTAAAGGGGATCTGTGCAGTAAGGAGTGTATATCTTTCTTTTCCGAATTCCTGTTAGCCAATGTGAGCACTTTATTGTCCCCTTTAAAATGGAGAAGTGAGATGTTTCTGTGTTTCTCATGTTAAATTTTTAAAGTATTTTGAAGAATGTTTATCTTGTTTTGTTAATTTACTTGCATCTTTCTTTACATTATTCTCTGGTTGTAAAAGCAAATGTGTATTTGGGTTTTCTACATTTATTAAGTGAGTCTGCTGTACAAGAGATGAATCTGTGCATGAAACTTTGACTGAGAGATTGGTTTGAAAGCAGAGTCTACAGAACGTGTGTAGCAGTTCTCTGCCTGGAAAACCAGTGTTACAGCCTTTCTTTGCCCTCTTCAGACTCCTCTACGTAGACAGAACCATGTTTTGGGTTTCATTTGCATGGTTGCTTGCCAGCTCAGCAGCTAGTTTTCTTCCTGTGACATGTCAATTGGTAGAGTAGTAATTTCCAATTCCTTTCATTTTGAACAAGGCAAGTAATGGTATTTAATCTTCAGACACCAGCAGAAACAGAATCCTTTAATTTATGCTGCCTTAAAGGTTTTGCTTCAAACTGCTTTTGAGTCTATAAAAGCTCCAAAGGTAAAAATACTACCTAAATTTAAGGTATTGACCTGCATCTCTCTGTAGAGCCACAAGAGAAATTATATACTCTTTCCTTAGTTAACTTCTATATTCTCTCAGAAAGTGCTTTGCTTTGTGGATGCTGCTGAGTAACTTGCGTTTTCTTGAAGGAATACAGAAAATAATGATGCCTTGATTTCATCCTGACAGCAGCAGATATGATTGCATGGTTTTGTCTGGGGCATTGGTTAAAGACAGTCTTGAAATTATGAGTGTCTATTGCTTAATCACCAGGAATCCTTAATAGTTTTGTCACAAGTGTTTTTCTTTTTGGAGGCTGTAAGTGTTCTGCTGTCTTGCCACGCTAGATATAGAATAGATGCCTTGATGAATTACCCAATGGAGATTCTGGTGCAGAAATTGATGCTTACTGAATCAGAATCAAAAGGGTTTCTTTGCATGTTTGTTTGTTTGTTTGTTTGTTTGTTTGGGGTTTTGTTTGTTTTGGGGGATTGTTTTTCATTTTGGTTGGGGTTTTGTTTGGTTGGTTTTTTTGGTCTCCTTTAGACATTACAGTAAAGCTGCTGGGTTTTAAATGTCTGCTTACAGGTGTGGGTATGTGCACGTTGCATGCAATTGCTAGCTTTTGGCGGGCTTTTTGACACAAAATACTATGATGATGCAGATGTTCTGATATTGTTCTTGAAAACAGCTGATGGTGGATCGGATGCTGAAAGCTGATCAGCAGCTAGCATATATCATCATCTTCTGATCCAAACTGGTTCCTCTGGGAGTCAGCTCTACTGTTTCAGTCTGTTGTAATTAAATTGAGTGCTGTTAAGGTGTTAGAAATTACTTTATAACACAGGATAATGGACTTAAATATACTTATTTGCACATTGCAAATCATAGTTTAGCAAATTACCCTTAAAGGCTATATATTAAGAAACAAAACAAGTCCCCCAATATTCAGTAGGAAAAGAAAGATGAAAAAAATTGGTCTGATTTCTAACTCAGTCCTTAAGACATCTTCGTATTAAAGCCTTTCTGGACTTAATAGATGCTAGAATAATGCCTGTTATTTCTGAATAACAGTCATAGCATGCTTTGTTTGAAAGAAAAAGGGAATTATTTTTTGTTTTAGATAGGATTAGATATGTGGTCAGAAATCCCTGTCAACCAGACCTTTAATAGTTGAAAAAATACTTCTAATACATGCAACAGATAACTTCTGTATTTAGTTCTTACAAGGTTTTGAGCAATGTTAATCCCCAGAAAAGTTTGTGTGAATTGTGAATACTCAGCATCTTGTAGAATTAGACTGTATTTATGAGAAGTCTAATGTTGTCAGGAAAATAATAAATTTACATGCATAGTGAGAGCTGTTTGTAAATCAGCAGGTGGTTTCTAGAATATCAGGAAATGGCAAAATGTTTACTGGTGTGATTTCTCTCTGAAAAACAAACCTGTTTAAAAATACTTGAACACTCAAACTTCAAATGCTTAAAGCTGATTTGTTTTTCTTCAGCCATCTCTGGTCTTTCTTACTTAGGTTTTGAATTCACAGGCTCTTAATTTTCAGTCTTGAGGATCTTATTTTGCATTCTGAAGAGCACAGTGACAGAAAAAGAAAATAATTTTCTTGCAAACCATATATTTCAATAGGAAGTTTCTTTCTATGAACAGATAAGAAAAGTTCAGGTGATACCAGAAAATTTGTGCTTTCAGTTTGCATGCCTATGCACATAGTTTCGTACAGAATACTAGATCACATTTCTCTCTAGTAATACAAAATCTGCTTGAAACTGAATTAATAAATGATGTGAAGCAGTATTAAAATTCTCCATGTCTTTCAAATCATACATACAGCTTCAAGCAATTTGTTAGTCACAAAAGCCAAGGAATGTCATTAGAATAATATATATTTTAAAAAATCAAAATCCTGTAAGCTAATTTGCCTGTGTGTCATTTTCTTACTCTGATTTAAAATTAAAGCCTGCCCCTACCCTATAAATGGCTGTTGAACTGTGTATATCTTCTATGAAAAGGTTTCCATTGTGGTGAAAAAAGGAATTAAGTTCAAAGATCTTTAATTCAGTTTCCTCTGTTTTATTTGATTGCTTAGAAAACCTTTCCCTTTGCTGCAGTTCCCCAGTTCTTCATTCACCAATAGTACTGAGGGGGAAATTTGTGCTGTGCCGTTTATACATAATTTAAAACTATTGTGCTAGCTTTAAACCCAAAGTCTTTCTCATCTATCATTTATCTCATGATGTTATCTTTTGTACTCGGTACCCTTCAGTAAGCACAGCCTGACACGTCTTGTGGCCTTTACCTTCTGCGATAAAAAAGATTGAAAAGATGCTTGGCACCACCTGGTGAAGATGAGGCAACCCTGGAGAACTGTGCTTCGGAAGCAGGTGACTGATGCTACGAAATGTGCCAGTCTGGGGACACAGCTGAGGGGTTGTAGTAGGGAAGGGGGAGGGGAGGGGAAGAAAAAAAAAGAGCAGGAACATTAATACATCTTCCTGAGGTTTGATGGGACATACACTGCCTACTGTTCCATCTGGTGCTTATGATAGCATGGCATATTAGCATGCTGCAAGTTCATAATGTATTCAGGGCGAGAAAACACCACTTGCATACCAATTGAGGCGTCCTCTTTCTCAGAGCTGCTTTTGAATTTCAATGATGTTTATGCCTCCTAAGCCATGACTGAACGGAGCATTTCCGCTTGTGGAGAAATAACAGCAGCGAGGGACTCTGGCTTATGTGGCTTTTCTTTCCTCTCTCTTTATTTTTCTCCTTTTTTTTAGTTCTTTTCTTCCTGCTCTCGCCTTCCAATTTGTTTTGTTTGGGGAAGCCTGAAGACAGCTTGAGGTTTTTGGACTAGCTAATTACAGAGCTTCTGTTAATATTATATTGACTTCTTTTTAAGGTTGTAGTCTATTGTCTTTTTTCTTATCTCAAAATGCTTAAATGTCTTTTTATGACATTTTGATGAAACTGCTCTAAAAGCAGTGTCATGAAGCATTTAGAAAATAGCACATTGCAATTCTGCTTTATATTCAGATTTCCTGTATTACTAAATCAAAGAACAAACAATACCCCGAATTCCACATTTCATGGTAAATTATTTGGGCCTTGTGTCTTCAAAGACTTGATTTTCACTTCAAGTGTGCTACATTATAGGATAAGTATCTGAAGTTGAGCAGGTATGTAAGCCTTTGTAGGAGTGAGGTCTTTTTATTGATTCCTTGCAGGAAATGTACTGATATGTTCATTTTATTTCTCCCTACCCTGTCTTCTTTGAAACTCTGCTAAGACTGACACTTTACTGGAGACAATCTCAAAACTCCACCGTAGACACTCTTGACTGCACATTTTGTTTCTGAACTTGTCAAAGATTGTGATCTCTTTATGGCTCAGCGCTGTGAATCGTTCTGCAGCCCTCCTTCCAGTGGGTTTTCAAAGTGTGAAGTTTACACACAGGGTAGGGTATTTGATGTGGGATTTTCAAGTGTCTGGAGTAATACATCAGTGTGAGTCTTACTGGCTTTGTTGATGGCTGAGCTTCTAAACTGCTTCACGTGTTTTACCTACCCCAAAAAGGAGACTAAACTTGCTGCTTGTCGTAGTTCAACCCCAACTGGCAACCAAATCCACACAGCTGCTTGCTTACTCCCCACCAACAGGACAAGGGGAAGAGAATTGAAAGGATAAAAGTGAGAATAGTCGTGGGTTGAGATAAGAACAGTTTAATAACTGAAATAAAATAGTAATAATAATTGTAATAAAATAATAGCAAAAATAATACTGATAAATGTTATAAAAGGTAAAATAGAAAAGAGAGGGAAATAAAACCCGAGAAAGTCAATTGATACAATTGCTTACCACCAACTGACTGATACCCAGCCACTCCCCAAGCAGCAGCCTCCCAGCAAACCTTCCTCCGAGTTTTATTGCTAAGCATGACATCACACGGTGTGAGATGTCTCTTGGGTCAGTTGGGGTCAGCTGTCCCAGCTGTGTCCCCCTCCCAGCCCCTTGTGCACCTCCAGCCTGTTCTCTGGGAGGGGAGAAGCAGCAAGGCCCTGACTCTGTGTAAGCCCCACTCAGCCGTAGCTAAAACATTCCTGTGTTACCAGCACTGTTTCAGCACAAATCCAAAACACAGCCCTACATTAGCTGCTAAGAAGAAAATTAGCTCTACCCCAGCACACTGCTTGAAGAGGGAAGAATATTAAAACAGCATCTCTAGTATAAACTCACTTAATTAATGCATTTTGTATCTAGTCCTCTACCTGCACAGCTGGACTCTTACTGCTGCTGACTGTGGTTTGAGGCTTTAGCTTAATCTTTAATGCATATGACTGTCATGCTAATACAACTTTAATAAAAATATACTAGGTAGCACTTTGAACTCCTTCACTGTAATTTAGTATTAATCCATTTGATTTCTAGAAAAGAAAAGATCTTGCTCTAGTTCTCGTCCATTCTTTCAAATACATACAGCCGTGACTTTTATAAATACATGTTTTCAGACATTCATTTTACTACTGTTACATAGATAAGAAACAAAAAATACATTACTCATCATGGCAAAGAATAAATTGACTCCCTTTGCTTTACTATCTAAATATCTGTTGTCTGATGGCTTAAGAACATTCCTTGTTTATTGATAGTGCATTTAGACCTAGACATTAAAGCCTTAGCTTAAATGGTAATTTTTTTTTTCCTTAATATATTCAGGAAGACTAATGTTACTGAATAGGAATGTGGAGGAGATAGTGTGGGTTATTCAAGCAAGTTTAGTCAGCACTTACAAGATTCTTGAAATGTTACTTGATGTCCTACAGAACTGTTAACATCTGCATGGTTTGTGAGAAGTGCCACATTTATTGCAGCTGTATGCTAGCTAGAATGCAAAAGAAAAAGGGGGGATCAGAGTTAAGAAGGAAGCAGCTGGCTTTTGGTCCAGAGATTTATAATTTTACTCTCATTACAGACTGACAGTAAACTCTACTTGGACTCTTTCGAATCTGCTTCTTTGAGATGGCAGGTTGAAGGCTTGGGAATTTAGCTGTCAAGTAGATGCAGTCCAACAAAATATAAAATATATACAGTTTAAAAGAAAGCACAGCTTTTACATAAATAATCACAAATAGAAGTTCAGCCTTTTGAGGAGCTGTTTGTTCCATTATGACATAACATGATGGAGAGCATGTGTTTAAAGCCTACATTTGAGATGGTTTAAAAAAAAGAAAAGACAAAGATAGATTCTTTTAAATATTAAAGGGGAGCAATAGACAGAAGGCTGCTGATTCCCTGCAGAACAAATAAGGCCATACAGCTTCTTGTACCTGTTCTTGCAGGGGTTTGGGATTTCTGGAGAAAAGGAAAGGTTTGTTGAGAGACTCCCACGATCCCAGGCCTGGCTGAACAGTGTAATAGTATCTCAAAGTGTTTGTTTTACCTCTTCTCTCTTTTAGTGCTAGAAGAGAAAGTGAGAGAAGAACAAGCAGTATCAAGAGTCCCGTTTTCTATTTCACTCATTCCTGTAAAAAAAGTCACGTATGTGATTCCAGAATCAAGGGTTTTTTTGGTCCAAGTTTGGTACCCTCCTTGCCCATTTCTTTCTCAGTTGTTGAGACAGATTTAAACATAAGCTAGGTCAATATTTGTTAGTTGTCAGTATCTTTGTTCGGTTTCAGTTAAGATCAAAGTTTTTTGTAGTTTTGTTTCCTTATTTATTTGATATGAATGAAAACTGATAATGTCTTTTGTTTCTTATGGTTAATATAGCTTGGGATGCTTCCTCTTACCTTCTTTCCTGGCACATTTTAAGTGAACCTATTCTGGTTTTGCTCCGTTAATTTCTTTACAACCTGCCCAAGCTATTCACAGTGGGAGTGCCAGGATCTGTTTTTGTGTCTCCTGCTGTTTCTTTAACAACCTCAGCAGCTGAGGAAGCTGCACATCTATACTCCTGTTCTTTATTACTCTCCTTAAATGGTGCCTCTGAATAGTTTTCTAATATTTTCTAAACCAAACCTATTGCTTGTTCATTTGTTGCAATCACACAGCTACCCATTAAGAAACAGGGCCAAGAAGGACCATTGAGGTGAAGAGCATCCTGTTGTTGTTTTAAGGAGTCCATTTGGGTTCATCTTATCTACTGACATGTTTCTGCTCTCCATACTGTGTTCTATAGCAGATGTGCACTCCGATAGCCTACTATGGTTTTTATCTCTCCTGCCTAGCCTTAGACTTTTCCCTGTTACACTCATCATTATTTATTGTAGTATGGGGCATTGAAAGGGCTCTAACATATGATTGCTGCCTCCTTTCCTTTCTCTTGACACCAGAGCACAGACAAAAGCAAATTTTTTAACATTTCATTTATGAAGATGACTGCATTTGATTCATCACCACCTGAGTGTTCACCTTTTAGTTTCTGAAAGTTTATTTCCATTTGGTGTTTTGGAAACACATTTTATCTTAATTTTGTGCATACTGTTGGCACTGAACAGAATTGTGTGAAAACCCATGTAGCTCTGTAAGTCAGGGTTCATAATCACTTTGGAAATGACCTGTTAAGTTTCTAATGGGTCATTTGTATGCACAGTTACTGAAGCTACTTGCAATAATTATGGAAAAGATAATGGCTAGGAACTCATTTGGGGACAGTTATTCTTGTTAACTGTTTAGTATTTCATCCAGGTACACCTATTTCCCCATTTTTTAATTTTCCTTTCATAATTTCAGAGTTTGCCATGGATAGTCGTTGCAGTTCAGCAGTTCTTCATTTCTTCATATCCAGGCAGATTAGAGTTTAATCAGACAAGTACTGATGTGCTTTACATCTTCTGTTCCAAGAAGACCATAAAGATATATGTTTCCACAGGAGATACCAGTGCAGTCACTATCTCTCTGTGCTTTTGAATTGTATCTGCCCTTGGGATTTAGCTTTCTTAGTACATATCTGGTGCCGAAAGGATGTTTATAAAGATCTGTGTGGGCCTTTATTTCTTCCCTGCTTGCCGTTTGAGCTCTCTGACTGGTTATAGGTGTGAGGGAAATACCAGGTTTTGTTTGGTTCTCCGTGTTTTGGTGCAAAAAAGAAATGGTGTTAAATTTGGTTGGGGTATGTTCAAGTTCATGCCATCGTCACATGACTGTAGTTGTGTGTGCACAATCTGGTTTTAGGAGTAGATATAGTGTGAGTTGAAAGCATGACACTGCCTATTGTGTTGCTTCTGCAATTCCATTTTTGGAATATTTCACATGGAAAGCTATCACCCAAGCAGGGGAAGGTGGAGGGGGAGATGTAGCTGGGGGCAAGGGGGGAACGTCTGACTTGTTTGGCTGGGGTGAGAGGTGACAGTAGGAGGCACTGAAAAAGGTCTTTTGTTGCAGCTTTTCTTTCCTCTTTTGAGAAAGAAATTAATATAGCTGAATTTTAGGGACAATTACTTAATATGGCATCAGTACTGCGGGCACAGAATGGTGCATACTGATGTGTATACGCACACACAGAGTATCATTGGCTCTCCTTTATATCCCATGGCTGAAGATACTGGGAAGAACTGTCCTTAAAGCCTGTCCCTTTGGCTTTCTGAGCAGCTTGCCATTTATTTGAGTGTTCGTTGCGAGCAGGGGTTTTTTCCCATGCCGCAGCACAATGCCGGCTCCCTCTAGTGGTCTCGCTCGCCCGTGCTCTTCCCGGTGCTCCCGCAGCCCCCTCTGCCCCGCTGCAGCCTTTCCATCCTGCTGGGGAATAGTCTGTTTGTTCTCATAAAAATGGCCTCTCTTCTGGTTAATCCACCTCTCAGCGACACAAAATGTATCTGCCCAAGTAGGCCCAAAGCCAAATGTAGGGTGTTTCCATAGCACAGAGGGAGTTAAAGCTACATTTCATAAGATTTTTTCCATATACGAGAGAATGTAACCATATCAGAAAGGGTTAAATGCATCCACATTGAACATCCAGAGTTCAGATGTATCAGACTTCCTTACTTTGTCAATATTTCGCTTGCATTTGTATCATTGACTGGTTTCTCTTTAGTGTCTGACTTCTTGCCCTGAAGTTTCCTCTCCATTTAATACTCCCTTCAGTGTAATTGAAGGCTCTTTCCCTCTTACAGCTTTCTAAATTTGAATGTTAAAAAAATAAAAAAAATTTTAAAAAATCGCAGTAAGTATTTTTATACACAAAACCAAGTAAGTAAAACTTGGTCACCACATGCATGTGTAGTGTGTGTGCATACACACACGGGCACACACAAATCTGCACATACAGAAGAAAGCTGTAGAAGCTACACTGATGCACAAAGATCAATATTCCCATGTTGGAGTAATAGGTTTAGGTATCTTGATGAAAATGTTCTATAAATATAAAAACCTTTTTAATGTATTTATTGAGGGAAAAAAAAACCTGAACATTTAATTTGAATCTGCTGGGCTTGAAATGAAATATGTATTGTACAACTATCATCAATCATGGCAATGCTATGATACCTGAAATTGTTTTAAAAATTTGCATGTATTTTCAGTGGATTCTGTAATAATGGCTGATTTTTCTTTCAATTCAGGCTTCAGCTGGGGTCTGCTATTTAAAATTCAAAACATAGGGAAGATGCTTCAAAAGAAGCAAGTTTTAAGCTTTATTGTGCAAGAGCAAGACTGCTGTGATACTTTAAGGTCTAGAAACGTTGCGTGTAATTGTATACCCTGTGAGTGGTCTCATTAGTTTACCTACAGCTGTTTTCAGTGTCTGTAGTTAAACATGTATTCCTGAGTGTTTCTGGAGCTGGAGTCTACCTGCAAGGCTAACTCAGCATCTCTCTTTCTGGGTGAGATCACCAGAGATTTCTGTGCCAATATGAATTTGTGTGAATTTGCTGGCTTCAGAAAGAGGTTTAATCTTGTTTTATACTTGTTATATACTTAAACAACATACACAAATTCCTTCCTTTCCTTCTTCCTTTATATGCTATACTATTTCACATACACTTTTAAGAGTGCGTGTGATGTGTTAGGCCAGATGATTGAAAACATAGTTTTGGACTTGCTAATGGTAGCATTTGCTTTGCTTGGGAACTTATTTGTCAATAAGTAGTATTGCCTCATCTAAGAAGATATTTGGGTCTTAATTTCTTGTGAAGTTTTTGAGGCTCTCTTTCCCCCTTCTCACTTCTCCTCTCTTCAGGTGTGATCCAGTGCCCAAATAAAAGACATTTGGTGTGACATGTGGCACTGAGGAGTAGCTGACTCGTAACTAATAATGAGTATTTGCTCACACTCTGTCTAGACTGTGAGTCATGTAAATAAAAAATATCTTTAATGGCATCATCTGATGATGTGAAATGATAGTCTTCCAAAGTGTGTATTTCTACAAATGCCAAAGTACCAGTAAGTATAATAAATTGCAGTATTGAAGATTGTTTGTGTATAGTACTGAGATGGAGGAAAGACTATAGTTTCACTTTTGTCTTGCTGGTAGTGGCAGTAAGTAACTAACAGTGCCAGCACCTGAGCAAGGATTTCTGGGGGAAATATGCTTCATTATATATTTTCATTGGTGGAGTAATGCCTGTCTTGAGTGTCTGATATAGAAGACAAGGAATTATTATGCCTGGTCACTGAGGACCACCAGTTGTTGTGTACAGCAGCCACACTGTGAGAGCAGTCTGAATGCTTCTGGTTCTCATGAGGCAAAGAACCTAGATCTTTATGGGAATGTTTATGCCTGATTTAGCAGCCATAGAGATTTAAAAATTAGGGATTCTAACTCTTTAGTGATTATATGGGACATTTAGTCTGCTAATTTAGCTGTCTGTGTTAGATAGCAGGAATAAGCAGACTTCCTCAGACTGTTCTGGTACTTGGTAGAGAGGGAGTCTGGCTGCCTCTGCTTTCAGTATTATGGGTAAAATGTTGCTCCCCAGACCTGCACATCTGGTGTAATGGAACAGACTTCTCACTGTTTGAAATATCACGTGGAGGAACTGGGGTTTTGGATGAGTAAAATGGTGCAGTCTGGTAGAGCAGGGATTTGGGACCTTGATCCACTAGATGGGGAGCTGCCTGTCCCAGGCTGGCTACCACCACTCCACACCTAACGGGATCTTGACTTGTCCATGATAAGTTCCACATTTTAAAATTAAGCAAAGCCAATATCCATTACCTTCTTGGTAGTCCCTGTGTCATCTTTTCAGATGTATAACCAGGGAAAATATCACCTCCTACACCCATATTTGATTCTTTTTGAGCCTAAAGGACTTCTGGCATGTTATTTAAATATGAGCAATGCCTCTTAAAAGTACAGCTGTAGTAACATTTTTTGCTTTTTGGCAGAGGAATTTAATGCCTTAACTTTCCTGAATTTAGATAAGTTGCTTTAGATTGCTTTGTGTAGTCTATATTGGAGGCTTCAGTTCCAGCTAAATCTAATGAAACACGGTATCAGTATTCTCTTAGGACTTTTCTAAAATGGGTACAGCTATCCTTTACACTTTGCATTAAGTGCATTAAAAATAAAGATGTTTATAATTATTTTGCTTCAGACTTTTAGCATTGTGTAACAAACTGTGGTTTCAAACTGAGAATATATTTTAGACTGGAAAAAGTTCTTTACTATGAGGATGGTGAGGCACTGGAACAGGGTGCCCAGAGAATCTGTGGGTGTCTCATCCTTGGAAGTGTTCAAGGCCAGGTTGAATGATGCTCTGAGCAACCTGGTTTAGTGAAAGGTGTCTCTGTAGATGTAAGGGGGGATGGAAGAGAATGATCCCCTTCCAACCCAAGTCTTTCTATAATTCTGTTATTTGCTGTTAATTTAGGACTGGCAAACTTTGAACTAAAAACATAAATATACTTCTGGAAACCAAGTTATGAAATTTCAGTTGACGGTGTGAGAGAAAAATCTTACTTCTGGTGGGAAGGATCTGTGCTGTGTGTGATTGAGTATATAAGAGCATGCAAACAATACCAGTTAGATTCTGATGTCATTTGTGTTTCTTAGATATCAGTCTGCCTTCATCTGTGTAATCCTGACAAGGGTAGGCCTTCCAGGGATGATGGCGCAGAAAGGAAACGAGTTAGTGGTCAGGGAGCCTTTGGGAAAGTACATCTGAAGGCGTGCTCAAGATTTCCTCTATACAAGTAAAGGGATTGATTGCTAATGTAGAGAGGTGATCACCTCTGTAGCTTGTCAGGGAGGCTGGGGCATGAGTTTGGACAGTGGTTGCTCTGGCTGTTCTTCAGTTCTTCATGCCAGAGGCAGAGAGTGCCACTTTGTCACTTCACTTGAGCCTCAGTATGGCTGAGCTGGGTTTGGAAGAGCAGTAAAGTTTCCCGTGACATGAAACACAAGAGAACAACTCAAAACACACAGTTCTTAGTTGGACAGCTTGTCAACAAAAAGAAAAGATCTAGGAAACAATGTAAACGGGAAAATAGTGTTTTGATATTGATTATGGGACTGTTACTTATTAGCTGCATTAGTTCATATATAGAGGAATTTTCATGATGTTTGGTGAAATATTTAGAAGAAATCCACATTGTCTTCAGCTTCATTACAGGCCAACTGTTGTGTATTCATCCATGACAAAGGAACTTGTAGACTTTGTTTTCTAGGGGCTTATGGAAACTCAGGGCAGCTGCCACAGTTTGGCCCTTATTTTGCTTGTCTGTTCTTGCTAAGCATTTCATAAACTGTTACGGTGGTAGCAGATCTAGATTTAGAATGTGTTTTTCTTCCCTGCATTCCTGCATTCAAGCAATTATACATGGTAAAATTTGCAAAGCCAGAAAGGGTAAAGGAGAAAAGAGGCATTTAAAAAAAGGTGAAATTCTGACATGAGCCAATTTTTATTAAATAACTGAAAGTGAATTTATGGTAGTTTTGAAACTGTCAAAATATGTCACACTGTTAAATGAGAGGGAAAAGTTTATTTTTCTATTTCCCCCCTTCTTTTAAAAGGAAATTATATGGTAAGACAAGTTTATTTCTTTCAGGAAAAAATAATGTGTCCAAGCAAAGCAAGCCATAACATTTTGGTCTTAATTCTGAGATTGAACTCATGCATTGCTTATTTTATAATATGTGTAATTGTCTGGCCTTCAGCTGCTAAGCCATGAGTGTGGGACTAAGTTTTTTTGACTGTCAGAACCTCTCACCATAGAAAACTGAAATCAAGGAGAATATTTCTGCATTTGGGGTTCACTGTTATGATTGTTAGAACCAGTCAAGGTACCATTGTGGACAAAGAACATGACATAAAGCATTTTCGCTATTTACCTGCTTTATATCATCCACAAGCTCTACCAAAACTGGGAGACAGTAGCACAAAAATCCCTTTCAGCTTTTGGGAGACAGAGAAGATTGTATTCTGCTCAAGGCTTATTTTAGCACAGCTGAAGAAAACTCTTATAACTTGGCCTCAGATAACTTCAGTGAACTCCCAGGATACAGAATTTCTTCTAGCTGTTGCATATTAAATGAGCATAAATGGGTAAATTGAGTGTGCTTTCATTTGTTCTGAAGAATAGCTGGTGATATGAATTGTTCAACTATCTGAGCAGAGAAGAATGAAGATAAGACTGCAGCAAAATTGCGATATTGCTCTTGCAAAAGGGTCATCTTCAGTATATGAGCTTCATACCCAGCATGCTAAAGAAGCATTGAAATGTTATGTCATCTGAAAATTTTTGTTGTTTATATCCATCAGTCACTTCACACAGATTCTGATTCCTGGTGGACAGATCTTGCAGGGGTAATGTTCTGTGACAAAAGACAGAGTCTGAGCTGATCTCTGATACTGCAGTCCTGCAAATCACCCAGAAGTAAAAGTTCGCTACTTGGGAACTGGAAACCCAGTGATGTTTCCTTTCTAGGCCAATGATGTGACTGCATCTGGTGCTGAGAGAAAGTTATGTCTGTATTATGCCTGTTTGAAATCATTGTGTATAGCACAAAAACGTCCATTGTGTTTAGGTCCTTATTTATTTTTCAAGAAGAAGTCAAAAGGGCCGAGAGGTGAATGGAATGAAGACTGTACCAGTTCAAACAAATCCCAGGGATGCTTGGGGGGTGGGGGGGTCTGCAGTGGTGGTGTCCACAGGTCATGTTTTATGGCTGCATTGTATGACTTGCAGGTTTCCTCAGGGTTTCAGTGCATGGAGTGGGTGAGATTTTCCAGATATGTTAGGCTTATACCATGCATTCTCAGTTGAGTTCTTTTCAGCCAAGGCATCCTTGTAATATTGTCCTGCTCTGTGTAGAAGCAGGTTTGAGGATCAGGAGCTGTGGGTCTCCACAAACACTGCCTGTTACTAATGGTGCTGTGTGGCTTGGCCACATCTGAGGGAGAAGTTCTTACTGGCTGCAACATGATAGCATTGTGGATGGGAGAGCTATGGAATTTGTCCCCCTAGGTTGGACTTGTGGTTGTCTGACTTCAGGTTCATCACCACTGTGACTCACTGTCTGTGGTTACCTGCTTTCAAATTCCCTGCCACCCCTCTCAACATAATGAAAATTAGTCCAATGTGTCTAGGAAACTATCAGTATTAAATCCTTTAGATTTAGGTCACGATTCCTGTAACTTGGGTGGTGGAGGCAGGTTCTAATCCATTGTGTCTTATGTGGGGCTTGCTCTTTTTGTGAGTTTAAAGGAAACAAGACAATGGACTCCTTTAATTTAGCAAGTTTTATTTTTGTTTTTTAAATGTTGGCACCAAAGTAGAAAGTACTGTAAAATCAATATAAAGCATCTTTTAAGAATCTTTCATGCCTGAGTGTACATCTGGAACTGTTTGCACTAACTAAAAGTAAAATAAATGCCACAGCGTATTATACCACAATTTTTTTTCATTTAAAAAAGGAAATTGAAAACACACCACTCCTAGAAATGCTTGACATTGAATTGGCTATTGAAATGGTATCAGTAAAGTATTTATATATTCCATATTTTGTTCCATACATCAGCTTTCCTTGATGCGTTAGACTTGGAAGTGTGCCATGTGAGCTGACATGTTGCCATTTATGAAAGACCGCCTTGTTTTAAAAATGGACTAAATCTTGTAGGGTACAGGAAGTAAAGTAAATGGGTTTGAATGCAGGCACATCTCTCTTTGCGCTGACCTCTGCATGCTTTGTCTCCTCCTTGTTTGGTTCAGAAGCTGACTGTGCTTACAGTAAATATCAGTGTTCACCTCACAACTAAATATAGTGATAGAAATAACCTCTACCATAAAAACTGAATGAATGACAAGAGCAGTATAGTTCCATGAACCAAGAAACCCACAGAAGAAATGTCAAAATTTAAAGTTGGTTTTACAACATTCTTTAATTTTAAATGAAGCAAAATACTTCTGTGGTTAAATCGCAGTTCTTCACTCTATGCTGTAAAGGAGATTCAAGAATGTGTATTTCAAAATGTTTTGCTTGGTTTTGTTTTTTAAATAAAAAATATAATCCAAAGCAAATGCAATAGATCTCTGCATACTTGAAACATGTTTTCTGAATTTATTCTAAGTCTCTCGCTGTTCCAGAGAGTTGTGTGTATGGATTAGGACTAGACCATTATTTCACCATCCTTCTCCATCCTGTACTGATTGCAGCGAACACTACAGAATTAGTTGCAGATGTCTCCTTTTCCTTCCAGTTTGGAGGACCTCTGGTTTCAGTCTCATTTGATCTGAACTGGGCTAAGGAGCACAGGTCTGTCATTGTTTAAAGGGATTCAGTGGAAGAAATCATTGCACCTGAAAGAAGTTACTCCCTCTGTATATACAGGCCATGTTTTAAATGCGGGATGCTGCCTGTATGAAACTTTCTGGTGTGTCCCTCCTAATTCAGGATTATTGTTTGAAATGTCAGGGTCCATCTGAAGAAAAAGATAGCTGGAAGTAGCTTTGCAAGTGGTGAGTTTGGTTTGACTCAAGAGCATAAACGTGTTTTTGAATTCAAGAAATTGAGCAATTTTAAGACATGGTGAAGGTTCTTCCAAGTTTCAGGAGAAATTCAATGTATATGTCTCTGTATTGTAAAACTGGAGCAAATGTAGGTGAAATCTTACCCAGGCAGGTTTTAATATGTTAAAATTAGAGTTTTTCTTCTTGAGGGATTCTTTCTTCCCCTACCGAACCCTCATTACCTCTGAATGTACAAATAGCAGAATATCCACTGAGAGTTTGTATGAAGAATGTCCATACATTAAAAGCCTCATGAAATATCACATCTTGAAGGAAATTGGCTTGTGAATATGATTTAAATACCATTTTGTCTCTGGCTTTCATATCATCAGACTCTTTTTCAACCATTACAGTAAACAGTGTTGGTTGTTAGGTTTATTGTTTTTATTAATTAAAAAAATAATAATGATTTGTAGAAGCTGGAGTTATAGGCTAAGTGTCAGATACCAAAAGCTTTACGAGTTCAGATCACAAGAACTGTTAACGCTTTTACCAGTAGTGGCTCTGATTTGTGGCTCTCCATCACCACTTCATCTCCTGAGTGATCTTAGAGCTGCTGAGGTTCTTGGGGGCTGTGGGTGGTGGGACAGTGGTGGGTGCTGTAGACAGGTGCTCCCAGTCCCATCACTCCCTCAGAATTCAGGGAGCTGTATGAAAAGGTAAGGAACAGGTAAAGAGTAGTAGTAAGAGCAGAATGGCTCCTGCAGGGTTTTTGTTATTAAAGAGGGTGGAATAGAGAGTTGTAAAGGCTGTTCTCCTGGGTGGTGTGATGGTGTCTTCCAAGCATGTGGAAGAGCATTGCATTTTGCATTGTACTTCTTCAAGAGCCTGTTTTCCCTGCCCCCATGGATAATCTCTGTTCTGACAAAATAATCTTGTACTCTGGGAAGAAATGTTTTGGGGTGCACTTGAAAGGAGCCTTAATATCTCCTTAAAGAAGGCAGGATGAGGGAACTTACAGTCAGAGAGAAATCCGCCTGCCTGTGGTCATACAGTAGGAGAGTAGGGTTTAGGGCTTTGCAAGGGAGAGTGGTAACGAAAAGGTAAGTGGTATGTAAAGCGTGTTTGTGTTTACTCCTAAGAGGTCCAGAGAAAGGTAATTGGGAAAATCAAACCTAATGTTACTAGATTTAGATGAGAAGTACAGGGGTCTGTGGATAAGTTCAACAGTCTGCAGACTGGGTGGCAAACTGTTGGAGGTAGTAAAAACCATTTGGCTCATGATAGAGTTGCAGCCTGAAATTCAAGGACAGAACCAACACGCTATTTCCCACTACCATGTTCACTTTAAGTAGCAAAACATTGCCAGCTTCTTGGGAAAGTCTCCCTGCTCTGATCTGAGTGCATTTCTGATCAGACCTGAACTTTGCAATGCAGTGAAGGAAAGAGAGGGAGCAGGAGCCGTGAGGTTGGTTACAGCTCAGGATCGCTTTTAGTTATCACCAGCTGAATTGGAGGATACAGGCTGCGCCTGCTTGCAGCGAGCAGCAGTCTGTTAGAGGAGCTCGATTTCTCTCACTCCTTCTTCCACCCACCTCCATCTCCTCTGTGCCTGTGTCTGCGCTCCCACATGCTTCAAATCTGTGTACCTGGACTGCCTTCCTTAACAGTTCAATGTGAGTGTTAGCAGAATGAAAACCAGATGGACCAGCAGTTCCCACTGTTATCTCCCCACCAGCTCTGGCAAGCCTCCCTTTCTCTCTCCTTTCTTGGCATGGGAGAAATATTTGCCTTTATTTAGGAGGGCTTGGGCTCACTGCTGTGCCTCTTTCCCTCTGTTGCAACATGAGCTGAAAGCTATTTATTCCCTTGTTGCTGAGGTTGGTTGAGGTGAGTGCAAGATGAATTCGGCTATTAAGGAGGCAATTAACATTTCAAGACGAGTTTTCGTAGTTCTTTATATTAAATTAATAGCTTATTGAAGCTAGAGATTTAACTGTTTTAGTGTAGTTATACGGAAAGGAAACACATATAGAATTAGTTTAGAAACCTGTTTCTGTTTTCCAGCATGCAATAATTTACTGTTGCTTGATTTGCATTTACCTGTGCAAGAACCTTAATATTAAAGGTATCATTGTGGATACTCTTCCCTCCACAGATGAGGTTTACTAACCTTAGATCAACACTACAGGTCCTATAAAACTGTATCTCTGTTCCCCTTGTCCTCTTCTGGGAATGTTTCACTGCTCATCTTCCCCAAACTTGTCTCTAAATTCTATATGAAATTACTCCCTTTCCCTGAGAGCTGAAACATTGCCTGTAGGCATTTCAACAAAGGTTGAAGATGGCTTCTATAACTGCAGTACTTGGTATGCTGCACCTCTGGGACTTACTACTTACTTCCTCAGTTTCTTCAGTTTCAGACAGATAAAGATTGGTATCTGTTGTGTTGTTAATTTTTGTGTGGGGTGTGGGGGCTGGGTTTTTTTCTCCCTTCCCCCCCTTCCTTTTTTTTAATAACTTTCTTGTATTTAAGTTTTCTGATAATTAAGTGGATTTTGGCTCTTCTAAACATACTCGTTCTTTGTTTAATATGTGCATTGCATTGAATTTCTGTTATTGTCTCTCAGAGCAAATTTCAGATATGATTATTTCATTGAAGTTTGTATGTTGCTAGTAAGAACAAGGACTTGTGTCACAAAGTGAAGTGACAGAATTTATAGAATGTGACATGTCTTGAATGAAAACCACACACTTATGTGCTTGCCCATTAGCAGCGACACTTACTTGCTTTACAGAATAGTTTTGTGGAGGTCAGGAAGACTTTTGTAGGGCTGTGTGTTAATAAATAGCCCTGACTCCCCAAAGAAGGAACTGAAGATTTTGACTTATTCCCATCAAAAGCTAAACATCATTGTACTCATCTTTTTTCAAGATGGCTTGCTAAACTCCTGGCATGAGTGAAAAAGCTTTTATTTTGCCTTCAGCTGGTAAATTTTGCTGTGTTTTGCCCATTCTTAATAAATGAAAGATATGGGCTTGGATGGTTTAAAAAAAACCCCAATGACTTAAGGTAGTGTGATTCAAAAAGATGTTGGGAAAAAGAGTGCACTTCTGTAGTTTTTATATCATGTATGTTGTATATTTAGATCTTCAGTTGCAAGAGAAGTGTTAAGTTTTCTTCCTGGTTTTGCCTTATGTTTGTTTTGTTTTCTTGGGGATGTATGTTCCTGCTTATCTTGCAGGTTTTGAACGCTGAAAGTTGTTCTTAGTATGTGAAGGTGCAAACTTACATGCTCATTTGAAAATAATTGTATGTATGTGAGATGATTGACACACCATTTTGGCATGTTGTGTTTATTTTTCTGGTGAATATGAGAATAACCAGGGGCACTGTGGTAAAGTGATCCAGGAGGTATAGCTTAAGTTTAACATAAGATTACAAAGAGAAGCAATGGAGAGGGCAGCAGGTGATACAAAGAAGAGACTTGATGAGAGCTGCCTTCAACCAATATTCCACCCAATATCTCACCTGTACTAAAGAGCTTCAGGTTTTAGTTCTCGAAGAGGAGTCATAAGGGGGTTTATTATCTTCCTGTCCCTTCATCTATTTTTTCCTCCTGGCTAACATGAGAGCCTTGAAGGGAGGTGGCATTATTGCAGCTCCAGGAGTGCTTGAGAGGTAGCATCTGCACATGCTAGAAATAAAAACAAAAGATAATGCAGCACTGCTGCAAATGAGGTCTTACCATCTGTGTTGCACCTTCTTAAGTAAGGTTTAGATGATGCAATTTGGGAAGAGCACACTGGAGTAGATAATCAGGTGTAATCTTTCACAGCAGATGCTGAAATGGCTCACTTCTTGCATTAGCTTTTAAAGTTTTTGTCAGAGGGGGTGTGCTTGGGGAAATAAACCGGTGTGTTCCTGTGGTGTGTGTTGCAGATCGCACTGAGAAGCATTCCACAATGCCAGACTCACCTGTGGATGTGAAGACACAATCCAGGCTGACGCCTCCAACCATGCCACCTCCTCCCACTACCCAAGGAGCTCCAAGAACCAGTTCATTTACTCCCACAACGTGTAAATCGTCTTATTTTCTTCCTTTCCTTCCATCTTCTTTCTATTCTGTATGTCAGAAACCAAAATAGGTGAAGGGAAATGTGCATGAAGTGGCAGAAGCAACATTTGATTATATTGGGATAAAGTAATTAAGCAAAACAAAGTTCAGACAAATTAATGCATCTTTAAGGTATTAAGACCTTCAGCTCAGAGTTGTGTTGTTATTTCACTGACCACTTGGTCACAGTGTCAAAGAACAGTGAGCACTGACTTTCCATGTACTTAATGCTCAGGTTAGCCTTCTTGTGAGAAGGACAGAAAACCTTTTCTTACATGCCATTATGTTGTTTAAATGGTCCCATTCCCTTTTGTATAGAAACTTCAGGGAGTTTGTTTGGGGTTTTTTTGTTCTTAAGGTGGAGATAATTCATAATGAGAAAACACTAATCTTCCTCCTGCTTATGTTTCAGTGAAGAACTCTGATTTCAGTGCTATGTAATGTCTAGTTAGTATTGATATATAACCAAAACTAAAGTCCTTTCATAATTTTTATCTAGAGGTTTCTAGTCTGTTATACCGCTTCTCTAAATCACTTAGGGCTGCATCTCTGTCTCAGCTTATTGATGTAAACATATAACAAGCTCTACTAGTTTTGATATATGCTGCATTCATATCAACGTAACTGAGATTTGAATCTGGCACGTTGTCTGGACCATTCTTTTCACAGCCATGAAATAATCCACATTTCTCATACTAAGATTTAGCTGCAATTTTTTTGGTCTCTTTTATACTGCCTTGTAATAGTATAAACATGAGAATGTGTTTACATTTCACGTTTTAAATAAAACATTTTTAGAACAGTAGAATACATATGCCTAAACAGAATGAAGGCTGCATCTTCTATTTGTCTTGCCTATGTCTGTTTTAGTCCCTTTCTCTCTGTTAAATGCCTTATTTAAAATTCACCTCTATGCAGAAGGCCAGCTGGAGGCCTTTGTACTGCTTATCCCAGGGAACCCTGTCCTGACAATTTATGTTGAACTTAAACAGTGAGGAGGGTTTGTGCCAGCTATTCACATAAACTCACATTTAACCCAGTGACCCTGATCCTGCAAAGATTTGTCTGTTTTGCTTACAGCAGCACCTGAATCATCCTGGATGGAGCTTCACACTGGAGCTGCTTCAATCTGAAGTTAAATTGTTTCTGGGTTTTTGCAGGATCAGGTTCTTGAGATAAAGCTTTCCATTGTGATGCCCTGCCAACAGTTCAGGATGATCTTTGGCAATCATAAAAGGAATATGACCATGTTCTTTAATAGCACTTACAGTCCTCACAAGACTTCTGGATTTTTGTTTATTCAATTGAGTTCAGCACTTTGGAAAGTGTGTGAACCACAGCTTGATTTTTGGGGCTCCTTATTTGAAGACTAAAAGTCTAAAAAAACCTGATTTTTATTGCTTTTTACCCTGTCAGATTCTGGAGTTTGGCCTTAGCTGTTCCAGCTTGTACAATAAACAGTCACTTTTGTCAGAGTGTCTGTTACATTTATTATTACTACAGCGGGAATACCTGCAGGCCAAAAAGATCTGACTTGTTTTCTGGTCTCGAATATCTTTGTTTTCTTTGGTTTAGATGATTAAAAACTCTTGACGGGTTGTAGTTTGAAATGTTAAATGCTAAATTCTTTTGGATTAGCAACATGGTTTTGTTTTAGAAATTATGCACAACTTTGCCAATTGGCAAATTCACATATCATTAGGAAAGCACTGAAATCATGGGACTATTTCAATATTTCTTTTGTTGTGGGAGAAATCTTTACTAGCCTTTCTTCTCCCTGTATCTATCTTAGGTAATGATCTCCACACTTCTCTGCTTTCTTGATCATAGCCCCAGCACCCTCTGCCTAGAGCAGCCCTTTACGGGTGACAGAGTTGTTGGTGGTGTCAGGGTAGATCAGCAGGATGTGTCACTATTCTCCCCAGTCCTCATTTACTGAGTTCCTGGTAGGATGACTTTTGGCTATGTGAGTTCCTTGCAATCAGGACATATTTGTTTACTCAGATACCTCACCCCACTGCAGCACTCAGAGCGTGGCCTGGAGCCACACGGGGAGCTGAACTTGCTGAGGCCAGCTTCTTTCTGTTTCTGCCTTTTCCAATCCTCGTTCTCACTAGCCCACGCAGCCAGAATAGGCAATCAAAAACTAGGATAAAACACAAGCAGAGGCTAGATAACAATTCATGTAGCTTTTTCTGTAGTGCCTCTGTAAGGCAGTGACTAGGGCAACAAAAACTCCTTTGACGGTTTGTGGCAGTGATTTATATATGGTAATAGGGTTTATATCTGGTAGTAGGTGTCCACCTTGAAAAAGGACTTCTTGATTAAAGATAAGGACAATCCATGAAGAAAAAGAGATGAGAATGGGATGTTTGGCTTCAGAGAGGCTGGTGATTGAGAAACACTGAAAGTATTTGAAGTTGCTAGCTTGCCCTAGTTGTGCTTTTAAATAGGAAACAAGTTAAACTAATATTCCTATGCATTTTTGATTGCAGACAAGTTCCTGATTTTTGATGTTTTTTTGGGGTGGGTTCGAAATTACTCCCCCCCCCAAAAAAAAAAAATCAGACAGTTTCTCCAGGGCAGTGGCCCATTGAGTGCAGCTGCTGCTGGGTACAGTCACATGCTGCATACCCACACCTGACAAGGCACTGGTACACTTGTATTTCTAGGGAGGCATCCTTTTTCTTGCTGTTTGCTGTCATTTTAGCAAATCAGACTCAACCTCAATGGTGTGTGTTTTGAGTGTTGCTGTTCCAATTAACCTGAGTGGAAGAGGATGTCCTCAGTTTGATTCTCTGCTCTCTTCCCGAGTGTGGATAAGAATCAAACTGAAATCACTGCCAAAACCTCTCTGTTTGTTGTCTTCAGTATGTCTGCATGCATCTCATTGCCTTAAATTTTGAATGCTTAGTACTTCAGATAGTTATTCGCACAGCAACCTTGCAACAGGAGGGAAATACTTTCTTATCCTTTTTAGAGATAAGGTGCTGGCACATGAAAGCAGAGAGATTTGCTCATGGTCTCTGAGAAGTCTTCTGAAATCTAGCTTCATGCCCTTGTTGCAAGGCTTCAGGACACGGGGAGCATTGGCAGCATTTGTACCTGCACAGACAACTTTGTGTGTTCCATATGTTAGCAGCTAGGAAATCTGTATTGGAAAAAGTAACCTTCTCATTGGGCGGTGTAAGGTTAAAACGTGAAAATCCTGTTTTATAAACACAGCTGTCAGTTGTGTGTACAAAACACAAGTAAAAATATTCAGAGATAAACTGAGGCTTCATGAAATATGTCTACATGTTTTTTTCTGCCCCAAGGAGCAATTTTTTTTGGTCTTCAGTCATACATGCACTCATGCTTTTTCTCTCTCCGTTTCCCTCTCTCTCTTTTTAAAATCCTCTGACAAAAGGCTGGTATTCAAATGATGCTTTTCAGGTCCAGGAGCATTTTGAAGGGGCTGTGTGAGAGGCAGCTGCTGTTATTTCCAATCCTTACAATGTTCAGCACCAGCTACTGGGAAATAGATATAAACTGTAGACTGTTGCTCTGTCTAAAGGCTAATTATCTTTGATTGTGCAACTTAATTAATTCTGAGGTCAAGTGCAGAAAACATAAGCTGATGGATTTTCCCCTCTGTCTCCTTTTTCTCTCTATCTCTCCCCCAACCCCAATCTTTATTTTATCCTCTGTCTCTCTTTCTTTCAGTAACCAATGGCACTAGCCATTCACCAACAGCGTTAAATGGAGCTCCATCTCCTCCTAATGGCTTTAGCAATGGGCCATCCTCTTCCTCTTCTTCTTCTCTGGCTAACCAGCAGTTACCGCCAGCTTGTGGAGCTAGGCAGCTCAGCAAACTGAAGAGATTTCTTACAACCTTACAGCAGTTTGGCAATGACATTTCACCAGAGATTGGGGAGAGAGTGCGTACCCTTGTGCTAGGACTTGTGGTAAGCAAGTATTTTTTCTGTTCTTTTCCCTCTTCCTTGCTTGATGTGTTTATTTTATAAATGAATGGGTCAAATGCACTGCATTCATGGTACTTTAGGGATACCAAACACGCAAGAGAGAAGCTCCCGCTGTTGCTGACAGAGCTAACATAAGTAGCCTTACTAGCTTCCCTCAAGTGGCAGCTATCCCCTTCTAGGTATAGCCTTGACTGTTTTTGCCAGTATATTGTTATGGTGTAATGGTGTGAGAGGGTTTTCATTCTATACTGGCAGTACCCCTAACATAGACATACCTTGAATCCTGTAATGTAGTGAAACATGGTTTGACTTGCCTAGTTTAGTTGGATGGGGAAAGGAGAGAGCCCTGTATATGTAGTGCCAGTGGTTAAAAGGATGAGCTGAGTATGTTTGGACTCTTTCTCGGTATCATTGAACCAAACAAATATGAACCCAACAAGGCACTGCTGCTACTTAAGTTGCTTTATTGATAAGGTTATCTCTATGTGATGGTATGGCTTAATGAAAATTTTAGCTCTTTTTTACCTATGGTTGTGAACCTGGGCTGCCCTTTTACATGCAAACTGTGAAATCTGGCCCAGGGTTCTTTTTACTCACAGTAAAGTCCTCTCTCTCTGCCAGACATTCTTGTCTCCTATGTATTTCCTTCAGCAATAATTGGATGTACTGGGGAAGATGCTATTGTGGTGCTCTAATTTACATCTGTTCTGAGCAGCTGCAGTTGCCATTGATTTCATTTGGAGCAGAGACTGACAGCACTGTTTAGCACTAAGGCTGAGGGGGGACTTCACAAACTTTGCTTGTATCTTCACAAACCCTTACCTGACAGCAGTGGATGCCCCTTCACCTGGATCTGTGTCAAGGGGAAATTTAATGTAGGCAGTATAACATTAGTAACTCTTGCTCTCCATTTGTTTCCATATTCAAAATATGTGTTTAATGGGATTTTGCTTGTCACATGGTTCTTCTTGGAAGGGGGAACTAGTAAAGAAGCTGAAGGTGGCTTTGGGAACATCCACATTCCACTGATTTTCAGATAAAAACTGCTTTCCCACTGTTAATTACAGCCGAT
>JANPWX010000022.1:1985415-2022915 GCA_024734555.1 Trochalopteron elliotii
TGAAGCCAGACCTATTTTCTGTTCCCAGCTTTGCCTCTCTCTGTTACCTGATTATAGGCAAGTCACTCAAACCTTCTTGAAACCTTTCACACACTGTATATCCTGTCTGGTCTAGATCCACTACAGATTGCTAGGTCTACCAATCGCTACGTTGCAGACAGAAGCCAATATTTGTGTTTCTGTAATAAAAATTCTGGGAAAGAAGCTGCTCTTCACCATGTGTTTGTGCAGTGCCTCACGCCAGGAAGCCCTGATCTATTACAGATAATAAATAGACATTGAATTGCTTATCTTTCTACCAATTCTGGTTCAGGAGAAGATAAGATCATTCAACTGCAGGAACCTTCACTGGCCTTTTTGTGCATATTTTCTCTATTAATATCAAACAGTATTTAATCTGTTAAATTTAGGGGTACATGGTGTACATGTTCAGTACTGCCAACACTGTTCTTCAATAGATGTGCTGTGCGTATTTGTTTTAAGCATCAGTATAAATATGATTTGATAATTTTGAGTTACTCGGGCTCTTTGAACAAATTTGTTTTAATTTAAATCTTTATTTTTTAATACACCTGTAATAATTTATTTAAACTTGCAATTATAAAAACATAAAAGCCTAATTTTATACTATGTTCTAATGAAGCCTTTTCAATTTAAATTATAATACTGAAATATTTCTGTTGGTGATGGAGGAGGCTATGATACTGCCAAAATCTTGAAGGATATAAGGCCCAATCCAAAACAAGAGTGGAGCTTGTTTCAGACACTGAAGTGTAACAATTTAGGGTAATGTAAGCCGGTAATATCATGTTTGTTTGCAATCAGTGTTTTTCTGGTTGAGAACTGGTTTGTATCTCGCAGGTGCAGAGGTACAGTAGTCTGTCTACAGGCATCAGCAGCAATGTGCTGCTGATGCAGGTGTGGAGAACTGCCTTTGCTATCAGAGCAGAACCTCTGCACAATACTCTGTGTCCAAGACCATGTTGGTTTCAGAGTCTCTATGAGTATGCTTGAGTTGCCTTAGGAGCCTCATCTCTCCCTGCTCACAATAGGGAGAATATTGATGTTTCATTCTGCATTCAAAATTAGTTCTCATTATCTTCCCAAAAACTAGTTCCTGTGTATCAAGGCCGTGGTGACCAGAAGCACTCTGCACACTTGACCTACCTATGGAGAGGCCCTGATTAAGCTTCTCTCTACAAACTAATTATTTATTAATATATGGTTTGATAAAGATTGTTTAGAATGATGTTTTGAGCAGGTTGAAAATACTTGAGCTGAGCTATAAATTTTTAAATACTGCTATTCTTGACTTTGAGTTAAGTATTTGTCCAAGTATTTGTACTATTAAAAGTACAAATTATGAAGGCATGTCATAGTTTTCTATACTAACTTCTAAAAAACTAAGCAATTGAATATATCTGTGCTTAATAAACGTATTAAAACCCATACATGCTTGTTTTGTGCAAAGAAAATCTGTTCATTCTGTTTAGATAAATTTATCTGCAAATGTTCGTGTTTATGGTTAAAGGGCAAGAATGAAGATTTCTTTAGGAGAAGGTAAATAAGTAAAATAGATCACAGTTTTTGCTGAACAGTTCAAAATTTGGTTGTCTCTAGGAGTATCTAAGCATTAGAAAGGTCCTTTTTTGTTTGTGATAGTGGATAGAGAACACAAATATGTTGTTTCTTCCTTCATTACTCACCTCCTAAGTAGGGCTTTCACATTTCTACCTCAGACGCCTGCTGAGAAGTGATGATACATCTTTTAAGTATGTACCAATAGTCAAATATTAGATCTGATTCTTTTATTTCTTCCAGATATTTATTAGTAAATATATGTGAACTTCTCCAACTATTTTCTGCCATGCAAGGCAGTTCAAGTAGTTGTGTCTTGAACTGTAGTCTGTGTGAGCTTTTTAAAGATACAGTGAAATTAAAACAAGCGAAAAACCCTGCTCACAACACAGGCAGTCAGTCAAATCTCTCTAATAACCGAAAGAAAATAGATATTTGGTTCTTTCAGAAAACATTTGTGTTCTGTTTGGTCTGAAAAAACCTCCATATTCCACAAGCTGTTTTCCATCCTAAGATGAATAACTGATAGCAATTTCTAGTTCTTTTTCCACTGTTATAAGTTTAATATGTAGTGACTATTCTGGCATTTTTTGTGACACAGTGGTTCCGGTGTTACAGTACAGCAACAGGTGCTGGAGCAGTTGCCAATGTTACAATGCTAACAAAGTAATTTACCAAGATCCTGGGCTCAAAACTTTTCAGAACATCTGGTTTTTGTTTGGTTCCTTGCACATTACTTTCAGAACTTTTTTGACTTCAGAAGTATTTCCCTGCTTAAAAAAGAAGAGTTTTTTTGTTTTGTTTGTTTGGGGTTTTTTAAGTGGGAGTTACTTCAAAAGCAAAGGAAACTACTGAAGTTCTTTGTCTTATCTTTAGTTACTAAAAGAAAATTGTGAGGTGAAAAATCATTGTGCAGTAGTGGTGGAACATGAGAGGTCAAGGCAAATAACTTTATGGCACAAAAAAACAATTAGGTAAAAACGAGTGGCCTTTCTTAGTATCGATGTTGGCATGTGCTGTAAAAAAAGGAATATGTTTCCCAAGATGTGTAACTATCTTTGCAGAGGGAAGGGACGTACATTTCCACCTCTTCTGGCAAATAGTATGACAAAGTATGACCCAGTAGATGGGCAAAATGTGCTGCCCAGGGATCAACGAGCATTTTCAGTTCTCTTTGTCTGAGTCCTGGTAATCTCCAGGCCATGACCCAAGTCCCAGTGGGGCCATGAAAGAACAGTTAGAAATCCTTCAAGCTACATCTGGCTAGGAGGAGGATTGTAGCCCTCCGGGTGATTAACCAAAGCTCTGGAATGTGAGATTTTCTTGTAATCTTTGTCTTAATGTGTAACTGCAAGTGTAATGGGAAAGCTGAGGGGAATCCTGTTCTCAATCCTGTTCTCCCCAAGGCCCTCAAAGAATGGTGACTGAGGCAGCTTGTGGAGTTGCAGATCCCCTGGTTTCAGGCAATTTCTGAGTCCTAACTGCAGTCTGAATGGGAAACAAAGGATTGTAACTTGTTGAAAACAGCTGCTTCATAGGAGATCAGGTTTTAGATAGTAAGAAAGCCAAAGAAGTCAGCCAAGACAGTGTTTTTTCCCTCTTTAAAGATGTGCCGCTCAGACCTGGTTTTCTCACAGCATTTATTGTTTCCTCTTACATTTTTGGTAAACTCCTGTCCTTCCATGCATATTTAGTACAGCTATACCCACTTTTGGAGGCTGCCTGCTTTCAGGCAACTAACCACAAACCTATCTGGGAATGATGGCAACGGTTTCAACTCAAAGCAGGCTTTCCTCTGATTTCTGATATTTCTTTTTCATCTCTGTTGAAACTGCTTGCAAGCTGCCTTCTTAACATGTGCTACACACTTGCAGGCCAATCTGCCCCTGCTGCAGCGGGAGCTGCTGCACTGTGCAAGGCTAGCCAAGCAGAACCCAGCCCAGTACCTCGCCCAGCACGAACAGCTGCTTCTGGATGCCAGCACCACCTCACCTGTTGACTCCTCAGAGCTGCTTCTCGATGTGAACGAAAACGGGAAGAGGCGAACTCCAGACAGGTGAGCACCCCTGTGCCTTTTGTACCCTGCCCAGCGTGTCTGTGGGCCCAGGATGCTGAGCTCCACCAGCACAGGGGGAGTGTGTGGGTGGGTGCCGGGGGATTATTCTGATGGTGCTTCCTGGGTGCCTTCAGGTCCAACCTGACTGTGAATGTTTCCAGAGATGGTGCATCACCAGCTCTCTGGGCAACCTGTGCCAGTGTTTCACCACTTTCCCTATTAAAAATTTCTTATACCTAGTCTGAATCTACTCTCTTATTAGCTTAAAATCATTATCCCATGCCCTTTCATAACAGGCCCTGCTTATACATGTTGACATCTACATATTTACATGTATATATATATAGAGAGAGCTACATACACGTATATATTTCTGAGTATATAAATATAATACGTGTACACACTGATTCAGTCACCTCAGGACACACTGTGGTCATATCAACACAGAAGTAATGGTCAGCCAGTCCTGTAGTATTTGGTGCACAGTATTTCTGTCATGAAGTGACAAGCAGCAGATCATGGCAGCTCCATATACAGCTCCTTTGCATCTGACGTTTTGTTGAACTCAACATAAAATGTGAGGAGAATTGCTAGGCATTTATATTGGGAAGTACAAGGCAAACCCCAGAGCACTCTCAGGGCATTGGCTCCTTCTGCTGTGCTATATTTCCATATCCATACATGGAATATGCATTTTTCTGTCAAATATGGGGATATTTCTTTCAAAGAGGAGAAATGTTCACTGAAATCTGTTTTGTTGTTGAGCTGAGGGGGGTCCATGCGGAAATGGGGCAAGTGAATGCATGTGTGTGAAGTACAGTAGCTCTAGGGGTATGGAACAGTTATTATTTTTTGGAATAAAGTTCTTTGTTTAGTGTTACAAGGAAATTACTCTTGTAGTTATTTACTTTTAACTGTCTTCTTATGCTAATGTTAGAAATTCAACTGGCATTTACATTTTACCTTTGGAAAACTCAGGTATTGTGTTTTTCATTGATTTGTTTGCCATGGGTTTTATAGTGTGGAAAACTTTTATTGTGCTGTTCTGCCAAATACCACTACCTGTATGCCTGAGGTATGCAAGTGTCCTAGTTACCTTTAAATGAAAAGGATGATTTGCAAAGTCAAGAAGCCTCATAACTTTGTGCAGGTGACATTTTTGTGTTGGAACAGGCTTGAATGACACAAAAAAAAAGAGAAAGCAAAGTCTGAAAGCTTACAGTTAAACTTTAGACTTCTCACAGCCAGAAGTGAACTGTAAAATTTAAAGTCACATAGCCATTAAATAGAAGAAGATGTGAAAGTATTTGAAATTAGTTTGCCCGAGACTGTGTTTCAGAAAAATCACTGTGGACCAGCGAGAAAATTAAGGTACAAGTAAAAAAGCTCTTTTTAAATGTAGCTACCCTCTTTTCACCAGTTTTTCCAGACAACTAGACCAAAATGAAGCAGCTATTGGGGTTAACACAAGCATGTTTCTGCACCTCAGAAAGATGATTAATTTTTGGGCATTTTACATGTATCCTCTTACTATGTGCAATGAAATAACTTTTCCAAAGCTGAAATTCAGCACCTTGGGGCTGTTCTGCATATCCTCAGTCTTTGCAGAGTAGTGTACCAAAACATCTGTTAAAAAGGCCTCTTAATATCTTGTGAATAACTTAAATGTCAGCATGCTGTTGTGTCAGTAACAGAACACAACATTTTTTGTACAAGGAGATAGACACACATGAAATTATCTCATAAGCCAGTGAAGTATTGCTTGACAGAATACAGAGGAGAAGAGGGATGTGCTTTCCTGACAGCCCTAACTCACTTTTTTTTTCCTGTTAGTAGAGAGCAGTGTTACTCATATCTTCCATAAAACCACAAAGAAAAAATGCAAAATAAAGTGTTGCCTTTGCCTTCCATCTTTAGCATTTGGAGTAATGCTCCCTCTCTTTGAGATCCTGTTTGACAGTGTTGAATTTTGGTTATTTTGTAGTAAGTACGGTGTCACCTGCATTATCTTCAGTCCTACTTGTGAGGGAGAAGATGGGTGGGTGATGCAGGTGGGAAATCAGGACAAGAACTTTGTAATGGAAAGACCCTGTGTTTGTTTTATAACAAAAAGGACATAAGATTAGCACAAAAAGGGACCAGCAGATCAGGAGAATATTGGATTTTAAAGTCAGCTTTCATCTTTTAATTAAAACTGAGGCCCAGACCTAGAAAGACCTAGATTTGGGTATGGTTTATGAATTTTCTTCTCAGCATTTCCTTTTAGTTAAAATATGTAGGTGCTCTTGAAATTCCTAAGTCTCTGCTTGCAAAGTCAAGTGCCTTTGACTTCACGGCTGAAGTCTCCCTTAGGCTGTGAACAACTTGAGGAGCCAGCTCTACCAGCTCCTCCCTCCACAGGTAGTAATGCAGCTTTTGGGGTGAGGGGTAGACAGTTTAACTTCCATTGTTGTGGGTAAGAGCCTGTGTTTGAATTCCTAGGCTCCAGGGAGGGTGCAGTGTGGGGTGTCCCACTGGCCTGCACACGCTGAGGTACAGCAGCTTCTGTCAGTTGCAGCCTGAAATTCAGCTCATTAGTTCTGGGGAAGTGCTGTTTCAGAAAAACTCATCCTTTCTTTTTGACTCTGCAACTATTTGCTGTAATAAAAAAGGCTCACGTGAAAGGAGACCGCCCAGTGCACTCATTAGAATGGTACCTTGAGCTTAAAAAATAAGTTGCTTTTGTTCAATATCAAGCAACCCTGTCACTGGTTAGCCACATCTACTTCTCCATTGCCTATGACTATAATAAAAGCTATACAGAAAAATATATGCTGTAGTGTTGGCTGAGCCAAGTTTCAATGAGTTGTCTTGTGCACTCAAGAACATTTGTGCAACAGATTTAGTAAAAAGAACAAGATGCTTTTGGAAGTATTCTTAAATTTACTGAATTGGAGTCTGCATACATTTTAATGTGGATAATGTAAGTAAATCAAAAACAAAAAACTGTCCTCAGAGGCAGAACATGCCTAGACTGAGTGAGTATTGAAACCAAATACTTGTCTGGCTTTATACTCATTACACTATTAATTATTTTAATTGTTTACAGAGGAGCATGAGGAAACATCTGGAAATATATATACCTTTTATTTAGAAATATAAGTAGTTTTCAAATATACTAATAAAAATTCAGCAGAAGATATCAGACATACTTTAAGGGAAGTGTTTACTGTGACTCCATGGCTAGTAAATGAAAAAAAAAAAATTGCTCAAAGATCACATCTTTCCAGAAAAACTAAGTGCAGCTGGAATAATTTTGATTGAAGATTTCTGTCTTACTGAGGTAAACTGTGGTATCTTTTTCACTTCCCAAGGTATATGGTATAGATATATAGATATATAGTTATACACCAGCCTCCATTACATATAATGTATATGGGTTTTTTTATATATATATATATATATATATATGTATACATATATATACACAATTATATTTTTCATTTGGGCATGGGTAACTGCATACCATTAATTCCAGTAGAGGCAGAGTACAGTAGAGGATTAGGCAAAGAAACTGGAACATGTGTTACATGTAACCATTGCTGCCTCATGATTTTTTGTTAAAGAAAGTCCACATACAGTAATTTTTTCTGCTTATAATTTCAGAACCTTTTTTGCATATCCATTTTCCAGTTCTGGTTATTTATCTGCATATCCAAGTCTACTGTATATGAGGTTTTATGGAGCAATCTGACAGCCAAGCTTTGTGTTTTACTGAATGTTTTCTTGGTGCATATGGTCTGACACGGATGAGCAGCCACGGTGAGATTTTGGAGTCTATTAAACTAGCTCATTAAAAAGATCAATCTGTTTCTGTAATAACACTGGGAACCATCAGTCACTGCAAGAGAGGAAAACTGACACCTGAGGAGACAACACATTTTGGTAATTTGTTCATGACATGTCATGAACAAAGTGTTCACTGTATTTTGTTTACAAGTTTTGGAGTTTGCATTCCACTGTAGTAAAGCGAAGGAACTTGGACCACAGTGAGTTTTTATTTTGGTGAATGAATGCTTAATTATAAATCACATGATTTTAAATACATTAACAACAAAAAACTTTGTGCTAATTACTCATCCTTTGAGCTTGTTGGAAAGGGCTGCTGGCATGTGAGCATGTCATATAGTGACTCTGCATTTGTGACAGCTGCCTACAAAGTGGGTGTAGGATAACAAAAAATTCTGTTAGAGTAGCATTATTTTGAGAGAGAAGGAAACAAAAGCGTCCATGGTTATGTTGTGACTTTAGAAAGTGCTGCTCTTTCTGCAGTACCCTTGGAACCCATGACAAGAAATACATGTCGAAGGTACCTGGACAGAGATCAGCTTTGATAATGCTGTTAGGTAAATCTTATTTGAAGAGGCTCCTCAGTATCAGTAAGGTGAAGGATGCTCACAGCTCTTACACCTGTGCTTCTTGTATGCCATGTGAAATTATGAGGAATTTTTAAAGAATTTTTGTAATATGAACTGATAGCAAGGCAGAAAAGTAATCTTTTCTGTAACACAGTATTATAAACAGCTACTTTATTTTAGCAAAGCATTATCATTTGTTTGATTCGTCAAACCTTTATTGCTGGAAGTCAGTTTAAATCAAAGCATCTTGCACAAATCGTAGATGAACAGCTTTGTCTCATTCTTGTAAGTGACTTTAGTGTTCTTTGAAATTCATGTAATACTCTTGATCAGGTGAAACCTAATTTTCTAGCCAAGGCAGTTTTGCATGCTCAGATTTTCTACCCAGCAAATTATCCATAAATTGCAATAATTTAAAACTGAAATCACAACCTACAAACAACATAAATTCTATTAAATGGGTACAGGCTAAAAAGTAATGTCTATTTTGCTGTCTTTAATTTGAGTAAATCATGGCTTCAAGTTAAATGACCCCTTGTGTGTTTATAGCTGAAGGATTCCATCTTTGTCATATTGCCCATTTTCCAAACAACTGTGTTGATTTATAGGCACATCAAGGAAGATGTGGCCAACAGGAGTAAGAAAAGAAGTGTCAGCTATGTTTCCTACATGTTCACTGTTATTTCCTCTCTGCAGCTTGTGGTTGCTTTGCAAAATCAGATGAAAACAGATTAAAACTGTGGTAGTGTTATATTTGGAACTACTATTCACATGGGTGTGCCAGGTACTGGGAAACAGTAGTGCTTTCTCAGGCACCTGGGAAAATCCTGTTGCCCCAAGGGGGTGAGACCTAAAAGAATGAGTAGTTCTGAGATCAGAAGCAGATGAGTAGGCTGAATTCAGAGCATCTGATTTATGATCTTCAATACGTGGTCTTTTATCACTATATTCAGTGTATTCAGATATAGTAAATTTGTCAGCGATTCCTGTTCTGATGAGGTTTTCTAAGTTCTTACCTTTTTATATATTTTTATGTGATCAGAAACATTAAATGAGTTTACATACAGTCTCATTCTGGTATTCTGGTAAGCTGTGTATTTGGTCAATGCAGAAGATATAACAACAAATTGTAGAATTAAATTTTTATACCCAGAAAAGACATGACAGCCATTACCCAGCATAATAACAAAAACATCACTTCAGTAAATATGTTTTCAACAGTCATGTTAGTTTCTGTGTTAGTCAGTGGATATGCTGGTGTGTTTTCCAAGCTAAAGAAGTGCATTCCAGTTAAGGTAATTAAGTACAAAGCATTATTAAAAACCACAGAAATACCTGTACATTAAGGTGCAAATATATACATTTGTATGAAAACATACAATTTTAACATCAAGCTGTAGTGCAGAAAAGGAAAACTGGATTCCCACTTGTCCCAGTTTTATGCCTTTACTTTTCCTACACTGAGCAATCAAAAGTCAAGGAGATACTGTTTGCTGTTTCTGACTTTTACTCATTTAAGTTAGAGAACATTCTAACTAAAGGACTTAGGTGAATTATTAGTTTGCCTTGTACAGACAGGAAAATCCATTTGTTTTGCTTGCATAGTATTTTAACATCTGGAAGATTGGCACATTGAGTTTGAAGAAATATGTGCAAAGAAAACACACACCAGCAAGTAAATACAAACTTGTCTTGAAGAGCTGTCAGAAACATCCACCACCCATTGGGAGTTATTGCATGCAGTTACATCATGCTAAAAGTAATAAAAAATATGTTATGGACCTCAGGTTTTCTTGGTTGAGAGTTTTCACAGCCATGCTGCATTTCTTTTGGAACAAGGTACATGGTCCACTTTAGCAAAGTATGTCTTTTATGTCTGCCCAAAATTAGAATAGATGTCCTGCTGTTCTGGTGAAAGATTTGTCCTTTTTTGCCAAGTTACAGTTTGGTAAAATACATATATACTTGCAGCTTCTCTGACATTGGTAATTTTGGTGAGGTCTCTGAGAAATTGCTTCACTCCTATTGAAAACAATGCAGCCCATTTCTTGCTTGTTACAAGATCTTAGTTTGAGTCTCTCTCTCAGAGGATATTGGCAGTGATTTGGTTTCATCCTTCCTCTCATTGGCAGTAAATGGGAACCTGTTAAGGGGTGACAATTAATAAGCTGAGTGTTTCCCCACAGACAGTCCCTTGAGGGTGGTTGATTGGTTTCTGGGGGAAGGCTTGTTGTAGGGCAGTTGGTTTTAACACCAGGCAAACAAGAAAATTCCCTCAAATTTACCTTTCTGTCAAAGTGTCAAAAAATTGTTATTACTATACATTATACCATCCATTTCTTCCAGAGGATAAAGTTCTTTTATAAAAAAGCTGGAATATATCAGCAGTTTAATAAAGGTTTTTGGAGGGAGGAATGAAATCTCAGTTTACAATATTTATATCTAATAAACTTTCTGATCAAAGCTAATATTTTGTAGGTTTTCTTTATTGACATGGTTAAAAAAATCCAAACGTATTCCGGTGAAATTAAACTTCCCCAAAAGGGTTGTGAACCTGTTGAAGTAACTCTAGGGGTTTTTTGTTGTTTTGTTGTGGGGTGGTTTTTTTTTGGTTTTTTGGGGGTTGGATGCTTGGTTTTTTGTTTGTTTGTTTGTGTGTTTGGTTTTTTTAAAAATATATTTTATTTTAATGGTAAATCAGTTCAGGGTGAGTTCAAGGTTCTCAGGCAGAGGTGTCAAGTAGAGATTTCTTTGGAAATAGCTGATTACAAATTGAATTAAAGAGTAACTAGAACATAAAAAATCCTGTCCTTCTCCTCAGTAGCTCTTCCAAATTGCCTGAGCATAAAGCCCCTGTCTAAGAGTGATGGAGTGGAAAATCCTGGACGTTACTGAGGACTTGAGTCTAACCACATCTTCCTGCAAAATTACTGACAGTCGCAGCACCTTTGACTGAAATAGCCCTGATGGTGCAAAAGTCTCTCAAGGATTCATTTCTCATGATTTAGAGTCAATTCTTCCCAAAGTCTCTGAGTGACACTGATCTTGATGGGAGCTCATGGCATGCTGAGCTTCAGCACACTAACACGCATTGGTAGACTTTTTGGTATACTCTTGAAAAAAAATTTCTTAAATTGCAGATTTCTCCTAATCATCATAAGTTATAGCACTACTGAAAATAGGAAGTTCTTGGTCACTAGCTTCATGTATCAGCTGATGGTTTCACCTCTGCAATTGCATGTGTGTCCACCCTGTCAGTCTGTGGTCTCAGCGAAGGCTGCTTGCTCTCCAACCCCTCATTAAGTGGCTCCATGAGAAGGTTCACCCCGCTAGTATTTCTCAAGTTACAGGGATGGTTAGACAAGGTGAATGAGTCCTTTGTTTGTTTCCAATCAGCAGTGTTATGAAATGTTCTGCAACACCACACATTTGGAGCAAAGTGAAAGAACAAACTTTAGTTCCTGAAGCTGCATGTGTAGGTGGGGGTGCATGTTCCCAAGCTCTATTCATTAAGTGAATTAAAGTTCCTTTGCTTTGTTTTTCAGAACCAAAGAAAATGGCTTTGACAGAGAGCCTTTGCACTCAGAGCATCCAAGCAAGCGGCCCTGCACTATTAGCCCAGGCCAGCGGTACAGTCCAAATAATGGCTTATCTTATCAGCCCAATGGTCTGCCTCATCCCACCCCACCTCCACCTCAGCACTATCGTTTGGATGATATGGCCATTGCCCACCACTACAGGGACTCATACAGACACCCCAATCACAGGGACCTCAGGGACAGAAACAGACCTATGGGTAAGGCACGCTGACTTTCTGCATTGTTTTTTAAGGTTTCTGTTTCCCTTATAACTCTATTTTTTGAACAGGACCTTTTTACCTCCTGTTCAGATATAGCCTTTATGGCTGTTTGTCCATCCAGCTGCTTCTAATGGCCTTATTTTAGATCTGTGTTTGTAAAAGTGGATTGAATTGTGTCTCCAAGTAAGAGGGTCAGAAGTGGGAGGAACCTGTGTTTTCAGAGCTGCATGGGTGACATGGATGCTCAGGTGTATGGCAGGTAAGGATAGCTAGGGCCTTTTCTTTTGCTTCTAAAGTCAGATTTGTGATGATGGCAACATCAATATAGCTTGATTTCAGCTTAGAGCAGAAGAACATTGTTACCTTTCAGAGAAGTGCTTTGTGTGTGACATCTCCAGGGAGGATGGGGATGTCTGCGGAGGATGTGAACAGCAGAAGCACCAGCCACACCCCGCACAGCACGGTTTGGTTTAATGGGATGCCTGATGCTCTTGGATTTTGCTTCACATCTGCACTTACTGTTCTTCCTTGTTTTAAACAAATCTTTAGTAAAAGAGGAGCACTTACAAATATCCAGCATCTGTATAGAGGAGGCTAAACAAAGAACAAGTGTTGGTTCCCCTTGAGTGTTGATAATAAATACTGGCTTGGTTGTATCATGTTGTCAGCTGCTCTGATATATGTGCTACATTTTAACCACATGTTGTTTAAACATCTGTGAAGGGATGAACCCTTAATGATGCTCTGTTGACATGGTAGTAATTACTGTATTTAGTGAAATAACACTGAGTTTATACTAATATTTTTTCAAGTCTCTGAAGTACAGCTAGTATTATATGCACTAGTATTATATGAGTTACCAAATAGTTGCCTTGCTGACTTCAAGTAGTGCAAATGAATATTTATATATTGTATTATGTTATATTTATATATATAATAATTGCACATAGCCAGAAAGAGCGATGTCCATTTTTGAAAAGTCATTTTGCAACCTATAGAACTTACAGAATTGAAGACATTAAATTGAACAAAACAGTAGCATCTTCTGTGGGGAAAAGTACTAAAGAGAACTTAGAGCAAGTTTTAAGAAGCCTTTTTTTTTGTGGTGGCATTCCTGATGCTAGAACAGGTAATATATGATGTTTTTGTCTACAGGCTATTTTTTTCTTTTGCCTTTTTTTTTCCCCCATAGAGGACTTCCAACATTGTAAACATAATTTGCTCCTCTTTGGCAGGGTTGCATGGCACGCGTCAAGAAGAAATGATTGATCACAGGCTAACAGACAGAGAATGGGCAGAAGAGTGGAAACATCTTGACCATGTAAGGGCTAAATATCTATTTATGTATAATTGTCTGAACACAGGCCTTCTAAGATAGGAATTTAAAATTTTTATTTTAAAATCTATCTGAATTCCAGGACGAGTTTTGAAAGCTTTGCTGATTAAATCATAGGGCTTGATGTTCCCCATTAAGTCTTATCAGGCCTTGCATCATCCTACTTATTACAGTCTGCCAAAAGAGGAACGGACTTTCTCTATAAACTCTGGATCTGAGGATTGGATTTGTTCCTGAATTTACTAGCTCTTGTAAAATTTGTAGGCATCAGTTCTGGACCAGATCTTGAGTCCTCTGTGGTGCCATGTAATACTAGCCATAGAGCTACTGCCTGTTCAGTTGTTTTCTCCTTGTCTTTGCTCTTTCTCCTGTAAGCCCCTATCTGTATAGTTTGGGATCACCAGTTAAAAAGGAAGGGAATAGTCATTAAAAGTCTAGAAATTTTCAGCTATAGTTGAGGTTAACAGAGAGGGACTCCTTCATTATTAAAACTCATGCACTCAGTACATTAATGTTTTCTTTATTATTATGTCACTCTGTGAATAAAAAGTTCTTCTTTGTTTCTGTGCTCCATCCACTGCTGTGAATAGTTGTTGAACTGTATAATGGACATGGTGGAAAAAACCAGGCGATCTCTCACTGTCCTACGGCGATGTCAGGAAGCAGACCGTGAGGAGCTGAATTACTGGATACGGCGGTACAGTGATGCGGAGGATTTAAAAAAAGGTGGAAACAGCAGCAGCAGTCATTCCAGACAGCAGAGTCCAGTGAACCCAGATCCAGTTTCATTAGGTACAGTATCCTCATTGAAAATCCTGTACTGATTCTCTTTGAGCTCAGCTAAGTGATAGATGACGTTTGCATTTGTTCTTCTGATTCTTCTGTTATAGTGATGATTCCTCTCTGCTGATTACTGAATTAACTGTAACTCTTATGCCCAAACAGTGGTGTTTCTAGGTGGAATGGCTTGAGGTTTTTTGGGTGATGCTTGGTTATTTGCTTTCCATTCAACAAAGTCTAAGAGGGTGGGGTGGGAGGACAGACTGTCATGTACAGGTGGCAGAGCAGTGAGATGTGCACCCACTCTCTATTCCTTCTGACTCCTTCACTTGCCTGATTGTTTAAAAAAATCTGTAGGTGTTTGCAATTTGAAACAAAGGGCTTTCACCTTCTTAAATCAAATTACTTAACTTGGAAGTTGTCTTTCTAAGAAAATGGAGTTGTAAAGATATGGGCACTTCTTAGGTGTACTTGGTTTCTGTTTAAGAAAGGAACAAGATCTGGGATGCTCAGTTATGCACACACAATCCTTCTAGGTCTGTGTCCATCACTGCAGCTTGTGCAGGTGTGTCTGAGGACTCTTTGTTGTGTTCCATGGAGCTGTGCAGGCCATGGCTCAAGCTGCAGAGCTTGAGCTGGGTGGGCTGCTGTGCTTTACAAGGACCAGACCAAACAGCTGGTCTCTCACCCCTGCAGACCTTCACAGTCACTCTCACACGGTGCCTCACACAGCTACTCTAAGAGGACTCTGCTCTATAAAAACAGGCTTTTGCTTTGAGTGCTCTCTGTTAGTGACTAGTGTTTTGACCTTTTTCTACCCCGTCTCCTCACTTTTGTGGCAGGTATTGTAAAGAACCATTTTGGTGATACCTTTTTATTGTTCTTGCTCTTTTGAAGACTACAGGAGACTATCCTTGCTTATCTAATATTGTCTTATAAACTGTCTCTATCCAGTGCCATCTACTCAAAGTCATCATAAACTCTGTTCATTAGTAGAATTGCATATGGGTGTTATTTTGCAACTGCATTTTAACAGTGTTTTTCTTTTGCCTTTAAGAATAACCTACTAAGTCAAAAAATTATTTAATTGCAAATCGAAAAACAGAAAAACAAATCTAATCCCATCATTCTCTTGGTAAATTTCTAGAGTTATTACTGTAATATTTAGTGCCTCTTGATAACAAACAAATCTTTTTTGTTTGTGTGTGTCAAATTACCTGAGTCAATAGCTCTATAAATGTGCTCCAATCAGTGGAAGGAAGTGTTATGGAAATGCTTCCATAGTTCTCTAATAAGTCTAGTCCCTAGAGGAGCCCTTCTGAGAAAGTATTCAGGTAATAGCTTGTATGAACAGTGGTAAGTGTAATGTAAAGAAAGACTCATAAATAAGGCATCTGAAACATCAATCATATCTGCAACTTCAGGAAGAACACTTGTGAGTAGATCAAAAGCAGTGGCTCACTTCTCTAGTAAAGCTGTGATGCAGAAAGAGACAGGCCATGGTGCTCGTGTAGCTAGTAGGTAAAAAAAATTGAAAGGTCACTTGAGTGTTGATATTTCCCCAAGGAAACTGGAACTCATGACATTCATCACAACTTTATAGATAATATTACAATCCAAGAAAAATAGTTATCACCACAACAACAGGTACATAAGATAAAATTAAGATCAAGCATACAGTTTGATCCTTATATTAGCATTTGTTTGTGTATTTGTCAAGATGAATTCTTGGAAACAGCAAAGTCTTCTGGCTTAAAAGATAGTTATGCAGCACAGCCTTTGGCATTGGACACATCAGTCAGTTCTGCAGTACTGTGGGTACAAATGAACTGGTTGGAGTGAGTCCATTCAATTTTAACATGTCCATTTTGGTTATTTGGTTGAAAAAATTACTTATGAGACTCAAAAACATGAAACTTGGATTGCTTCAGTGATGTAGCATCCATGTCAGTTGTAAATATTGGTAAGAAGTGCTTTTATGTCTGACATGACAGGGAGAAAATACTTTGGAGCCTATGGAAAGCTAATCCACATATTTCCTCCAATCTGGTAGTAATCTAGTTAACAAAATGAAAACCCCTAACATTCAGAGGTATAACGAAACTAAAGCAATGTCTGTGAGCCTTTGGATGCTTTAGGGCATTTTATTTTAGTTTTGAAGTGGGGAAAAAGGGATTGAGAAATTCCTCCAATATTTTAATTAAAGTACCACAGCATGTAAATACTGGGGGAGTTGCTACAGAAATTCCAAATGTCAGTGATTTCCCTTTGTACCTTTTCTTTGTTTTTTAGGGGGTTTTTTTGTTGTTTTTGTTTTTGTTTTTGCTTTTGTTTTTGTTTTTGTTTTTTTCCCCAACAAGGTAATCCACCCTTTAAATCCATCTTGTCATCTCCACTAGCAAGGGAGAAAAAAAGATGGGGACCATATGGCTACATTATCTGTGCCTTTGTTTCTTTTTCTTTACTATTCAAATATCATCACTGAAGTGATAACTTCTCATTACAAACATTATGCCACCGTCTTCATAGATAGGTCTTGCTGAAAAACTCTGAGATGAGATCTAGCATGGATAGTTTGAGTTGAAAAGTAGTTGAAGAAAATTCTGGTTGATATTTTGAACCAGTAGACCTTTCTTCCTGCCAAAGATTTTTGTGCTTCTTTTAATTTGACATCTCTATAAATCATGTTGGGCCTGGAAGTTTGCAGTATCTGATCAATATTTTTTTTCTGTTGATATTTTTAATTAAAAAATTAAATTAAATACTTGATCATTCATTTTAATGCAATGCAATCCAATATACACATTAGCCAGCTACAAGAGGTTACAGGCTCCCATTATTCTCCACGAATGTGCTGAAGGTAAGAGGGTCTATTCTTTTGAGTCTGAATAATACATGTTTATGAAAGTCTAAAAATGACTCAGACTTTATATATATTCACTTTATTAACTGTGATGGTCTATGAAGTGAATAATACATCATCCAACTCCTCCATTTCTGCTGAAGAATTTCAGTACTACATACTGCAGCAGGACTGCAGCTTTCATCCTAATAGTGAATAATTACCCATATCAGACACTGTATACTGAAATACACACAGTGGGATAAATTAAAGATGAGGATTCTTCAGCATTGTGGGTTATAAACAAGATCTATAACCATACTGAGTGCAGCTGTGGCTCTAGATAAGTGGAGCAGGCACACATCAGAAGGTCTGCAGCAGTGTTGATATTTTGTGTCTGTTGAATTTATCTGAATGAAAATCTTACAAAATAGAGTTTGAAATCTCCAGCTGAAGAGTGCCAATACCTGCAGGATTTGCCTCAGGAAACCAGGATTCTCAGAAGTGTAGGAATTTGACAAAAACACATAGGTTAGCCATTTCTTAATACATTTTTAAATGTTAACCCTTTCAGACCTTTTTTATTTTTTCTAAAGCTGTTCACCATTATGTTTTCAGTCTTTGCTGGAGCATTCTTGTCAACACATGTCTATCCATGCTGTGATTATAAACCTGCTTCTTTGCCATTTGCAGATAATCAGCATTGCTGTGATATGCATGATATTCTCAACATGAGCGAACTGTAATGCTGTGAATACCACAGTAACATTTCTAACTTGTAATTCTAGGATGTAAAACCTCTGTGATACTGGTCACTGATGACATTAAGTATTGCTCTTAATCCACTCACTGCATGGGAGGATTGGGCTAGATTGTGGCTTACTGAACTGCATGCTGTGAGGTAGGGCTCCAGCTGCAGAAACATTGCATGTGTGTATTCTCAGTACTTAGTTCTGAAGTGGCCTCTGCTTGAGAATGATTCAGTAATACGGTACCTATGTGGCTTTTCTTTTCTTATTCTTTTACAATAAGAACACAGCAACTGTATTTTTAACACTATTTCAAGGGGTGTTGCAATAGCCACAAAAATGTATCAGAGGGCAAAGAAGCGCAAAGATATACTTAAAAATACTGGGAACACTTGCCCCCATACCAGGTTTGCAAGGTAGGCTTCTCATTCAGTATTACCCACCTTCAGATCTCTATTTCATTATGTGGAACTGGCACACTCTTGAACTTGACTCTTACAAACAAGGCACTGAATATTTTATATTTGTTGCTCTGAGATTTTTTTTTTGTTTGTTTTTTGTGTCCCACTAATGGTGTTACATTTATTATAGGATAGAATGAAGCAGAACTTGCATGTGAAATATGTAAACCACATAAATACATGAAAAGGCATATATATTTAATTTGTTCAGGGCTGCTTATATGTAGCTTTTATTATTTTTGAGCCTTAATGCATGTAGGGTAGTATTATCACTGCCAATATTTTCATGAATGCAGTAAATTATAAAAGATCATCAAAACATTGGCTGCTCATCTCCATTTCTTACCATTTTGCGTTATAGATTTGCATGTCACTGTCTGGTGATAAAAACCTCAATTCTTTTGTTTTGCCAACTAACCTTCCATCCTTCTTTCCAAATATGAATTAGGCTTTTTGAGATTATTGAACTCTTTTTTTTCTTTCTAGGTCTTCCTATTCTGTTTTCTTAGATTTGAACCTTTTTATCACGTGAGAGTTCATATAATTTATTTGGTCCTTTCATCTCAGTTTCACTTTGCAGATCCGTATTTATGGCTGCTCTTACAACTCTCCACGTCTCTGCACATGGCTCTCTTTCAGCACCTTTTCACTTTATCTTAAAGCCACCAAAATTTTTCATTCAAATGTGAGAGCTAAAACCAATGCAAATTTTTGTGTTTTCTTCATGTGTATTCCTCTGTCCCACTCCAGCAACTTTCTTACTATTTCAGAAGTGTGTTTCACTTTAAAATAGAAAATTCCAATACCATTTTTGATATCAAAAGTCTCTTTGGTTGTTAACTCATTTAAGCACTTGCAGACAAGTACAGATTATTTTCATATATATGTGCTTTTTATTTTCCTTTGGTTCAGTAGGAACTGGACTAATTACCAACATGTGTTTTCATGCCTTGCCATGAATTTCAAGTAAATTCAGTAGTGTACATACTGTCGTTCTGCATAATGATATTGTTGCATTTTCACCATTAACAAACCTTTGTTATTATGTCTGACATGTAAAGCCTTTTCCAAAGTCCTTTTCTGAATGATCTACCTTGTCACTTCAGATTATTCTTAATGTTGTCTGATTTCATTCTATTTCCTTCCAGACAACATTTACTTTGACTTCTAGGTGCTGCAGTTAGTTATTTAATATCATGTGTTCTCCTCATTATGGTTTTTTGTTGTTGCTTTTACATTTAGTATTTTAGGGACTTTACTCAGTTGTGTTAATCTTGGTTTGACTTTGCTAGATGCCCAAGTTAAGATCTTTTGTGCTTCAATTTTAATGAGCAATTTTTGTGATGCTTAAGCTGAAGAACTCCTTACCTTAAAAACACTAATATGCAAGACTTACATCCTCTGGTCATTTCCTGTAATTTAGCTTTAGAAAGAAGATTGTTTTCACGGACTCCTCACCACTGGCTAAACAATAGCTATGTTACTAAATTTTTCTGGCTTGGAAAATATGGTTTTTATTACCTTCATAAGTGCTTCTTGTCTTTTTTGTGCACCATTCCAAACTATGGGAAAGTCTCTCATAAGCTCTTGATTTAAATCTCCTTAAAGCAGAGGATCTCATTCCTCATGTAAATAATTTGTGGTTGGAATAAGAGCTTGATTGATGTTTATGTTTTGGAAATTTTAACAATTAGCTGGCAATCTGGTCATTTATGTCATTGAATTCCATTTTTGGAAAGTCATGTGTACCAAAAAATCAGTTCCACATCTCTCTGTCTTTTTTCTTTATTTTCTTTTTTTTTTTCCTTCCCCCAAAACTAAGATCTATAGACATTAATCAAGGTTATGCTCCCCTTGCACTGGTTGATACCTTAAATAGCAGACAGACTCAATACAAAGTAAAGACATGAGTGCAACAAACCCCGTGTTTTGCCTCATTTGGAGCCTGGTTGGGTCTTTTTCTGCAGGTATTCCTTGAAGAGCAAATAAGAGTGGTTTAATTTTTTGCCTTTATTTTTCTTGAGCCTTCAAACAATATTTTCTGCTGTTGCCTCTGTCCCCCTAACTGAACTGGCACTGTGCCTGTAAGTCTAAAAGCCTTTAAGGGATAAAAACTGTACACAAGGCTATTTGTCATCTCCAGAATCACTCAAGCCAAGCCATACTGAGAATTTTCCCATTTTTGGTATCAGGTCTGAAATCCTCTATCAAGTTGATTAAACCAATATAAATAGCTGTTTTACAAAATCTACACACAGACACACACACATACACACACATACACACACATGCAGTCTTATTATTTTATGCTTGAGAGGTGAAAGTCTGCCGACAAAAATGTATTTTAAATTGTTTTCCCATACTTCAGTGACAAACAGAAGAGCTGGGAAAATCCACTCAGCTGCCTGTCAGATGGGAAGATGTACTCCCAGTCACTGTCTGCAGATTCTCGTCCTAGAAACTACATCTGTGAAACAGTGCACAGGGATTGGGATTCCCTACTCTCTGTTGAAAAAGCCCCTGTCATTTCCACCTTTGTTAGCTGCGTGCAATATTGTCATCTTTTCAAAGCACTGAAGTTTATATGGGCTACTGTACATAAACATTACTGTATGGATACATGTAGTGGTGTTAGAAATTATTTGCAAAACCTGATGATTCAACATTTTTCTTAAAAATACTGCCTTTTGACCAAGTTAGTGGATAAAAGCTTGTAAGATACAAAAAATGAATACATTTAGTCAAAATTAGTATTCAAAGAATGGCAGGTATACTCTTGTTATATTTCAAGCTCAGACATCAAACAGGTATTTGATTTCTAGCAGCCTCTCCAAAAGCATTCAAACCTGTCTATAATGTAACAAATCAAGTTATTTTATTTAGGCAATTGAATTCTGACACACTGGCAATAGTAATCATGTCAATGAACTTAGTTTTATGTGTTTGACTGGGTTTTTTTTTCATTTTATCCTCTATTACTTTGAATAATAGTTAATCAGTTTTTAAATTTTATTTGAACGGAGCAATTTCAATTTAATCTGCTGAGGATCTGTGTGCTAAATTTCAGGCCAAAGTGAATTTTCTTTTTGTATTGTCTGATCTTAGGTCTTTGAAGTCCCTGTGGAAGGGATCTTGCTGATTTTGGAACTCTTAGGCCCAGGCCTAAAGGTTAAACCTTTAAAACAAAAAACATAACAAAAAAAACCAACAACAAAAAAAAAAAAAAAAGAGAGAGAGAGAGAAGAAGGGGAAAGAGCTGTCAAAATGTGATTGAAATATGTGGGTGAATTACAAGCTTCAGCTCCAGTGAGGTTGTTTGGGCAGCATGTATTCAGGGGCTTAACCTAAAGTTAAAGGTTCTGTTTTTCCAACTCTTGCAGCTACAGTTGCCAACATGGGCTCAGATATAGCAAAGCATAGCTCTGAACTTAGAGAAACACCCCTTTGCTTTTCTGTGGACAACTTATTTGATCACTGGAATGACATCTTGACTTTTATCTGCACTCATCAGTACTCATTTTTTTGCACAGAGCAGAAGTGCCAAACCGGCACTGTTGCCCTCTTTCTTTTTCCTTTTCATAAATACAATGAGAAAGGACAAAGCATGTCACTCCCTCAGTTTGTCTCACAAAGCCTCCCTTAAAAGTGTGGATACTGTCATATAGAGTTGATTCAAAACACTGTAAAATAAAAATAAAATTAACATCTTAACTTGGCTTAAAATGAGACATTCAAGTCATAAGCACTGATCTGGTCTATGTGACATTCATGAGGTACAGCCATGGCATCTGTTTTGTTTTGAGGAGAGAAAAGCTTCACTTGATTTCTTTGTCTGAGCTATAATTAAAGAGAAAAGGTATTTTTCTCTAAGCCTTGTTCTCAACAAGCCAGCATTGCTTATGATGCACTTTCTTTTTCCCTCTTCACCCCCTCCTCCTGCAGAATCTCATCGGGAATTCCTTCACAGGCCTGCGTCTGGATATGTGCCAGAGGAGATCTGGAAGAAAGCTGGTAAGGACTGTTTAAAAACACCAGCTTAGTCGTCTGGCAGCTGTGTGCAGTTGTTAATGCACTGATGTGAGGAATTGGAGGCGGGGGAAGGGCTTACTAGTAACAAGAAGAAATTGTGTTTAATAATCTTAAACTGGAACTGATCAGGACATTAAATAATTTTATAATAGAAGCATCTGCTGCTATAGTTAGAAGAATAGCTCTCCTAGACTTCCCAGTACTTCCAATATGGACCCTTATTTTCAGGGCTTCTAATGGTTTCAGGCTGAAACTTGATATGTTAAAAGTTTGTCTGTTAGCAATTAAAAAAAACAAAGGTTAGTGTGGGTGGGTTTTTTTAAGTTTCAGGGTTCTTACCTAGTTAAGGTAAGAATTCCCAAAGGAGGGGAAAAAACCCAACTACACCTGTTAAAAAAAAGACTTCAACTATGCAAAGTATCCATTCTTAATTTAAAAAAGATTTTGTGCCTGTCAGCCCCCAGTGAAGCCTGTGCTCATAAACCTGCAGAGTGTGCAATGAAGTCAGCAAGTTCACATCTCTGCAGCTGCTCTGACTGTTTGCAGGGCATTGACAGCATCTGCCTGTGCCTGGAAAGCACCCTGGGCAGATACTGTGGTTGTGCAAAGTTTTCTTAACACTGAACTTTGCCTGAGCACAGGAGTTTCCTGGTGAAGATCCCACTCCGGTGCTCGAGCTAAACCTTTGCTCTTTTGACACTGACATCAGAGCTTCCTTGTTTTCAGAGGGGCCAGGAGGCAGCTCTTGAACTCCATTGAGATAGTTAAAGAGCTATTTATACATCCAAACACTCCCCCCTGCTTTTGAACACCTGTATAACCATGAAGTCTGCAGCAGCTCTCTGAGCAGCAGTTAATGATTAAATGGCAAATATGTAGCAGTGTTGATGCTTTCTGATCAAATCTCCTGTAAATGCTTGCTGCTTTCCAGTGTATTTTTAAACTAGATACACAGCATACATGTAAAAATGTTATGCTGTTATCTTGTTGCATCAGACAAGAAGTTGTGTTTTGTGTGTAATGTGGGTTTATTGTGTAAAGTCTACATTTGTCAATATGTTAATGTTTTTAGAACTATTGCATTTTCTGTGAAAAATAGTAAAACAGTGTACATGTTCTTGGTTTTGTCCAAGGAAACTGTAGCCTTTGTAACTCAGTGCCCAATAATATTTTCATATTTCCATATTTATATTAATATTTTAAGTTAAAAATAACAAAAAATATGCAATCCCAGGAAATCTCACTTAGAGGAGCATTATGCTGTTGAATTTCAATAACTTCAGTCCTCTTGCAAAATTTAGGTTTTGATGTCATTTGGTATGAAGTTATTCATGACTCATGGATTCAATACAATAATAGAAAAAAGTTTCTTCATAATTAACACAAGTTAATTGAAGCTTTTGACTTGAGTTATGAAATTGGATGTGCATTCACAAAGCATGTATTCACAAATGGTAGTGTACAGGACCTGTGACATAATCTTGTGAACATTAATGTCATCAGTTCCTTTGAAACAAAATTTTCCCTTTGGTCCCATTTCTAGTCTCTTACTTTCAGACTGATGTGGGTTTAAATCAAGTGATCGTGCATGTGAATTGGAGACTAAAAGTGTGACTCTGCAGGATGCATACCTGTATCTGTTACTAAGTCTAGTCAAACATCAGAGAGCATACTGCTTTCATAAATCATGGCCTTGCAATTTTAGAAGGGTGGTCTGAAACTGGAGGTATCACATTTTCATGATGAAGGCAGTAAAGGTGCAATTCAGCTCTGTGAGAATAGGCCTCTGATGCCATTTGAGATGCTCCATAGTTTCCTGGTTGGGCAACTCCCAGTCAAGAAGACTACAAATCCCTCGCAGGTTAATTTTTTTTGGTTCAGTGTGGATCTCTTCGTGTGTTGAATGTCTGTAAAGACCAATGTGTAGAGAGCTGAATCAAGTAAGAAATTCTGTTTGGAATGCTGAATCCATTACACTGAAACTATGTGGCATAAAAACAGTTAATAAGCAAACTCAAAAGTATGTAGACAAGGGATTCACTTTAAACTTTTGGAGATTGGTAGACTCCAGTGTAATTCTTGAAATACACCAAGTCAGGAATGTGCTTTTGTGGTTGCTGGAGCAAGGACATATTATGCATTACCTCAAGAGTTAAAGCCGTATAGGCCCACTTCAGTTTCATACATCAGTAGAAAGCAGTCATCAGTGCCCTGATTCACCTCATGGAATTATGGATATGTGGATAGAGAGTCTGAGACAAGTTCTTGGTGTTCTTCAGTAGTCAAGAGGGAGGAGAGGCAGGTAATGAGGATCAGTCAGATCACAGGTTGGATGACTTGTTCTCTGGGAGTACATACTTCTCTTTATTAAATACAGAGAGGGTCTCAGGCCCATTGTGGGGTGCTGCAATAACTTCTTCTGTAGAAACTGTCGTGTAGAAACCATCTTCCAGCCATCCCTGTCACTTAGCCAGGCCCAATGTCCATGGCAGTCCAGCTGAAAGCTCTGGAGTTCCAGAAGAGGAATGAAATGACCATCCTTTGTCTTACAAAGACAGTGTGGATCTTGCCCATTGTACAGAGTAGTCCTGAGATAGATGATGCATTTTGGGATATGATGCTGAGGTAACCCTTGGTCACCAACTGCCAATGGCCACCCTTGCCAGGGTCAGCCTGAGAGTGAGATGATCCAAAATGTTGTGGTGGCACAGGAGTGCACATCTGCCCACCACCTTTCACGTCATGTGGACAAACGTTCTGATGATGGGAGGGAATTGACCAGGAGCTAGCTGGTGAATCATCATTTTGGGTGAAAGATAAGTACCTCTCTTAAGTCTGCTCCGAGGACTTCAGACCATGCTGAGTAATGCCTATTCCACACAAACTGTTTGCTTTCTGGAGCTTCTCTCATGTGTTGATGCTGCTCAAAGGGAAGGAAGACTTCAGTTGCATCCCTAAAATGACAGTGAATTTGTGCCAAGAATGCTTAGCATTGCTGGGAAGGCAGAGGATGCAGGTACATGCATCTTAGATACTTGGTTTTAAAAACTTCCAGATTTCTGCTTTCTGTCACTGGAATCTAATCACACTTCCTTTCTTTGGAAGTGCAGGGAAAGGAAGGGTGCTGGTATAATTCTTGATCTTCATAGCTCAGCATTGTCAAGGCAAATAAAAATCTCCTTTGCCATCACACATATCACAAACATATCTTAAACTATGCAGCTTGCATTCTATGTCTATAAAATGTCAGTAGTATTTAGTTTGAGAAGCTGTGAAGAAAATCAGTGATATGAAATTTCATCTGGTTATTTAGGTGTTCATGAATTTGTAATATGTTGAAATAATGATGTTGCATTGTGACCTGACATATTTTAACTTAGTTATTTTCACATGTAGTACAGCACAACACAAATTCTGTCATCAAAATTAATGGAAATATTAAAATCCAATACATAGTTTAAGCCAGTCAAAAAGTATCAGTCAGCAATATGGCCTCATAAGCACTTTCAGGCATCTTCATGCTCTTAGAAGCATTGCAAAAAACTTACACAATATAGAAGATATAATTTTCAATTTCCGTATTTGGACTAAAAAGAAATAGATTATCTATTGAATGAAAAACTACACTTAGAAGTCCATGTAAAAATGTTGGAGCATTTTGCTTCTGTTTAATATAAGAAACTGGCATTTCTAACCACTGCAAAGACCTAACTGTAAAACTAAATTTATATAATGTAACGAAAGTGCATCATGTCATACAAGGATTATTGCTATCATAGCAAATATCTGCAAAAATACAGATTTTCGTAAAGAAATCCACTTTGTCAGTAACTGCAGTTCATAGACACGAAACGCCTGTATTTAAGTTGGCTCATTTTTGTGAAAATGGTAATAAAATTGCATCTGTATGTTTGCCTGTGTAGATTTCTTTTCTCGTGATCAGTGAATGGGTACAGTTGGTAATAAATATTCAAGCACCTTGCAAATGTCCTACCAATTCCCTTTGCTGATCTGTGTGTGCCTGTGGGACTAGAATAGGAATGCATAATTTAAATATAAATTGCCTGATTTGCATATACAATTAGACTAGCTGTAGCTTTGATCGTAAGCAAAAATTATTGTCCTGTATTGCCACTTAGATAGAATTTTAATTCACCTTGAATATTCAAAGTAAATTAAGCCTTGGCTGTATGGTTGAAGGGTATGATTTTTTCCTCTCCTGAGGCTTTTCCCTAAACAACATTTATGGTAGGGTAATATAAGGGCATATTTTCTGCCTCATAAAAATAGAGGCATAAGTTTTATCTCTAAATCCCTCCCCACCCCCTTGAAAACTTCAGTTGAAACATCTCTTGCAGTTACGCACACATGTAACATGCACACATACTCCTCAAGAGAGCTTTTCATTCGTATTAGTTCTGTTTTAGTCAGTACGTGGCTTAAAGTTAGGTCTTTATTGTAATTTGCTTAAGAACTGAAAATAGAGACTTCATGTAGGCATTATTTTTAAAATAACATATCAGATGTAACTCGGGAGAATGACTGAGTGTATGTAAGAGTTATGTCTGCATGTGCATGAACACAAATACATGGGCTAAACACATGGACTAAAACTCAAACATGTAATGATTTTAATCTACAGTAAAACATTTTCAATAGAAAATAGAAATCTGTGGCTTTAATTAAAAAGAACATTTAATTAAGGTGGGTTTTAAGTGCATGAAACAATTAAGTACAAACACTTGAATGAAACATGTCATAATTAGTTTTAATAGAGTGTTAATTGGTACTAGGTTTGCCAAGTTAATAATTACCGCTTATTAAATTTTCAATTAATCATTGTCATTTTGCTTTGAATAAAGATGAAAATTAGATAAACTAATTCAGGGGGAGGATGGTTTCCTTGTTAATTAGAGCAGTTAATTAAAAAAAAAAAAGAAATTACTTGTTTTAGTTGTCAATTAAAAGACTGTTCATTAGTAAAATCTTTGCACTCTTCCTGCATCAAAAGCCAAAAAACTTATTTTGAGACAATCCATATTTTCTGGAATAAAAGATATGACACTAGTATATACCAAAGCAAGAACTCATACTACAATAGTTGTTTTACAAGAAGAATCAAGGTTTGAGTTTAATGAAGTGGGGTGCCCCAGCTCAGTGTTAATTGTGCTCCAAAGTCTTGATGGGCAGGGTGTGCTCAAGAGCTTAGAAGAGCCAGAAAGTCAAGTCTTCAAGTATAAACATGGATTTGAAGGACAGATCAAGAGGTCAAATGAATGTTCATAAACAAATTTTAATGTTTTTCATATAAAACGCTATGTCCAAGAAAAGATATTAGACCAGTGATTTAAAAATTTTAAGTAAACTCTTGGGGATTTTTTAAATTCATGTATTTATTTTTTAACATATGGGAAAAAAAAGTTAAAGACCATAAATCCTGTCTTCAAAATACATTTTTTAAAAAAAGTCTGTAATATGTCTTAAATAATAGTTATTGACAAGTATATGCATATATCTGCTGTGCTGCAAAACTAATTTCTCAGTGTTCGGGAAGATTGCAAATTAAATGGACCAGAGATCTGAAATGATTGTACTTAAAGAAGTACTGAGTGAGAATCATTACTAGTGGTAGATGGTGGGGGATAAGAAAAGCACTTCAGTGCCTCTTGAGGATTCCTGAGGAACCAGGTTCCTCTGTGTCCTACTCAGAGCGAAGACTGTCATTATAATTGAGAGTAATCTCAGTGTAACCATACTGGTAGCGCTGCATTTCCCGTGTCAGCCCCGCGGAGCCGTGCCCAGGTGTGCTGTGCTGATGTGGTTTCTCCTGCCTTGCAGAGGAAGCTGTCAATGAAGTGAAGCGGCAGGCCATGGCCGAGCTGCAGAAGGCGGTGTCGGAGGCCGAGCGGAAAGCTCATGACATGATCACTTCTGAGAGGGCCAAGATGGAGCGCACTGTTGCCGAAGCCAAGCGCCAGGCAGCGGAGGACGCCCTGGCTGTCATCAATCAGCAGGAGGATTCGAGTGAGGTAAGAGCCTTGCTGGGCAAGCATCACCTGTGGCTGCCAACCACAGGTGTGTCTGAGCTGGCTTCAATCTGTGTGACACAGGGCGTCAGTGCCCACTATTAACTCTCTGCACAGCTGCTTTGGATGTGTATTTCAGGCATACCCCGAGTTCCAAATCTTCTTGGCTGTGTTGTAATCTGAGCCCAAAACAGCTAGTGAACTTGAGCTCTGTTCACACCTTTTAACTGCTGCTCAGGGTTACATTTAATGTTCTAATTTGACTTTTCAGTAGCATCATTTTAAAGCTCTTCAAACTACCATACGGAATAGATAAAAAGATGCTCTGTGGAAAACATTTGACACTGAAATCTAATTTAAAGAAATTATTCATGAAAGAGATTATAGAGCAAGGTAGCTGAAAACTTGTCTGAGGAAAGTGTTGGATGTAGAAGCAATTAGCAAAAGATGATGGTTCCTGTAGGACAGAATAGGAATGTAAATTTGCAAGTGTTTCCTTATTTTGAATGTATTGCTTTGGCTGCAAGGAATAGTTCAGAGTTGAGGAGTGAGCAAAGAGCATTTGGTAGGAGAAAAAATAGACTGACAGATCAAACTGTAAAACAAGAATAAGTATGTTAAGCCTTGATGTCCTTTCAGACCTGAGAATTGAAACCTTGAATTGCTGTGATACAGGACATCTGACACCATGACTACATGGATGCTGCGAGTGAAAAAGCAGTGTGTGTTTGACCAGTGCTGCATCAGTCTAGATAGCAATTAAATTTTATGCTTGTTAAAAAAAAGAAGAGTCCTAAGTTAAAACTGCCCTTAAAAACGTTCATGGCAAGGAAGTTTTGTCAGTTAAAAGTTGTTTGTATATAATCTCCATTTCTCAAGACCACTGAAATGAAAGAGCATTACCTTCATTAAGTATTTATTGTTTGTATACTAACATCTTGACTGTAGTAAACCCACTTTTTAAAATAACTTCTAAACAGTAGGGAGTTGGGGAAAAGAGTAGGTGACAGTCCCTGTTACATGGGGACATACATCTGTGTATGCTCATGTCTAAACACTGTGTGGGCTGGAGGGGCAGTGCTGTAGAAGAGTCACTTAAGTTCAGAGATGCAGATGAGCTACCTGCAGCATGCTGAGAACACTGGCAGAAATCACCAGCACATAAGTCAGTGGCATGCTGCAGTATGGATCTGTAATTTGAGGGAGTGTAAGTTTTTAATTCATACCAGGCTTCTCTGGAGATGAAAGACTATTGTGGGATCACTGAATGCCCAGAGTTTCTCCTTAATGTGTAGCAGATGAATAATAAGGAGACAAAAGAAATTGATTTTCAGCATCTGAAAGTTTCTCAGGAAGAAAGGGACTAGGGGAAGTATATGTACCCTTTAAGTACTAACTGTTCCATTGTAGATTAAATGAGACATAAATTCAGTTTATTGGCCTTTTGTATCTAAGGTACTCAAGGGCATTTTCCTGCACTGTTCATAGAAAGGGCATCTTTCTGACATAGCATCATTAAAGAGCTGTCATTTTGTGTGTATATATATACAAGAGACTCCTATCATTGAAACCAAAATTCCAAAGGTAAATCACACAGAATCACACAGAATCATTAGGTAGGAAGAGACCTTCCAGATCATCAAGTCCAACCCAGCCCTAACACCTCAGCTAAACCATGGTACCGAATGCCACATCCAGTCTTTCTTTAAACACATCCAGGGATGGTGACTCCACCACCTCCCTGGGCAGACCATTCCAATACTTTATTACCCTTTCTGTAAAAAGCTATTTCCTAATATCCAACCTATATTTCCCTAAAATACCTTTGGAGTAAACAGCAAATTAAATCTATTTAGTGAACTGATATAGCGTGAGCAGGACAGAGGAAATACTTAGGTGCCAGTACATACAGGTCACTTTTCCACAAGCAAATGTGTAGCCAAAGGAATGTGCAGAGTGTTTGTGTGCTATGATTAACTTCTGAGCAGTTAAAGCTCTGGAAAAAGCCATGTAACAACATCTTTACTTCTTCTGCAGCAGAACTGATTATAAGATTTTTCACTTCTTGGGAATAGGACTTTGGGCAAACAAGTCTTTTAATTGCATTCTAAAGAAATGTGGCTGATAAGGTTATAGATGTTCTCAGGCCTGTGTGTCCTCAGGGAGGTTACAAGCCTCCTGGACCTAGAAATGAGGTCTAGTGTCCTGATCCTGCAACTTCCACCCCTGTGGTCATCAGGGTGGCTGTTTTGAGGCACAAGTTTTAGTAATCTATCAGAGAGAAATCAAGTTTGACAGTTTGTGTTTACAGGTGATTGATTAACTGTGAAGGGAGATGATGGCAATACCTTTTTGAGTTAGATGTATCTATTTATAAGTAGTTCCTCTTTGACTTCTAATTGTGACAAACTCCAAACACTTAGGGCAATACTTCTCACAGTTACTTGTTAACTCAGGCTGGCTTGGTTTCCTTTTTGGGTGACTTCTGTAAGGGACTGGACTTTTCCTTCATCTTTGGGTACAGGAGATCAGTTTGCCAGTGTTTGAAAGGTGTTTCTTCAGAGATGAGACTGTATTTTTCAGGTTTGGGGAATAAAACTCCACATGTGTTTTGTTATTAATTATCTCTTGAATCTCTCTGTGGACATTGCTCCTCATTTATCTAGGTTGTAAGTCTACATAAACTTCTCTCTGTTTACAGCTTTCAGCAGAACACTTACAGCAACACAGATTCCTGTGCACTTAAGGCACTGGAGTAAAATTTCTAGAGCTAGAATATTTCCAGTTTCAAATCTGAGATTGTTACAGTGCAGCCTGTGAAGTCTTGCAGGTCGAGGGGGAATGCCAAGCCTCTCTCCTAATTCCTTATCCATGCTGGGACATTGTGCCAAGGCGTGCAAGAAAGCTCACTATAGGCTGCTATATAACCTCCATGCAGCTCCTGACAGACAATATTTCTCTCATGGGTGTCATTATTTCTTTTGGCTGCTGAAACTATGAATGGAGATGAGAATTTGATGCCAGATTTGTTATGTATCAGATACAATTTTCAACTGATATGGCCACTCCCTGTCTATTGGCAAGGTTTCTCCCTTCATTTGTTACTCAGTAAAAATGCAGTTTGGACCTAGTTGAGGCTTCTTGAAGCTGTTCTGGTGTGAGAATTTTGTGTTATGATTTTTATTGCAATCTACTCCAGTTCTCAAAATGGTGACTAGTACCAGGACTCATGACTTTTGTGATTATTATAATACAGCCTCCTAATCCAAGACCTTTCAGAGATCTCACATAGAAAAGTAGACTGCATTTTTGATGGTGTTGCTGATTTCTGTGTTGGGTCAGGGTTTTTTTTGGGTTTTGTTTGGTTTTTTTGGTATTCTGTTTTGCTTTGTTTTTAACCCAGAAAAAAAAGGATCCCTGAGTATAAGATTGTCTTCAAGAAAAAAAGTGAAGTTGGGCATATTAAAATGATCAGATCAAAATTCCAAAATTAAGGGAGCACAAGACAGTAAGAAGACTAATAGGGGAGGTGTAATATTCAGAAGCATCTTGACTTTTAAGAAGTGTTCTGCAAGATTTTGAGAATGACCACGTTACATAACATAGGTAGAATTTCTGACTCTGACTCGTTGAACTATTGTTCTTTACTTCTCTTAGTGTTGTTCAACATGGTTTAACTTACACTCCCACTGCTTAAGTGTCTGTGCATTTATTTTCTAAAGATTTTCATGTTTCTTCATATAGGACCTGGCAACTGACCAGCTAATGTCCATGCTTTTCTCTTATTGAAATTGGTTGAGGACCAGCTAACCGAGCAGACTGCTGGAAAGCAAAAGGACCAGGAGAAGGCCTACCTGTCAGCATGACTGTTCTGAGCCACAAATTATTTCTTTACCAGTTCCTTTCAGTTGCATGACAAAAGATGACCCATTCATCAGTAGTTGGCTTGACTAAGTACAGAAACATGTGTGAGCAGCCTACTCTGTAATGACTGCTGTGCTTGCTTTGGCTGCAATGTGCTGCTTTGCAAATCAATTTTAATAGTGAGGGTGAACAGTTTAGCAAAGAGACTGCCCAGATTGTAAAGAGGGGTGGGATCATCAAAACATCTGTCTTTCTGGTTTGGTATAAAATGCCACTGAAAAATCTGACACTTAGTGTTCTCCCTCAGTTTTAAGTAGGTTGGGGGCTGGGGACAGGGTAGGAACACAAATGTTTCAGTTCTCTCTACTTAAAGCAGATGCTGACATCTGCTCAGATAAAACAAGTATGTAACTCGTCCAACACTGCTTTTAGGAGATGTGTAATGTTAGGGCTTGTTTATATTGCAGCAGTTCATGTTGTATGTGAATATCACACCTGACATTTTGAAGACAGCTGGTTTCAATCTCTGCTGACCGATCCATTGAGACCAGGACCGTGCCAGCAAACCTGATTCTGAGCATCAGATGGTGGGATTCAAGCAAGCCTAGTTTTCAGGCTGGTATTAAGTTAAATACCTATGTCAGCTAATGTTTAATTTTTTTGGCAGAGCATCTCTTGGAAAGTAGCACATCATCCCCTGCAGTGGTGGGTAGTACAGAGGCACCAGACCCATGTGTTCTGCACAGGATCAGTCCAGATGTGATGTGAGCATTGGCACTGCCCCAGACTGCTAAGCTAAGCCTGGCTCGCCAGCTTCTACGGCTCTTCTGTGGGCTGCTGCACACTTCTGTTTGCAGGATTTAGCTACTCTTGCTGACTTGTATGAAAGTTCATGTATTTCACTCAATAAACAGCAGCTTGGGCAAGCCTGGAGTGTTCAGTGAGAGGTGTAACTTTACTAGAAATATCTAAAGGTTTGAATGTCATTTTGACACAGTGTGGGAATTTCCAAAGTACCAATATATTTCCCTTTCTAATGAGTCTTGGATAAAATTCTCATAAACAACTTTGCTGGATTTTTACACTGCTATTCAGCAGCTCATACAGTTCTCATTTATGCCCCTGTGGTTTCAGTGATTTCTAGATGTTCCTTTTCTTGTGGTTAGCAGTGGTAGAGTTTTGAATGTCATGGGCATTGCAGAACTGGGAAAAATCTGGGTTCTTCTTACCAGCCATGCTTCCTTTCATGGTAAACCGGGGAAGTCTGGAATTTCTCAAAGATGACAGAACAAGAGGTGTGGGTTTTTTTGTTGTTGTTTTTTGTTGGGGTTTTTTTTTGTTTGCTTTGGGTTTTTTTGTGTTTTTTTTTTTTTTGTTTGTATGTTTTTTGTTTTTAATTTAAGCAAGCTCTATACTGTCTCAGTTGGAGTGTCAGAGGAAAGCAGATACTCGATTCTGGTTGAATATTTCATAGATGAAAGCAACAGGATGGGCAAAATTACTGACAAGTATATGTTTTGGTACTGGAGACCACAGAAATGGAGACCTTTTGTTTATAAGAATTTTCATTAGGGCAAACAGGAGTGTTTGAAGATGGAAGCTTAAGTGCATGAGAACTGAGAGTTTGACCTAAGATAAGGTTCTGACCTAAGACTAATGTTCCTTGTCAGTTGAAAGAGGAGGATGAAATATGATCGGTGGCATAAATTCGGAGTGAGATTCCCATCTGGTGTAATTTAGCTCAATTTCATTGACTTAATCCATTTTCAAGGTAGTGAAGTTAAATTGAATTATGTAGTCTGAGAATCTAGCTTTTTGTATAACCTCACTGTTTCACAGGCAAATCAACACAGAGTTAAACTGCAATCCAGTCCTTCTCATAGTTTTAGCTACCTCTGGAACTCTATACAGCACAAGATGGAAGTGCAGTGTAGTAGGTCACTACCTAAAGACAGAATATATAGACTAGCAGAGACTTTGAGAGATTGGCTTCTCCCTTTTCCAATCCATGATCAACTCTAGCTGTACCATACCCTCTGCTTTTCCTGTGCTTTAATGATGGGGATTCTCTCAACATCTCTAGGCAGTTTGCTCCTGTTCTTAGCAGAATTTTGATACTGTTACTTCTGCTCATCCATGTAGAAATGGATGTAGACATTCACTGCAGTGATGTTTGGGTACTACTGCCCCTTTTAGGCTACCATCTCATATTTAAGAGTCTGAGTTCATTCAGTCTCTTCTCACATCTTGTATTTGTCTGACTTCTGATTAATCTTGCTGCCTTTCTTCAGGTTCTTTCAAAGTCTTGTTTGTCTTGCTTGATTTTCTGTATTTGAAGCTCATCATCTCAACCTTGACAGGGCTCACAGCTGGATCTTGCCAGTGATAGGAGATAGTCTTAAATCAAGTGTAAGTCAGTCCATAGTTGTGGTCATATGCCCTTGTATGAAGATTGCCATCTCATCACCAACATGACACTGTGGCCATCGGTTGTCCAAGATGCTGTGTACATACCTCAGTGAGGGTGCTCCATTTTGCTGGTACTCTACTGCTAGAGCATCCCAGGAGGGAAAATACCCTGAGTATGTTCAGTTCCAAAGTGAGGTCAAGCTTTGTCTGTGATAGCTGGATCTGCTGGAAATACAGCAGAAATGAGCAGCAGGGGCATATGAATAAATAGCCCAGGCTATTAGCTGGCATCTCAAGCCTGGCTTTTCTTTGGTAAAATTTGGGGCTATCAGCCAGCACTGTGAACAGAAAGCATTTGTTTCCAAAGCTTGTGGTGCCCAAGCCTGATCTTTGCTGCTCTTTTTCCTTACTTGAACATGGGAAGGAGCAATGAATGGTCACAATGGTGAGGGCTGTGTGTGACAGGGAGTTCTGCACGTCAAATCCAGCTGCTGTCTCAGTACAAGCTCCCTGTGATGTGTGCGCTTGTTTGTGTTAATTTGCACTGTAGTAATTTTTAAATGCAATAAGTTGCTGCGTAAATGTGAGCTGTAAAATTTATTTTGAAATTCTTGTATTTTATGTGGTTTTATTCCCACAATTACACTAAAGCTGTAATGACCTGTTAAATTAGAAATAATATGTCCAATGAACAAAATCACATACCAAACAATGTAGGACACATTAAGTAATCATGTAAGGAGCCAGCTTAGTACTTCACCACTTCATTAAAATCTTGCACCTACGTATCACTTTCCATGTTCTGCACAGTCTGATAGTTAACTGATGTCTATTTTAATAAGAAAGTTGAACCAATACTGTTAGAATTAAACTGCTATTTCCTGACGTCAATACAGATCATGTGGTAAGATACTGAAATACTCTGTGGTGACGCTGGTCACATCTGGATTCAGATCTCTATGTGCTCTTTAAAAAAGGGAAGCAAAGTGAAGATTCTTCGGATGCTGGCCTATAATAAAGAGATACTTGAATAAGTTTGATACCCTCATAGTAATTCCTACACAACTAAAGCATGAACTTCAATGCTGCAAACAGATCTGCACAGGGGAAGAATTCCTGCACCTGAGCATTTGCTGGCTGGCTTCAGCATTATTCCATTTTGGGGGAAGGTGTCTTAGGAAAAGTCTGTATGGGGGTGTTTGTACACGGGCATTTGTTTTCAGATGAGGGAGTAAAGGGCAATATGGGCCATACCCAAGGCTGGCAATTTGGTTGGAAGCAAATAGCTAGGGGGTCAGCAGGCATGGCAATAGGTGGAAACTGTGCAAGTACAACTGAATCATGTTTACTGATCACAATACAAGCAAGTGTGAAGCTATCAAAATAAAACTTTCATTACTATGAAAGAAATAAATATTGTAATATAGAAATAGAATGTATACTAAAGAATATAAAATAAATAAAATATGGATACATATAAAATACAAAATATAAATATGTAAATACATATAATAAAATATAATAAATAAATATTATAATAAGGAACTATTAGTATAGCAAAAGTAGGAGAATCCAGGTACATCACCTTTAGTTATCTTTCTGGTTAGTGGGATGAAATGCTAATACAAAATGCTAGTGCAAAAATGTCAGGTCATTTTGTTGTATGCATAAATATGTCTGTGTGTACATGTGCATGTACAGTGGTCTAAATTACTTACAGTTATTTTTCATTGTGGAGATAAAAGGTTGTTTAAAGAAAAGGCATTTGCAAGTAGTATAGATATTAGTTTCCAAAGGTGGATTTACCTCTCTGGCACTGGACAGAATGTGAGCAAATGAACCTGAAACAATGACTACTGAATCAAAACCAGGTGATGCCTGGTTCAGACAAGGAGTCTGAATTCCTGATATTTAACTACCAGAAACATCTGTTTCTGTGTGTTGGTAATTCCATCTTTTTTTTTTTTTTTAAGTGTTTTTAAAGATGGGAACAATTTTATGAATTTAAAAAAACAAAAAGTCCCCAACACATGTATCTCTAATTACCTGATTTAGTCTGTGTGTTTAATCAGTATGAATTGAGAATGCCATGTACCTTTGATTTCAATCTCAAAGAACAATTGGCACAGGACAGTCACTCTTGCTCCGTTTTCCGTTATATGCCTATGTAAAAAAACCCCAAGCAACCAACCCTCCAAAACAACGAAAACCAGCAAAAAGTGGAAATATGGAAGTAACACAGGAATATTTTCTAAAGCCACCTGATAGTGATTAGAAGTCTAATTTCCTTAAAATACTGTTTTGGATTTAGGTCTTTGTTTCATTCTGGAATTGGTTTGGTTTTTTTTTTTTTTTAGTAGTTGAGGAATATCACTTAAGGATTGGCTATCTTCCAACATCCAGCTGGCAGAGCTGTAGAGTGTGTTAAAGTGAATAGCACACATATTCTGCAGTGGCTTCCCCATCCTGCCAAAGATTTAGACTGTAGCTTAACTGTTCCCTGCCGGAAGTGCCACTGAGTCAAATGGTATTACTCAGATGATTAAAAATTAGGATTTCCTAGGGTAGCAAGTTTTCCTAGGTCAGCAAGTTTTACCTGTGTGTTAAGTCATTTTTTCCCTTTCTTGTCGTGCATTAGTCCCTCTCCACTTCTGGAGAAGCACTTTTTTGTGTGTGCATGTTTCATTATTTGTTTTAATAAATTTGTAAGAGGAGCCAGCAGAAGTTTTACTGAAACTCTCTATTAGTCAGCATGCTGCTGGTTGCTGGATGTGGGACATGCTAGGAGTTTGCATCATTAGTACTAAGAAAGAGTTCTTCTTCCGTTCTTGCACAGCTGCTAGGACAGAGTCCTCCAGGGGACTGGAGCTCCTGTGGAACAGGTTCAGATACCCGAGGCAGGACTTACTGATACCTCAGCTGTCCTTAGGCAGAGGGTTGACCAGCAGTTCCATGCCAGCTGTTTTTACTGTAAAATTTAGGACACAAGCTAATTTGTCCCATCTTCTCTTCTGCTTCTAGAGTTGCTGGAACTGTGGCCGGAAAGCTAGTGAAACCTGCAGTGGTTGCAACACAGCACGATACTGTGGCTCATTTTGCCAGCACAAGGACTGGGAGAAGCACCATCACATCTGTGGACAGACCCTCCAAGCCCAGCAGCAAGGAGAGACACCA
>JANPWX010000022.1:2027915-2142971 GCA_024734555.1 Trochalopteron elliotii
TCCATTTGCAAGTTGGTGTAAGGTAAAGAGGATGTGCAGCAGCATAAATAAATGCATCACGAAGACATGTGAAATGCGTTTTTATTTTTTTCATGTCAGAACACCAGCACTGACCTAAGCTCTCTTTTAAGGTCCTTGCCAGCCTTCTAGTAATTTGATTAATTTGTCTTATCATCAGTACCATCTGTATTCTTGAGAGCATTTTGGTGTTTAGAGTTTCTGTTAGTGCTGTTCTTGAGCAAGCCCAGTGTTTGTCAATGACCACCTGGAAGTTGGAGGTTCTGTGCCTCAGCAGGGACTGTGACTTTGGCTCTGGAAGGGCCACTGCCAAGTGAGAGTTGATTTTTGACCCTTCCAGTTATACTGCCATTAAATGGCATTTGGAGTTGAAAGGGGATTTGAGCACAGACTTATCAGTTTTCAAACCACAGGCTTCAGAGAGTGGAAAATAATTGTCAGCCTACACCATGCACTGGGAAAGGGTAACTATGAAGAGTGAGAGGTTCTGCCCTTGGATTGATTTTTTTGTGTGTGTTAAACTGCAGCAACCTGACTTTGTAAGCTGAGGCACAGGTAAAATGTAGACTGTTTACCATTTTGACTCATTTCACCCCCAAATGCATGGGCTGTAAGTACCCAGTCCTGTGTTAACAGAGCAAACTCAGGAAGTGCTGTCAACTCAGATAAAGCTGCTTTCCTCTGCCTTAGTGTGAGACATCAGCTAAAACCAGGGTGATTTGCTTCATATTTTGGGATCTTCAGAGAAGTGGTGGCAAGTTTAAAATGTCTGTCAGAAGAAAAGGAAACCTGATAAGATTCAAGCTAGGAAGTAACGTGTTTCTGCTTCCACTCCCCTATCTGAATTGTACTGAGGAGGATTAGGTCACATTGACAAGCTGACTGAAGAGCTGAGCACTAAACTCAGGATTTGAGTTTTCACACCTTGCTGCAGCTGCTTTCCTTTTCCTGTAGCTCCCTTGTTTCTCCATCAGTTATTCCAGCTCTCAGACTATTGATTCATGTGGTGTATGTGCCATGTTTGGAGCTGAATTTTCTCGTATGTATTGGGCATAGCAGTAGGAACAAGCAGTAACCCCTGAATCCCTTGGTTTTCCCTTACATGTCTTTAGTTTTAGCATGCTCGAGAAGAACCAGAGACCCTCTCCCCATTTCCCCAAGCAGGAGCCCTTGTCCCTGATGTGCAGCTGCTGTCTCAGGCAGACAGAGGCCATTTCTGAATGGGTCACCAATGGCAGTGGATTTTGCTGTTCCCCTCCTACAGCCAAAGAAATGCCCTGTGATAGAAGACAGAGCCAGCTGAGCACTGATCCTGTTCACTTCCTGCTCTCAGAAGGGTTTCCCCCCACTCCTTCCCATGTCTTCGCTTCACCAGTCTGGTTCACAGGACCCTGCTGTCTGACCCAGTCACCTCCAGATCAGCACATCTGCTCTGGTTGCTTCAACCCACGTAGCACTGCAGTGAACAGTTAAGGGTTGAATAGTTAAGGACTTTATTTCTGCACACCCCTTGCTCTGCTGGGCCTGTTTTTTGCACCAGGAGGCTTGGTTTGGCAGGGAGAGAAGGAGCCACTTAGGTGAGGGTGGCTGGAAGGAAAGCCAAGGTACTAAGGCTCACTAGGTGGCTCTGAACCAGGCTGGGCCATGTTGGGCTGTGTGAGAGGACACCTGTGTTTTTTCATTGCTATTCCTGCCCTTGCTTTATCCTGCAGGTCTGAGCATTGTGCTGCCATTTTTTTCATGATAAAAAGGACTTAACAGTGCTTTCACCTTTGCAAAAGCATGTTGAGGCCACCAGAGAAAAGGGCAGTGCATAAGGTAAGTATTTATTCTAACTGCAGGACACCTATCTTGAGAGTACTTGAAAAAAAAGAGGCAAGATACAGCAGAGGAATGTAAACATCCTGGCTTTGAAGGCTAAGGCCATCTTGTTCAGTCTAGATCAAACACCAGCTTCTAGGCATGGGCACGAGCCCAAGAGCACACGAAGTACATGCACAGTTCAGTGAGCACACTAGTGTCCCTGGGCTGCACCAGGCAGACACTAACAGCAAAGGGGGAATTAAACACCGGAGCGCACTGACAGAGTTATGTTTCCTTAGAAATCATTAAACCCAAAGGCAAGTTGTTTTATAAAGGAAACACCCTGTGTAAAGTGCAAGAGATGAGAAATGACAGGGAATTGGCTCCCAACCACACTATGAGCTTGGAAAAAGCAGCAGATGTAGACTTGTGCAATTTTCTAGCATGTAATTTGTTTTTACATTATATGCAACTTGAGGTAAAATGCACTGAGACCCTGTCCCACAGCTCATGTTAGATAGGCAGCATGGCTGTGTAAAAATGGTTACTAGTCCTCTCTCCATCCCGTAGTTCTAGCTCCTCTCTGGGGCAGTCAGTGTGTGTGAGAACAAAGTGTGCTGAGACCTGGTTTTACCACTGTCTGCTCAGAGCCCAGCAGCTTCTACAGGGCCTCAGCCAGCCCAGACACAGGAGCTGGGGAGAGCACACACATCCATGCTGCACCATAAAGATGGTTTTTTCCCCTATATTTCTACTCTAATAAGGAAGACATGCTCTGAAGCAGCCCGGGTCTCTCCACTCTCCTCCACTCCCAAGCAGGCAGCAAGACAAGGAGCCATGCAGCTTCCTGTCCCCCACTCTCTGATGCTGTTGTAGCAGCTTTTGCAGAGCACTTGGAAGAAAACTGTGCTTGCATCTTTTCCTGTTTCTATCTTACAAAGATCAAATGAATGCTTTAAGTCTTTTTGCTGTTGTTGTTTTTGTTGTTTTTATTTCTGGATGGGAGAAAACCACAAGAAAGACTGACATTAAAGTTTGTCTGGATGCTCCTTCTGTATGTCCAGCCTTGCACTCTGAGGCAGAGCGGGTTGCCCTCAGCACAAAACACCCATGTGAGCTCATGCACTGTAGTTTGCATAGCTGTGCTTTCAACACCCCTCCCAAAGCAGCCCCTTATGTCCCATGTCCAAGATCTTTACATTCAGTGTTTTAACATTCTCTGAAATTTTTTCACTTTTTATGGTTTTTGGTTTTTTTTTTTTGTTTTAAACTAATGTAAAAAACATTTTTTGAAGTGTCAGTTGTGGTTGATGGACTTTGTTTATTCATGCCAGTTAACAGGCTAAGTGGAGGTCTACTTTACTTTTGCAAGCAATCTTAATCCCTTCGACTGAATAGCAAGAAGAAAAAGATGGGTTGACAGAGGCAGTTAGCAGAGATCATACTTACACATGTTTGTTTTCAGTAATTAGTCACAGTGTTAATAGAAACATCCACTTTAAGCAAAGACGGCTGATTTGCACAAACAGTGGGCCATATGCTCTGGTGGGTGTGGAAGGGGGTTGATAAAGCTAAAAACTTTTCAGGAATTTTTATATGTGAAAACCTGCTATTATATTTATTCATTTATTTATCCAGTGTAATTATTTTCATGCCAGTTAGGGTTTGCAATATTTTCCACTTCAAAACATCAGAATAAAAATAGAGGTCTCCATGTTCACCTTATCTGTCTCTCTCTCTCCTCTCCCTCCCCACCTTTTCACACACACACACACACACACACACACACACACACACACACACACACACAGAGAACAAGGGAGTTTTTAAGTGGCTGTCTATTGCTCAGGGCTTACATATGGATAGCATATGAAAATGAACTAGGCTGTAGGTGTTTTAACAATGTAATTTAGATATGTTGCCTTTTTTACTTTTCCAATAGTGCCAGATGGGGTTTGCTGCCAGAGTATGAAAGCAACTGCTGCCTTTTACAAAGATTTATTATTTTTTGGTGATACAATAGACTAATACTAGTTCCAAAGGGGTAGCTATGCTGAGTTGTTAACATACCCCTTTGATTCCAGCGTATTCTGTTCCTGTCAAGTGTAATGGGGAAACTTCCTATATGTTATGAAATGCTATTCAGCAGCATGTCTCTCCAGTTTTGGATTTGATTTTGACTTTTTTTTTTCCTAAATAGTAAAGCTATTAGATTTAACTTCAAACAGAAGCCTTTTCTCTTAGACAAAATCATAGCTTCACTTTCATAAGGAGCTCATGATCACTATAGGTTTTCAAGAGAGGAAACTGTTAGAGTTTGTGTTTTTGCTTTTGCTCACTGTTGTGTTTTTAAGCATGTTTATAATTTAGTCAGCATGATGTTTTTGACTTTGCTCATGTGAAACATCAGATATTTTGCAATTCATCCTCTTGCAGTAGGCTGAGATCGGAATCACAAGCTCCGGCTTTGCGATGCATCCCTGATTACCTGTGGAGAGCTACCAATAGAGAAAAGCATCTTCCTTTGTGTGTCCTGTGAGGCTGGGTTTCTCCCAACCATTCCCAGTGGGGCCTGGGCACTTTGAGAGGGTTTGTTCATTTCTAAATAACAGCAGCCAAGTTGCAAAACAATTCACTGCTGAAACTACTGTCTGGTACAAAATATGATTCTCAGTTTTATTTACATCAATAGTTTACAGATGAGAAACAAGTGCATATCCATTTGAAAATCTAAAAGAGTGACAGAAATGAATTCACCACATGTATAACAAAAAAACCCAGGCCCACACCATCCAGGCACAGAAACAGTTCTGGCATGTTGCACACCCACAGTTTCTTAGACTGCCTTTCAGTGGCCTCTTGGGTCATCCATGTCTTTGCACTTTGGTTTGTCCCACAAGCTGTGTGATGTCTCTCTGTCATGCAGGCTGCTCTTCACACATAGGTCAAGTCCAGAGTAAGGAAGTAAGGAAGGCAGCCACTGGCAATGCCCATATATTTCAGTGTGAGGCAGGGAAAACTAACAGGAGAACATGGTTGTAGTGTGTAAAAACATGCTGGAGAACAAAGAGAATAATCTGCTCTCCATGTCCAGGAGTGAAGGCAAAGAAAACAATGAGCTGATGTTGTAGCAATGTTTTAAGTTGCACACTGGGAAAAACCTTATCCTGGAAAGGGTGTTGGGCCCCCAGTAAGGACTACCTGGGAGGGTTTGAAATCCCTGTGAGAAGGGAGCTGTTATGGTCAGGCTATACAAATGTCTACCTGACCGACTGGACACAGAGCCTGCCTTGGCCCTGGGATGACAGACTGGATGAATCCCAAAGTCCTGATGGGCACCTGTTTCCCTGGTTACTGCAACAAACCATCAGCATCAGTCTGCATTGCCCTTCTCATTTGTTCCACACAAATATATAGCAATACCATTTGCAATAGTTTCTGCTGGACAGACTTTAGTTTGTAACCATGGCAGATTAGGGATCTTTTGCTGACTCCTTCAGCTCCTTCTGTGGTGGTGTTGCCACAGCTGGCTGCTCTTGGCCCAGGTTTGTGTGGCATTTGTACATAGCTTCATTCCTCTCATAAAGCATCACAGCTGAGGGCTTTGGCTGTGCATCACTGGTGGGTAAAGGAGGGCCAATGGATAGGCCAGCTTGGTTCCAAAGGAGCTGTTGCTTTGCAGGAAGCCAGCAGCCCTTGAAGTTCAAGTACATCTTTGCCTGTACTAATGTGACTGGCTTTCCTTAGGAGTGGTTTGGCACTTTGCACCTGGGATCCCAAAGAAGGGATGTGCTGTGAGGAGAAGTGAGGGTCCTAGACAGGGTGGCAGACTTCAGTTGGAAACACTGAAGTCAAAGCCAGGCTGCTTTTTGCTCCCTTCCCATCCCAGGGTAACGGCCTACCAGCAGTTTGACTTTGAGTCACGATGGTAATTCATGTTTAAAATCATCACTCTTGGCACATGTACCAAAGATTAAAAGAAAACAGGAAAAATTCCTCTCTGAATGACAGATTTACATACCAGGAGGAAAGAAACCCACATAAAAATCTGATTTGAAGAACACAATTATAATATTTTACCCTCATTTCACTAACCATTTTATTGACTGAAAATGGAGCTACCTCAAGACTACAGATCTAAAGTGCTAACAAATTAAAACCATACCCAAAGGAGAGAGACCACTAATCTGAAGCACGCCTCCCTAAAGAATTTCCGAAGATCTATAAATGCCATATGCTGAATAGACAGTATTTCTTTTTAGGTACAAGTAATTTTTTTTTCCTGAATAACTGACCAAATGCAGTCAAATAGGGAAGGAAAGAAGACAAAGGACACCACATAAGAAAAATAAGAATGCTATACCAGCAAGAAATACCAGCCAATATGCATATGGGAACACTTATTTGATCATCTAAATATGCTTATTTTATGCAGTGGATATCCAAAAGTGATTGCATTTGCACTGATTCACTTAATGTAAGAAATAAAGTTGGCCCAATATCCATATTCCATAAACAGAGGTAATAAATTAAAGAAGCTGAAGCTCTTGCTGGCAAGGCACATTTAAAATATGAGCCAGAGAGAGCACAGCAAAGGAGAATTGAAGAAAAATGGAAAGAAAAAGCTGTTGTTTTGTAAATATAATTACTCTTTGAAATGCAGAAGTGGACACTAAGTGAAGACTCTTGCATGAATCTGGAGGCCTCAAGAGTGTTTTTCCTGATAAGTCCAGAGAGTGATGGTGCCTCTCTCCTGGTGGAGCACCTGTCCCCTATCTCCTGCTCAAGTCTCCCAGGCTCAGGAGATGAAGTTCTACACTGTTGTGGCATCTCTGCAGGGTGGTGACTTGTGCTGGGTGTACTTCCCTTAATATCTTAAAGTTACACTCCACACTGTAATGAAACACATGCATTCATGTTATGAAATACATAAATATAAACTGACAATACATATGTGCATTAATATAAGACAGAAAATATCTAGGATGTTCTCAGTCACTCAGTTCTCACCTTCATTACAGCTCTGTGAGCAGCCAGTGAGTCCTGGGGAACATCGAGGAAAAATATCACAGACTCTTTCAGGAGAATCCTCCTTTACATGAACTAGATTTGTGTTAATTTCATACAATGATAGACCTCTGGTAAAGTCCTTCTGAGATGCCTCAGAGCTGCCCAGAAAACAGAGATATGAAAACAGCAGGTTATACTTTGGCACAAATGCAGCCCCTTGCAGCTCTCCCCTCTCTATGAACAGCTAAACCAATGTTACTGAAACCCCATATATGAGCTGAAACCCCAGATATATGTCCCTCAAAGTATATTTCAGCCTTGCATCATACCCTGGACAACCTCAGGTAAGATGAGTTGCTAGATGGCCACCTCTGCTTACACTGACCTCTCTTCATTTAGGCCATGGGTACTGTGGAAGGCAACAGGGTTTCTTCGTAGCAGTTGACTTCCAATTTTCAGGCATTCAAGACAAAATGTCACTGGCTAGTTAGTTTTGGAAGATACTTTTGTTTTGACAGGAACAGCATAAAATTATTCAGAGGAATGGGTTCTTGCTTGACTGTTCCACTGCACCTGCACAGTAAAGAAGTTTTTCCTCATGTTCAGGTGGAACCTCCTGTGCATCAGTTTCTGCCCACTGCCTCTTATCCTATTGCTTGGCACCACCAAGGAGAGCCTGGCTCCATCCTCTTGACGCCCTCCCTTCATAAACTGATGGATGTTGACGAGATTCCCTCTCAATCATCTCTTCTTGAGGCTAAAGAAACTTGTTGAAGCTTAAGGCAGTGAACAAGCTCCTGCACGGCAAGCTGGTGTCAGGATAATGCCATGCAGATTTTTAAATGAGCATGGGAGTAAATGGGATGAGATGCTGCCATCCCCTGTGCCATGCTGAAGTAAAGGAGGAGCTGCCAAGTGTGGCAGGAGCACAGGAGTGGGCTCCAGAGTGCTCACAGATGGAGCCAGGCAAAGGGACAGCTGTTAGCAGGCATGGACGCTGCTCGTGCCTTGAAAACAGGGTAGAGGCCTCTCTGGGGAATCAAATCATTCTTGGATGACATCCACTTGGAAATTCTTCCTCAGTAGAAGGCAGAGGTTTTCACTCAGCAGACTGCTCAGGAAGGCTTTCATCCCTTTTTTTTCCCTGTCATTTTTCCCTCCTTGTACCAAGTGCTAGCCCCCAGCCTGCTTTTCCTGATGAATGCCATGTGGGCTGGAGAGCTGTACTGCAGTAATACTATCTGGAAAGCATGTCTTTGTGCATTGGAAGTATTTGTCACTCTTCAGGCCATAAACTTCCTAAGGAGTTCTGTTTTTCCTGTTAATATGGAAACTGAAAATTACAAGAACTCCTCGCTAAAATGATGATGTTATCTTATTTCCTGTGTAGCATGGATTGACATGTACATATGCTTCTGACATGTTAGAAAAGCAGCTATCTGCTCTCAGGCTTGCTAGAGCCCACTCATAGGACACAGATCCAGACTGAGTGAAAAAAAAGGGTGTTACTGTGAAAAATCCAGGGTATGTTTCTCAAAGGCAAGTGAATTCCTTCATTTCAAGATAAGGAAAAATCCCCCCGCAAATAACTTAGAGTGGTTAAGAGGAAATATCTAACTTGAGTCCACTAAAGGAAGCTCTAGCATTAAAAATGTCCTTCTAAAAAAGGGAGGGCTTTGTGAGTGACAGACACAATGCACAATAAAAATCAATAGGGTTTTCATCTTTCTCTTATACATGCCTCTAAGGATAAGTTATTTCTCTCTTCTCAATTCACACTGGGATAGCAGCAAATACTGAAACAAGCACACGATTGTATGCACATACCAACGTCTCCATGTTCATATTCTCTTTCATCTTCATATGTCATCCATAAGGGTTTTTTGTCTCATTTGAACTGAAGCCAAAAATATTTTAAAATAGCAAACATTTACTGCAAAACAATTGGCCAAACCAAATTTCTCATTAAAAATAAAATTAATAATTTCAGAATGTTTTGGTTCTGTTTTAGATATTTGCATTTTTGAACCCTTTAAAGAGTATAAATCAGTTGCACTTTTGAAATTATGGTCATCTGAAAATGACAACCCATGTTGTTTTGGAAAGATGTGATGCAGTCAATTACTGTTACTGTAGCTTAAAGCCATTGTTCAAATGAGACTCAGAAGAAAACCAACTTTATCCTGTAGGTAGATTTCAGGTTTGGTGACTACTATTCACTATAAAAAAATCACAGAATTAACTTTACATTTACACAAGTGCTTGTTGAACAATTCACTGTAGCTCTACCTTAGGTAGGGTCATTAACTTATATATTGTAAGAAATATCTTTACAGCCCTATGGATGCAAAGACATGCCTGCAAATATCACCTGAGAAGAAGACAGTTCCAAAATCTCCTGCTACTCTTGGGCAAGGGAAGGAGCACAAACACAAAATCTGGTGTGAAAGCTTTTTTTTCCAGAGATTTAACAGCAACACCTAAGGTAAAGGGTACTTTCTTGCTTTCTGGCAAAACAAGCCATGCTTTAAGCAGTACCTAAGCTATGAAAGAAGTTGCTCCTACTGTTCACATTTGCTGGTGAGAAGGCAACTGGTACCACTGATGACATAAGAGGAGAAAGGGAGGAGGCATCAGGTAGGCACTGGGCAAGGGGATGGAGGATATGGTCAATCCATGGAAATAGGCTGCTCTTACATCAAGTTCTCATGCTAAACATGGTGTCTAAATAGTCCACCAAGTCACAAGGGTTTCAGACTTGTTTGGTAGGGTGTTTTTTAATAGTATCATTAGGATTTGTCTTAAGCTCATGCAGTATTTCAGCTGCATAATAAATGCGGCTGAAATAAATGATAATATATCATTTATCATGAATAAATGATAATATATCATTTATTTTGGTAAGCAGAGCTATATATTTGTGTAAAGAAAAAAAGGGGACATAAAATTTCTTAGAACTGTGCTTAAACTGCAAAGATGAACAAAACAACAAAATAAGGGCGGGGGAAAGGGATAGCTGTATTTGTATATGTCTATTAACTGGTATTATATAGGCAAAATTAGGCATAACTTCAGCTATATATTGGCTGATCAAGTTTCTAACAAACATCTTCACCCTAGGGAATTTTTGCTACTGAAAGCATTTTGTATTATTAGGCTTAATTCTGCGGCAGATTCCTTCTAAAAAAGGCCTTGGTGCAAATGAAAATCTTTCTTTATTGAGGAATCATTGTAACCTAGTGGAGATCCTCGAGGGTAGACCAGTGAAATGAGAAGAAAAATTATTTTTCCTGCTCATGTTTTGTTTTGTTGGTTTTTTTTTCTTTTTTTCAGCTAATGAAACTTGAGGAAACAGTGTGACAATTTTTTGATTATCTGTTTCTATTAAAAGATCAAGTCCTATTTTTCACTGGAATACACTCAAGTGTATTATAACAAGATCTCTGTTATCTTCAACAAACTAAGGCCATCACCATTTACTCCAGCATGAGAACAGGTTCTGCCTGCAGAGTCAAAGGATACAATTCTGCCCTGAGGCTTAATTTGTCCTTTTTATAAAGTGACCTAAATAAAGCATACATGCCACCAGGAGAACAGCAGGTTTTGAGTAAGGCACAGACACCATTTTCTGTGTGACTGCTTCTTGTCTTTGTAATGCATAGCTGCATGTGTGGGATGGCAGCAAGACTAGCAGCTTTGCTGTCGCCAAGTCTGAAAACACTTTGCAGTTGAAAAGTCTACTCTTCTAAATGCTCTGCATTTCCTAAAATGAATTTTCTATTGAGAAATTGGTGTGCCTCACACAGGTGTGGGGACTAGTGTTCAGCATTTTGGGAGATTTGACTAAGCAGTTAGATGTAGCAACCTCAGGAGGCAAACCAAGCAAACCTGTTGTAGGGGCTGCACAATTTTCATGGAACCACAGTACCAGTCCTTAGGTTTTAAAAGACCAGCCTTTGACCAAGCACCACGTTGCACAATACTGTAGCACTAAGTGACACATCCAGTTGTTTCTTGAGCACCTCCAGGGGTGGTGACTCCGCCACCTACCTGGGCAGTTCATTCCAATGCTTAAGAGTCTTTTCCATGAAGAAATTCTTCCTGATGTCCAGCCCTTGGTCCAGGTTGAGGCCATGTCCTCTTGTCCTGTCAGCAGTCCCCTGGGAGAAGAGACTGATCCCTATCTTGCCACAACCTCCTTTCAGGTGATTATACAGAGCAATAGAGTCTCCTCTGAGCCTCCTTTTTACCCAGGCTAAACAACCACAGCTCCCTCAGCTGCTCATCATAGGACTCATGATTTTACTGGGGTTTGCAGGCAGTTGTTTGCTATTGGAGCTGTCTAATGCACAGGGCTGGAGAGCAACACTTGAAAGATCCGTTGGGAAAAAAATGGACTATTTCAGGAGATGCAGGCTTGGGAATTAAGGAGGCATAGAATCACACAGAATCGCATTATGGTTGATGCTGATCTGGAGGTCACTGGGTCCAATCCCCCTGCTCAAGCAGAGCTGCCTAGAGCTAGCTGTCCAGGACTATGTTCTGACTTTTTCACTCATCTCTTTAACAAATTAAAGCTCCACTGGAGCAGGAGTCATATGGCACTGACCTCCAAACCAGTTCAGATCCAGCCGTGAACAGCGATTTCTTCTTGCATTTAAATGTGATTTATCACAGTCTCCGTCAGCCGAAGCGTTTGCCTGAGGACTCAGATGACATTATTTTGGAGTTTTGTGTTCTGAGGACACTAAGAAATTCAGAAAGCTCAAGTTTTTCCTTCAATGATCTGGCAACTGTGAATGCTTGCTGCAAACAGAGGCTATGAGGGGTAAGATGAATGAGGAATAAAGAGTGAGGATTTTGGAGCTCCCACAAGAACTGACTGAGGGCAAACTGTGTCAGCTGACATGAAAGGAGGACAGACATGGAGTGGAAAAGTAAAATCCTAGGAGAGGCAATCAGTTTGACAACATTTGGGGGAGGTACTTGTCAGCCACCCATTCTCTTTCTCCCTGGGTTTATGGGCTTCACTGAGGCCCTGGCTCTCCGAAGAGGTCTGAGTTATGCTTCCTTCATACCTATGTGAACATCACTCCTCCCTCCCTTTAGATGCAAGCTTTGAACACTGAATTCCTTCTCTCTGCTGCCTCTAACTACAGGTGTTTACAGCCAACACGAGATGAAGCACAAGACAAACTCAGGGCTGAGGTTTCTGGGGAAAAGATTGGAATGGGCATGCTCCATTTGTGTCACAGGGGAGGAGTGATGATGGAGACCAACTTCTGACATTGTCCACCTCAACAGAGTACTTTCATCTCAGCTAAAAAAATCACATTAAGATAAATGGTCCACTTAACAGCACTCTTTTCTCTCGGGTCAGGTATTTTCTAAGCACTTTAAAAGGTGATTATTTCTCAGAATGCTGTTGCTGTTTGGTATGTCTTATGAGGATACTGTAAAGTCTGGTAAACCAGATTTGGGATGATACAAACCACAGCATTGATAGAAAAATTCTTTACCCTTTCCCTACTCTTACACTTTGGTTTTTGTTTGGCAGATTCTCTTGGTAGTATTTCCCCAGATCTGGGGAACCAAGCAGGGTGCAGATCCAACCATGAAGGCCTCAGTGATATAGGCTGTGCTCAGGTACTGCCAGGTAACCACTGTCTGCTCTGAGTGGCATCTCTGAGCATCTGTCATCTCTGGGTGGGCTAAGGAGACAAGGCAGGACTGTGTCTAGGTCCTTCAGTTCCCTCTTGTTAGTGAGAAATTACAGGTTTCTGTCCATCAGGGGAGGCAGGGGAAGGCTGTAAGAGCTCAGCCTGCCTCACTCCCTGAGTGGCACAGAGCAGCTCACCAAGCTGTAGCTCTGCTTTTTACTCCTTCAGTGGTTTAGGCTCCAGCTCTCCTCTCTAATGCCACTGGTTTTAGGATCTGGGGCTGTCCCAAGCAGTGGGACTTAAACTTCTGAAAACATGAATACACAATGTATTGTGTGACTGAAGATGCATCCCTAACATTTGCTGGAGGAACTTGAAGTGAAACATTACTTCTCTTCCAGATAAGCTAGGAATTACCCACAACCCCACAGCTTAATATAGAGGAATGCAAAGAAATTAGGGTAGTAATCAAGCAGCATGTCAAATGGTTCATTCCAAAAGCACAGAGCATTGCCAGGGAGAGAGGCTCCTGAATTATTAGAACCAGAGAAAAACAGGTCTGAAAGGGACTTCAGGAGGTCATGTAGTCACTTCCCTGGCCCCCAGCCAATTTGGTTATATGTGTGTTGTTCCTGACAGATGTTAGCCTGAATTGTTGGGACCGCCAGTGTTGGAGACTCCACTCCTTCCCCAGGCAACCTATTCTAGTACTTCCCTAATTGTACCATTAGAAAGTTTTCCCTAATGCCTCAGAAAATTTTTATACACTTCCTTTGCAGCAGCTGAACTCCAATGCTTCTTGACCTATCCCCTGCAGATGCAGAGGGCAGGTTACGCCTTTCCTCCTCACAGCAGCCTTCATGTACTAAAAAGCTGTTACCATCCCCTCCCCCATCTGTTTTTCCTGAGACCACACCAAGCTAATTCCTTCACTATTTCCTCCAAGGTCATGCTTTTTTAGACCTCTTGTTGCTTTTCTTTGGACATTCTCAAATTTGTCCACATTTTTCTCAAATTACAGCCATTGCCAAGGAAAAAATACATAGTATTTCTCTAAGTATCTTTCTTCAGCTCTACTTTTTATACACTCCACACAATGTTTGCCTTTTTTCATGACACAGTTTTGTTTAATTTTATTCTCACCAACCTCAGATTTGTGATTAATCCTGTCAAAGTGCAGCACCTTGCATTTTCACCGTGAAAATTCATCTTGTGTGTGTTCCAGGCCATTTCACTGGTTTCCCAAGGGCACTTTGAATTCTAAAGTACTCCTGCAGTGAACTTGCAGCTCATCCCAGCAATATCATCTGCTGAGTTATCTAGCAAGGCTCCATTCCAGTCATCCAGGTAGTGATAGCACTGGGCAAAACTGACTCTAACATCCTACATCATCCTGTCCAAGGCATCCACTCACTTAGAGAGCAAATCCTTCCAACTGACCTGCAGGTACAGGTACCAGAACAACTTGCAACAACTATGCTGTTGCATATAGACTAGATTGCTTTCTTGTGAAACTTGTGATGGAAAACCATCAAAACATAATTAAAGCAAAGGTAGCTACTATCCACTGCTTCTCCCCTTGTTTCAAATGATTTGTACTTAGTAGATAGAAGCTGGATACTAACCTTTTCACCTTTCAGTTCCTCCCAAGAAGTTTGTTTGCTTATTTGTGAAATGTTTTTCAGAGACTGCATTTAAGCTGACATCTCCATGATCTTCTGACTCTACTTTCTCTGTCTTTTCATTGTCCCTTACTTTCCCCTGATGATTTCCAGACTCTTGGTAACCCAGCTGCTTCTTGAAAGGCCTCAGTGATAACTGCTGACAAGTCAGAGGTATTCTTGTGTCAGACAAGGAAGCTCAGCCAGTTGTAAAGGTGACTCTACCTAATTTCTTTCTGGTTTGCTCTTTCCTTTTGTCCTTGGAATTAATGACATTAACCACCTGATCACTGCTATAGGGATGATAGATGAAAAAAAAGTCATTAAACACTGTGACCTTCATCTCTGCGTTTCCCACTCCACTGGTCTTTTCCTTACCAGAAAAGTATAGTGATTTCCTCTTGTCCTTGATGCCTCTGTTCTTAGATGCTTCTTTTTTTAATCTGCCTTTAGTAATCTCATCTTCTGTTTACTTCCTACATTTCATCTTGGGTGTGAGATGAGTAAGGAGCTCATGATTTTGCTGAATTTGTATCTTTCTCTAGCTGATTTCTTCTTCTGATTCTTTGAGAAGTTGCCAGTTCCTTTCTTTTCTCTCCACAAGACTTTGCCTATCAATCCTTTGCAGTTACTGAAGTCTACTATCTTGCATTTAATTTTTTTCATTTTCTTAGTGAAGATCTTAAACTTTGTCATTTTGTGTTCATTCATACAAATTGTGTTTTACCTTTAAATTTTACCTTTAAACCTCAATGCTTCCTTCTCTATCGCCATGTGAATAGGGGAGATTTCCTCAACCCTTAGTGTTTGATTTGTCTGCAAGCACCCCAGGAAAGCTGAAACTCTCATGCCTCAGCAGTCTGTGAGTGTCCTGTTGTGGAGACCCTTCACTGAATAATCCTGCTGGATAGGACAATTACACTGACTTACTCAGGGAAATACACCAACAGCATAAGGGACACTCCTCAGCAGGTTTTCCCACTTTATCACCCATCAGTGGATCTTCCATTTTGTCCCAATATGTTCTGTGCTGCTGGTGGCTGCCAGAATCTGTGAAGGACTCACACCAACACTTTATGGAATAGCACTATTTATTAATAGAAAATTGTGACTGGTTAAGGTTCAAGGATTGCTGGATTGATTCTGACTTCAGAAATGTATTCAAAGCAACACACAGACAATCTCTAATCCCCAACAAACGTATTCAGCACACACAGAGTAGGGTTCTTACCCAATAGGCATCCCTATGGGGGAGAAGGTTCACCTGTCAGCTGATCTCAGCAATTACAATGGAGTCTTCCCTAACTTTTTCCCTATTCTTGATTTACTTTTATACCTTTCCTTTATGTTTAGGTGCAGCTTGAGTGACTTTAGTTGTAAATACATTTGTTACTGATTGATGTCTCTCACTTCACTCTTAAAAATAAAATATAGATAACAGTAAAATATAGAGCACAGGCCCAGTGAGGGGTGGTTGTACCTTGGACATGAGTAATTTTGGGATAGAGGTGTGAGTTAATATTACAATTTGGTTATAATGAACCAAGTTTATCCAAGGAGAGTGATTTCAGCACTGTTGTTGGCTCAACAGTAAGGCATCTTCTCCTATCTCCCTTGGCTGACAGATGCTATGCAGTTTCTCAACTGCAAACTACCACTGAATTCTCCTCCCTGCAAAGATTTCTACAGAGCCTGGCTGTGATGTCTCCAGTTGCTCCACCCTCCATTCCTCCCCCTTAGCAGGTGCTTCTGGTTGCAGATTGTGTGTGGGGAATCATCGTGGAGCATTCCATCCAGGGTGCAGCAACCATATTTTAACCCTATGATTTCTGTACTGTTATAACTCCTGTTAGAATATGAATGTAACTTCTCAGTTTCCTCTGATTTTACCCCCAGCCATCTTTCCATTGGATCCTCAGCTATCATTCCACAAGGAACTAAGCAGAAAAAGATTTTACTGTTTTCTCTTCCTTATCACCAATTGTCTTTCAAGGAGTGACAGAATATCTCCCTTTTGATATATTATTTTCCTTTCATATAGTTGAAATACCTCACTACTCCCAATTTTATTTTAGCATGATTTTGCTAATAAGATCTTAAGAGTGTCTTGTTAATGTGATTCACTCTAGAAGGCTCCCCTTCCACTACAAAGTGAGCCTTCTTTTCTTCCTTAATCATTTTAAAAGACTGCCAGAGGTCTAAATCCCTCCACCTCCTAGTGAATTTAGGAGCTGAAGGTATGTAATGCAATAGCTTCTCCCTTCTCCATCCCTGTCTTTTCAGAATGGTTAATAAATTATGTTCATATTCAGATAATTTTAGAGAATCAGACTATTCTTTGCAGATTTTACGATCAGATTCTGAGACTTCCCTCCTCTGACCAAGGTTTACGGCTGGGAAAGGTACTCACAGATATCCAGATGCGAGGCAGCAATCTGCCTACATGAAATAACCATGTGTTTTTCCAAGGAAGTATCCCCAGAGAGAGAGGATGCTAAATCCCAGCTGCTGAAGAGCACTGGGGATTCACAAACACAACTTGCTGAGAGCAAGATGCTTAAACAAGCGCTTTCACATGGAAGATAGGGATGGGGAGTCCAACCACCAACAACCATTTGTGAGAGCACTGAGGAGATGAGGAGATGAATCCTGGGCGAAACATTCATTTCTGCCTGTACAGATTTGTGACCCCATCACCCAGCCTGAGAAAGCTGAAATATTGAGCTGGGTGTGTCCTGTGCCTTCACATGGTGAGGCAGCAGTTAAATGCCTCATGCAGTTTAACCAGACCAACCACCTGGTGCTACACCTGGGTTGGGGCCACATCCAGTGTCAACACAGGCTGGGGATGAACAGATAGAGAGCAGCCCTTTCAAGAAGGACTTGGGGGTGCTGGTGGATGAGAGGCTGGACATGACCCAGTAAAGTGCATTCACAGTCCAGAAAGCCAAACATGTCCTGGGCTGCATCCCAAGCTGTGTGGGCAGCAGAGGGAAGGGATTCTGCCCCTCTGCTCTGCTCTGCTCTGGTGAGACCCCACCTGCAGTGCTGCATCAGCTCTGGGGTCCCAGCACAGGAAGGACACTGACCTGCTAGCACAGGTACAGAGGAGGCCACCAAGGTGATTGGAGAGAAGGAGCACCTCTCCTATGAGGAAAGGCTGAGAGAACTGGGATTGTTCAGCCTGGAAAGACAAGGCTTCAGAGTGACCCAGTTTTGGCCTTTCAGTACTTTATAGGAAAGATGAAGAGAGACTGTTAAAGAGCATTTAGTGACAGGACAAGGGGGAAAGGATTCAAATGAAAGAGACTAGGTTTAGGTTAGATATTAGGAAATAATTCTTTACTATGAGGGTGGTGAGGCACTGGAATGGGTTGGTCGGGGAAGTTGTGGTTGCCACATTCCTGGAGGTGTTCAAGGCCAGGTTGGATGAGACTGAGCAAAAAGGTCTAGCTGATGTTGTCCCTGCCCATGGCAACATGGGAATGAAACTAGATGATCTCCAAGGCCCCCTTCCAACCCCCAAAATTCTATGATTCTATGATTTTCTGAAATGGAGGATTCAGACTTCAACATAATGTCCTAAAATTCACCCAAATGTCATTTGGAGACAGAAATCCCTGATCTCACCCCTCCCTTGTTAAGCAACCCCGCAGGGAGAGCTCAGCCTGTGCTCAAGTGATTTTCCTCTTATTCACCATACTTTCTCCCATGAACAAAAAACCCCAATTCTGCTCTTGTGGAATTCCCAGGCTGCAGTCTCAAGGCTACATTATTACGTGTACACATAGCTGCCATTAGCTCTAATAATGTGTGCATTGTTCAGGGTGCAAACAGAGAGCTCTGCTGCCACCACCCATTAGAGTGAGTAGTGCCTTCTGACTTCCAGCAGCCCCACTGGAATCGCCTGAAGAGCCAAAGCTTGCCAAAATTTATACCTAATGCTTCTATTTTTCAAAGCACAGAGCTGCTCAGTCTCAAGGAGATTCTGCAGCCTTAGGTAGTGGGAAGGATGACAGAAGCTGTCTTCATCTGACGACGGTGTCTGCCTGGTCAGTGAGAAAGATGCAGAAGTGCCAAAGAAAAGCACTGTTTCTTTCTCAAAAAAGACATGTGGTACAGCTGCCTGCATAGCAAAGAGAGATCTGGCTGAGTAACAGAGGCTGGGCAGAACATCTGTTTTGTGTTTCCCAAGCTTCTGACAGCAAAACAGAGTTATTCTGGGGGTTTTGCAAGTCTTGCAGTCATTTTAAACAATGCTTTTGCCAACTTTTCCACTTTTTGTTAATAAGATTGCTCTTGATATCAAGACATGACTTTACTTTAGGAAAAAAGTCATAAATGTCTGCCATTACCTACATTCCCTCACACTACCTTTTTTTTTGTTTGTTTTCCCACCAAGCTTTAAAATATCCATTCAAGTACTTTGTGAGAATTTCTGTTGGTGATAAAAACAGAAAGATTTCTTTCATGAACAAATGAATGGTTTCTCTTAGAAGAGAATTACATATACTGTGGCCTTATTTTTCCCCTCCCCCTCTAACTCTTGGTTTCCAGATGTAATGAAAGCTGGTTTGAGCAGAAGAACATATGTTTTCAGCATGAATTCTGTTGGCAGGGAACTGCTGCACAGTACTGCAGAGTTGCTGCAAGCCATCCCTGACCAACATACATATATAATGTGCTCTAGACATTATCATGCTTCATTTTTATACTCCTCCCCCTACCTTCTGCAAGTTTTACTTTAATGCAACACTCCAGACTTTGTGCTCTATTCTGCTGTGGAACACCTGAGTGCTCCGATCAAAAATATATTACAAACTGAGCTCTCCCAGACACAGGGAAAAGGCAGCTCCCTTTAATCCATCCCTTCAGCATCCTGCCTCTTTGATCTGCATCTGAGGCATGTGGCCATTCATATTTGTTAATTAAAAAAATAAATTATATTGTCCAGTGTTCTACTTATAGGTTGAAAGAGTTATTACAAAGGAAGAACCTTACATGTGGCTCTCAGTGTTTATAGAGATCTTCCTCTTTGCATATTAAAAATGGATAGGATTCTTTATATTTGTCTGGTGATGTTTAGCTCCAGACAACTTTGGACCAGCTTTTGGCTCACTTGCTCTTTTTGAGTAGTCTCTTGCTCCACAAGGAGTAGATTTATTTTGGGACGAAGTACATTTCAGCAAGATCAAGTGTGCCAAAATCCAGTCCTACAGTAACATCACAGGGCAACTGTACTATAAACATGTCTTATCTTAGCAAGCAATATATCAGAATGATAATGTTTCCATTAAACATATTTTCAATGACAGAAGGTTAGAATCACACTTTGTTCAGTCATAGATGCTTGGCTGAGTCATCTGCTAACTTGCTGCTTGCCTTACTCCTGTCATATATTATCCGTGAGTGAACACAGCAATTTCCATCCCTATTATTCTTCGGGTTCAATCATTTAGTGCACTCCACAAGGCAGCTATAAGGCTGTCTTTCCATCATATCCTCTATTACTTTAGCTGCTACTGAATTATCAAACCAGCAATCCATAAAGCCCTTACAGCTCATATTAATTATTAGAAACTGATGAGATATAAGAACGTTAATCGAATCCTTTCATATGCTGCTTTTAAATAACAAACCCAGCCCATGATGGGAGCTTTTTTGAGATATGCTGTTGTGCATATTGTGCTAGGTTGCAGAAATGAAGGTGTTTGGTTAATTATATTATTTTACTTTGCTTAATTTGTCACATAATAGCTGACAGTAGACTCTGCATGTACATCTCAAGACAACACTGTTTGTTAGATTATTTTCTCCAAAGTTTTTAGTGTGTCTTGAACAATTATTCTGGGGAAACACAGTGCTACCCTTTTGAAACTGAGGACTAGACAAACATTTTGTTTGTAGGAGTGCAGCTTAGGAAAAGAGGCAGGAATATGCTGGTGTATGGCTAAATATGATGACAGACTTGGAATGGTGTAAGCTGTTACCATCTCTGATTTGAGATGTGAGCATGTGGATGCATTTCCTATACCATAATACAAAAAAAAGACAGATGAGCTGAAAGATCTTCAGAAAACTGGAAGTTAACACATCTTTTAAACCCAAGCACTGATTTACAATAAGAATGTTATGTTTAGTTTCCCCAGCTCTCCTGAAATCAAACAACATGAAAATGTTTGCAGATTACTCCAGGCCTGTTTCTGTCAGCAAGTGGCACTCATAGTTTAGGCCAGCAGAGGTGTAAGTTGGTGAAGCAGGACATACGAAGGACTTGAAATCCCAAAATTTAAAGTTAGAACCCAGAAATTATGCTGGCCTGCTAGCTGATCCTACAGGCACAGAAGCTCCACATGGGCTTGGCACCTGCATAGAGGTGACTTCCTAAATGTTAGATCAGAGCTGCTAGCTGTTTCCTTGACCCATCAAAGCCATCAGGAGCAAGGCTCTAAGGAAGAGACAAGCAGGAAACTAAGTTCCTATAGTATGCCTCATATTCAGCAACAAATTCATGCCATAAAAATCACAGGAGATGTTGTGGCTATACTTCAAAGACCATGGTGCACTGGCTTTCCAGCCCTTGTCTTTCTAGAACAGCCAATAAGGTAGGACAGTCACTCAGGACAGTGCAGATATTTCATTTTCCTCTTGTGCCTGTATGAGAACAAACTTAACATTGTCTTTTGGAGAGGAGAACACTTTAAACTATAGGGTGCAGAAGAAGAATTTTTCCAACTGATGTTCAAGCCATGTCACCATGCAGCAGATAAACCACCTTTCTCTGGATCAGGAAAACACAAAAAGTGAGATGCAGCCCACTGTTCAGACCCCTCTCCTCAGGCATGAGTGATCTAAAATTTTAAAATGAATGTTAATTTGAGGTTCAGAAAGAAAATTTAAGATAAGGACAAATAAAGGTATATATATAATGTATAAGCTGTGAAACAAAGCCAGTAAACACCATTGAAAGAGATGATGTAGATGAAAAGTGGATGTATAGATGCCTACATATACTTCCAGCCTTCAGAGAGCCACTCACTACATCCCAGGGCACTGTCTGAGTCAACCCCTCTGCCTAACGCAGGAAAAAGGCTTGTACAGAGGCTGTAACATCTCCAAAGACCAAACTTTGAAGACTGAAAATCATTTCTAGCAAAGTTAATCATTCTAAAACACTCAAGCCCCTTCACTTCTTGTGCACAACAGGCAGTCAGGTAAGCCACAGTCTAGTGCTGGTAAGGTTGTCTCTGAACTTCTGGAGGCACAGCAGGCTGCAAAGGGCATGGGGGATCCTGACACTTGCACTGGGAGGAGGGCATCCAGCCTCCCTCTGCAGACCTGCAAGGCCTGGGGGAACTGGGAACCTGCTTTTAAGGTTCAAATCCTCATACAAAGTCAGAAATCATGGATATCCAACAAGATCTCACAGCAGCTGAATTATTGGTGAGATGTGGGGTGTTTTTTTCCTCCTAAAAAAAGAGAAAGGGAAAATGAGGCTCTGCTGCCCAAAAACCATGTGGAAGCTTTCTCTTTGCAGTTTCTATTGTTAGAGTAACTCTAAGGAAAGCCCTAGGACTTAAGCCTAAACCTAAGGGGCAGATTTGAGACCTTGCAGATGGGAGAGAATTGTAAGATTATTCCTGGCCAAAAAACCCCATCAAATTTGCCTTTATTCCTCCACCCCTCTGTTCATGAGTGGAGGATGGCTCATTGGAGTAAGACAAATAAGCAGCTGTAGTTAATCCCACTTGGAGGAAGTACATACCTAGTCCTGCATCCACATCCCAAATTATTGTGTATCTGCTTACAGCTGGGCCAGACCTTTTGGTGCTTGTACTTGCATCTTCAACCTGCAGCAAGATACCACATCTGTTAATAGCACTGTGGGCCATCCATCCTTGTTAAAGGCAGGTAAAGGATCTGAAACCTCAAGGAATGCATTAAAACAAGAACAAAGATATTTTGGGGGGAGTTTCTGAAATGCCAGGACTTGTTCTGGCACATCATCAAAAGAGACACAACAGAAGCTAGTGGAATGGCTTAGGCAAGCAGGCATTTGTGCAATTCACAGAAACAGGAACCAGAATTAGATTAAAACATTCTCAAATCAACCTGAATGTATTTACTCACCTACCCAAGTCCTCAAGTCATTTGGCTGTGAGAACAACTGAGATGTTGTCAATACACAGGCTTGTATAAGAGTCACGGCCTCATAATTTCTTCTACTGTGAGATAAAGAAACACTACATTTGCTTCTTGATAGTCTATTTTTGCATGTGAAATTGCTTTGCATTAGCTTTACACAAATGGGCACTGACTTGTACCTATTAGAAGAAAAATAAACAAAAAACCCAAAAAAACCCACAAAACAAGCAAATAAAAACCCAAACAGAAACATAAGACCCAGAAGAAAGGGATAATTTTTAGTGTGGTAAGGGTTGAGGTCCCTGATGTTGTTTCCAAGTGAATATCCTGCAGGTGTATTCCACCAAGCAATATGTATTCATGGTCAGTTTTTAAGATTAAAGAATACGAGGGGTGTGGTTCAATGATGGCAGGAGACGGACCATGAAATCCATGTAATAGCCTATTTCACAATATATCTGTGAAGAAATTAAGATGGCAATTTGAGAGTGTTTAAAGTCAAAAAGGAAGTTTGGTTTTCAAATAGCCTGAAAGCTAGGCTGCCACACCTCTGGGAAATGGGGCAGGTGATGCACATGTCTATGACAGCAGGGGACAACTTGGGACCCAGGAACTCCATTTCACACATGTTTTTGTATTTGTATATTTAGGTAAATGTTTTTCTTAATCTCATTTTTTACATGTTTGATTTGCTAGGAGGATGCTAACTTTGCAAAATTGATGTCTTTACAGAGTGGAGAAATAGAGACAATATAGGATTTTGTCAGTGAGAGAAAAGTAGAAAAAGACCAATAATTTACAGAGCCAATTATTTCTTATATCAAGTCAGTTGAGTGTAACAGATTTTAAAGCAAGATTTAGCAGTTTATATAACAAAGCTATTCAAAGAAATAGGTTTACCTATGACATAAAAACCATCTCTAACAGTTTTCATCAGATTAGGGTCAAGAGGAACATCCCAGAAATAGTTTACAGGGATAATTCTGGACTCTCTATGTGAAAATATTTATAATGAGAATATGGTATTATGCAATTTTTCCATTCTCATGAGAAACTATTCCTTGATGTCTCTGCACACACAATTTTTACTTTGAAATGCAAAGGACATCAACCAAGGTAAGTGTTTCAAGTGCCCCAATGCGTCAGGACCACAAGGTCATCATAAGAAATTGTCTCAGAGAAGTTACAGTAACCCGATCTGCAGTATCCTAGTGCACACTCAAAACTTCTATTCTGACATATAACCATAAAAATGAAAAAGAGGCTGCTCCAGCCTCCAAACTAACAAACTAACATGGACCAGAAGTTTTAACCATAATTCCTGCAGCTGTGAGAATATGTAAATGGCATAGGAGGACAGGAGGAAATTTTACTTTTGAAGAATTCACTTTCTGATTAAGGGTGGAGTTACTGTATAGGTAAAGATGTAAGCACAAATGTCAGTGCTGAGCAGTCAATGACTAACCTGTTGTTGCCAACAGAAGATGTACTTTCAGCTTGTACTGTTTTATTCTTGTAATGACCTATTCTAATTAGTTTTTAGCTCAATGCACTAGGAGACATTTGCTAACTGGAATTTTAAATATTAATGCAGGAGTGTTTAAGATGTGTCCATTAAGGCTGGTAAAGTTGTGTTTGATTAACGGGCTTTTCATAAATGCACTGACACAAACTCTTTTTTTTTTTAATTAATTCAGCCTGCAAATGAACATCATCCATTTTGCTATCATATTTTATCAGTCTGTAAAGTGCATTCTCACTTCAATTTTCAGCCCTGAATGCAGAACACTTTGTGAAAAATGACAGAATTTTAATGAGAAAGTGAACAACATGCCATCAACACCCTTTCGCCAGTAAAAATGGAAAAACATCAAGCTTTAAATCATGTTCTCTCCACACCTTTGGACATCTGCGATTCTGTCTGAGTCCTCAAAATCTGCTATATCTATCACCAGGTGCAGCCTTTAAACGCTGAGGAGCTTTCTGCTTCATTGGTTGGCATGGCAACAGTTGTCAAATCATCCCTTGATAATGCTCTTTAATTGATTGTATAAATTATTTCTGAGATACGTGATTGCAAAACGATGTACTGAAGCTCTTAAGTACACTGATCGGAGTCTGTGCATTTAAAAACGCTCTGCATTCGCTGACCCTAGCTGAGAACCTGACCCTCTCACAAGCCTGAAATCCTTTAGATGGAGCATAAACATCAAGCATTGAGAAAAAAAGTTCAAAAGGATGGCAAAGGTATAATGTACTCCAAATGCATGTTAACAGTTATACCAGGAAAGGTGACTTACAAAAACATCAACAGCAATAAAGCTGTTGTTACTAGTTTGCTTCTGCACAAAGAGCTAAATGATCAAGGACCAGAGAGATGCTTCCTTATCCATTACACTCTGAACCATTTTAGATCACTAACTACTAGTGTAAACTCCAAGGGTAATATTTCTCTTGCCAAAAGAAGACATCTGCAGTGGAAATGCCAATATTTGAGGTGGTTGTCTAGAGTTTTATGGCCTGCAGAGAGAAAGATACATTTCTAAGACACGTTAGTAAATATCTAAAGAAAATCAGAGTAATTGCTAAATTCAAAAGACCAGCCTTCCCTTTATTAGCTATAAAGGGCTCTTGGTGTGACTAGTTCAGATGGAAGTACTGCATTCCAAATATCAGAAGTTAACCAATATGATTAATTTTTTTCCTTCTTTTGCATTTTATTTTTTTCAGCATGAGACTATAACTTGTTCCATGATTTATGATAACTGATAAACTCTAAGTTCATGCTTAAAGTTATCTATTTTTTGCAACTCTGTTTCCATTATTGTTAAACCTCTGAATATTGAGACAAATATCTCATCTGAATAGAACAGTGATGCCTAGATCAGTAAGTATTCAATAAGATGAACACTGAGTTTCCTGTTGTGCTTGCAAAGGATTGTGGAGTTATTTATCTGTATGTACAGTTTTGTCTGTAAATTTCAATGTCACAAATACTAATAATTAATAGACTTTCATATCAGTGCCCTGCAATTGCCCCTTAACATGTTGAACAAGCTTTAAATCCCAACTAGCACTTCAACACATGCATGAACATAGATAATGATTTATAAAGATATGCAGGAGAAGGGCTTATCTCAGCTGTAAAGCATATTTCACTGACCTTCAGACAGAAATTTAGCCTCTTTGTGAGGGACACCCTCTATCTCCATGAAACAGGGAAGGAGGTGTCTTTTGGTAAGAAAAGGGTAATTAAAAAAACCTGAAACGTTACTAACAGAATTTAAATGTCTTAGGTTTAGATAGAAAGATGGGGTTTTCTTAGACAAAGCAAAATCCCACCTCCACTGATACAGAAAAGACCTTGCAATAAGGAGGTATTTGTTAAGATAAATAGCCACGTATCTGTTGCATATTTATCTTTCCAAAACTTAGGTCATAAGACAAGCAGTGTCCCACAGCATCATATGGAACTGGGTTGTCCTCATGCCAATAGTCCTCTCATAGTCTATGCTCATTAACTCTGTCTTAGTCCAGCATAAAGAAATTAAACATGTTCACAGACACATACATTTCTCTTCATGTTGGTAATTATAAAATGGCAGAGAAATGGTTCAATCATCTGCTATCTAAAAACATACAAGGCATTCCGTATTAAATGGGTGGAGGTCCTCAAATGTAACAAAGGGTAACAAAGGAGGGTAACAAAGATGTTTAAGGGAGCATCTCTGCTACAGGGACAGGTTGAGGGATCTGGGCCTGCTCAGCCTCAAGAAGAGATGACTGAGAGGGGATCCCATCAATGTCTATCAGTATCTGAAGAGAGGACATTGAGAAGATGGAGCCAGGCCCCTCTCAGTGGTGCCAACAAGAGGACAAGAGGAAATGGGAGAAACTGATGCACAGGAAGTTCCATCTGAACATGAAAAAGGACTTCTTCATTGTGCAAGTGATGGAGCACAGGAACAGATTGCCCAGAGAGGTTGTATATTCTCTATCTCTGGATATATTCAAGAACTGTCAGCATGCAGTTCTGTGCCATGTGCCCTGGGAGGCTGAGCAGGGGGATTGGACCAGATGACCCATTGTGGTCTCTTCCAACCTGACCTGTTCTGTGACTCCATGATTCTGTGAATTTGCCTTCATCTATCCATGTTGCAGTCCATTTGGTGCTGGCAGTGTATGCATCCTCTGAGAGGCAAAGAGGAATGGAGGATTTTCCCTTGTGTTAAAATATCTATGCAGTAATTATGTATTGCTTTCATTTCTGAAAGTTACAGGTTTTTCTAGCACACAAAAAATAAAGAATTAAAGCATAGAATAATCATAAAAGACATTATAGAATAATCATGAAAGACAAAGAAGCAGCATCTATTTTTATGCATCTAGAAGATATAATCTATCCAGATTATAATCTAGAGAACTGGGTAAATTATCCATATTCTTGAATGAGATAAATACACCCTGTTTTATATATATATATATATAAAACTGGGTTGACTTGCATTTATCCTCTGCAACCTCAGATTGAAGATCTCCTGGAACTGAATTGTGTTTCTTGTTTTTACTGTCTTTGTAAATTCAGTTTTCATTTCCTAGCTATTTGTCAGAAATATTGTAAATTCATCAAAACTCACAGATTGTTCACCATGTAACCAGAGAACAGATAAATGTATATGTCAGACCTGGTTAGCGAAAACTGTCACTGACGAATGCCTGTTTTCCCTTCCTTACATGCTACCAATACCTTATGCAGCTGATGATCAACAACTGCTGTTGCCTAATGAGCCTGAAATCTTCAGCACTGCCCCCTCAGATATGCCTGGTGTTGCAACACCTTTCAAAACTTAAAAAACAAACAAACTGGCTGCTTTACACCCAAAGAATATTATTTTCTAGGAGGAAGGGTCTGTCCTGGAGGAAGAACCCTCTTAGCCTGAGTGCTTCTGCTGAACTCAGCACAGGAATATTTCATGGCTGAGAGAGAAAGACATTGCAAAGGTGGGAAGTCCCCACTGGGGCTTGCAACTGAGAGCCAAACATCCTAAACTCCATCTGGCAGGGGCAGGCAGGCTGGGGAGATGCTGTGAGCCCAGGTAGCACATGCCTGCAACAAGTGACCCACTTAGTCTGCAGCCCGCTGTGTTGGTGCTGCCACAGTGCCATGGGGTGGGGATGGATGGATGGATGGATGGATGGATGGATGGATGGATGGATGGATGGATGGATGGATGGATGGATGGATGGATGGATGGATGGATGGATGGATGGATGGATGGATGGATGGATGGATGGCTTCACCTAGACTGTTGGGGCACCTGCTTGTTTCCCTGCAGCAGCTCGCACTGGTTCTCCCAGCAACCCTGTCCTCCTGTCCTCAGAATCAGCTGTCCTTCCTTCATCAACAGCAGGAAGAAATGAGATTGAATTCAAATGATATTGTGACAGGAATTAGAACATTTTTTGTAACCCTCTCTGATCTGTTATATCTGGGTTGAGTGATGAAGGTGGTATTACACCTTCAGCACAGGAAATCTCCCAAAATGTGTTAGAAAAGGTGGGCACCACTTCAGTATTACCGCTTTTTGCCTTTTCAGGTCTCCTTGGCTCCTGGTTATGGCAAGTGTGGGCCCTTTCCTATTTTAGACAGTGCCTGTATAGATTCTTGAAGCATGTATACACACATACATACAAATATATACACACGCTTCAGCTGAAAAACTGTGGATCTCTTCATATAAGGAGGGATTTAACTCAGAAAAAAAACCCAACTCTGAAGGCTGAAACAAGCTGGAACAAATTTTATAAGGGAGGCTCCCCCCGCCTCCATGTGAGTCCCTTAAAGATTTCTGGTTATTCTGAAACTGTATTTCCACTCCAGCATTTTGCCTTGCTTGGAGGCAGCTGTGAAATAGCAGCAGCTGATTAATGCCAGGTGTACATTCAAATCCAAGCATCTGTATTTGTTGCTGCAAACTTAAGTAAACAATGACCAAATGTGGCTTTTCTAAGTGCAGTTTGAACTGTGTGTGCATACAGAAACTTAATCACTGTCAGCTGCTATGTCGCAGGCTCGGAGGGCCCTAACCACAGAGGAAAGCTCAAAGGAAAGTTCAAAAGGTATTAACCACTTGACACGTCTTGTGCTTTAGGAGATATTTTTGGAAAACTGAAGAGCAATACCAATTTTTAGTCTCAAGTCTGCTTTTCCTTTCTGTGGAAGAAGATAGAAAAGAGGATTTCCCCCCCCACCCCCCAAATAATCTCAGTTCATTGATTTTATGGCTTGTATCACCAAACAAAGTAGGGGAAGGGCTGATTTACCTAAGGCTTGTTCTTTGTGTGTAGTTAACGGGCAACATCAGGGAAATTCCTCTTGCCACTTAAGACAGATTCACCTTTCATTGTCCCTGGGGCTTCCTGGTGAATTGTTTTAATACTCTGCTTTGATTAGGAGAAAGCAAGGAAATAAAAAAAGTTAGTTTCAGAAAACCAGGATTCGATATTGTCCAGCCTGTGGTAAAAATGGTGAGGATAACTTGTCCTAACTGAAATCAGTGCTAAAAACTCCAATGATTTCAATGGAAGCAGAATTTTATCCAGTATTTTCTGTGAATGTAGCATCCACCTTATCCTCAGGTCTTAAGATAACAGTAATAATAATGAATGAAAAGCATCGTTTTTCTCAAAACTCCTGGCCTGGATATAAAATTTGTTATCAAGCTATAAAAACTATTTTTGGTGCCTGAACAAGAAAAAATTTAGGGAAAGGACTGAATATGTTGTGAACGAAGACATGTGAGAAGGAGAGAGGAGGGAGGGAGTGGAAGTTACTTCTGAAGCTGTGCTGTTGGAGTATGCAGACTTGGCAAAACAAGTCACATATGTATGTCATCAGTAACTTGAAGTCTCTGAGTAACATGAAGTTGGAGCAGATGCTGACTTGAAACCTCATTCGTAGCAGGGTTAAATCATGTGTGGGTAATTATTAAATATTAAAAGCACAAGTCAAAAAGATTACCCAAAGAAGGAAAAAATGGAATATTTCATAAAACTCCTTGATGAGGAGGTGCTGATGAATGAAGACAGGCATAGGGATGGATTTAAGCGCCAGACTGAAACATTATCAATTTTGCATGCCAGGTGTTTTATAAAGGCTACAGAATTCCCACTGTATAAACCTTGTCTCAGGTACAGTCCGTTCCCATCCTTGGACTCCATCTTTTCAATCCCTTGTGGGGGAGGAAAAACATGAAAGTAGCACTCTGACTGGCAGAGTCTTGCTCCTGTTTAACCTCATTTGTCTGTCATTTGTGGACAGGAAGTAAAAATCTCTTCATGGTGCTTTGCGCCCAAAGAAAACCCATAAAACTGGATCCTTAAGGGACAAGCCAGCTCTAAGACTACAATTACAGGAGGACAGTGGCACTTGAAAAAAAGTGTAGGGTTTCTAGAGACTCTGGAAAAGGTCTTAGTGGAGAAGGGTGTGAGACTATCCAGCCGTCCACTGTAACTGCTCAAATTGGAGCTTAGGCCACTTGCGTCTCCCAGGATGATTTTTGCCTTTCAGGAGTGAGTCTTTATGTGAAGTTAAGAAAAACAGGTCGTATTTTACTATAAAACCTAGCAAACAAACACCCAAATACCTGAATTTTCACAATTGTACATCCAACCATAAAGACTTATAGCATTATTGAAGTATGAAATTAGTCTGTGAAGGGCTAGAGCAGAACTAAATATTATTTCAAGACTTGATATTTTAAGATGATATTTATTTTCTTAATCTGCCTTACTTTTATTCCTCATGGACTAGGTGCAAGCAGCAGTGGAAAGAAAGGAAAAAATCCAGCTGTAAAACCCTGAACACTCTTCATTTATCAGGCCCATACCTGTAATTCTCATGGCAGTCCCAAATTTCCTATTAAAAAGTCTCAATACACTTATAACTTTCCAATAACATACCTTTTTGCTCAGTCTTGGCTTTTTGATTATATCTTCTTGAAATCCAAAGAAAAAGCTCAGCATGGTTCATAAGTTCACAAGGAAGTTCATATATTATGGATATGCTATTTTTTCAGAGATGGATTTTGGGATTTAATTTCATTTATTGAATTACAAGGGGGCTCAAAACTTCAGAGTATTATCCAAGTATCATACACTTGAATAATTTACTGCTTGCAGAAGAACAAATATAGTAGTACCAGCTGGACAATGATAAATTACATTGTTTATCAAATGTTGGGATTTTATTGTGGCAGCTACTGTGTTTCACAATTTACAGACTAGGATTCTCCTAATAGTACAGTAAAGTTGGATTTGAGAACAACAGAAGCTTATAACATCAAAGCTACTGGAGAATATTCTTCAAACAAGAGCTCTACTCTAGCTCTTCATGTTTTAAACTCTCCACATAGGAATCACTGAAGGTAATACACAAAATCAAAGAGAAGGGCAATTCTAGAGAAAACAATACCTTGAGGGTGCTGAGCACAGAGGTGGGAAGAGGAGTGCAGGGTGGGGCAATGTATGTTTGCTTTCTCTGAGAGCTCAGGTGACCAGGTGTGAAGGCTGCCACTTCCATTGATGTCCAATCCACTCCTGGCTGTTGCCTCAGCAGCTGGATCCATTTGCAGCTGCACAACCTTCTCAGCAAAATTCTGGAAAAGACAAAGGTCATATTGTACTCTCTGCTGTAAATACACAAAGGCTGCTGCAGCCACAGGAATGGAAATGAGTGCAGAAGCCAGCCAATGTTGTTGCTATAAAATTGCAAATGGGCATTTGGAAAATAAATTCCCATCAGAAGTTTTCATGAAGGCTTTACTTTGGCTGATAGGTTGCCCAATCTGAGTGTATAACCCCAGGCTTATATCTTTTCTTGCTATTAGTTGTATATTAGTGTAACTCTATTAACTTGACTGCATTATTTCCAGACGCCCTTGGAGGAGAGAGAAATCTTTATCTGGTTCGTTTGAGAGTAGCAATCCTGACTGAGCAATGATGGAGTAGACTGGACCTCCTCCTAAGTGGGGCAAACCACCTCTCTGCCTGAACCACAGTTCACTGCCAAGCTATGCTGCAGCAGTGCAGACAAAAAAAAAAGAACATGTTTCACAGGATAAAGATGGGTACATGAAGATTCACTAGCTAGCAAAAATGTAATTATTCTTCTCTCTTATAATGTCTTTAAAGAAATTGACTAGATAGTATAATCTTTTGACTGAACCAGAAAGACTGTGTTAAGAATACCTAAATATTTGTAGCTATTCAACACAGAGAGAAAATTTCTACCTGGAAGCTCATCTACTCTACTAATTATGAGAAAAATTCTTTCAGAAGCCAACAGGTACAGTGCTATATCTGAGAGTGGAGATGTGTTTACTTCCTTTTCTTCTAAACTTTGGTTAGAATGAGGTCATCCCTCTCACTCCCCTCAGAATCCAGTATAGTGGGCTATTGGAAAATTTTTCAGGTCTTTGGTTCCCCTGAAACTTTCTTGCTAGGATTACTCCTTTAGCAGGCTTATTTCTTGTTTAGTTTCAGGAGCTGGGGTGGGACCTAGAAGCAGGTTGCATAATTTTCATTTACAGTCATTCCATTCAGTGCCATGGGTTGTCATTAGTGTTTTATTATCTAGGGAGACCAATGCAAGAGATCACCCTTAAGTCACTTCACATCTTACAAGACCACCCTAAGATTACCCAATACATGTGATTCTGGTTTGCCTTTATGAGAAATACACTTTCATTAGGATTTTTCTCAAACCTTTGAATAATTCCTCAAGACTGGTTTCATTGTACAGAGGCTGCTGAAGTATGGGGGGGAAAAAAGACTTCACAGCTGCACTCCCTTTTGGTGTATTATAACAGCAACTTCTACAGGTGGAGCAGAATTACACATTTATTCCTGATGAAAGACCCTAATGTCAGTTTTCATCATTCTTTGTGTTTTCTATATGACAGACCTACATAAAATTATATTTGTATTCATACATTTTACTATTCAAATTGGAAATTATTTATGGTTGTAGACTTTACATGATATTGTTTTAAGGGCAACTTTCTATATTCTTTATTTGTTGGATATGAGTTTAATAACAGGTGGGAGGATAAGGAAACTCCTGATGTGGAAACAAATAATGTTATTCAGCTGGCCTACTGGTTATCAAATGTGAAATTTCCATGTTAAAAGGGTAATGTTTGGTGTCCATGTAGATTCAAAAGCTGCAGCTGGGTATGAAATGTTCACCATTCCATGTTTATTATGAATCATTCTTTGTTTCCACACAGTCCTTTTTTAAATGTTCATCATACATGCAAATGCATAATGCATTTTTCCTTATTCGGCCTAACACAGATCCTGTGATCCCCTGTGAGCAATCAGTCTGGGAAAGGCTTCTCTGTCTTAACCCATCTCACACACTGCAGCTTTGTGCCTGTTTATTATGCTCATTGTCCACACTCAGATGAGAACTGAAACATAGCATTTATTAGTCCTGGTTTCTGAAGCACCAAATCCAAAGGTTTCCCAAGTAATCAAAAAAACCTCCAGACCATCCCCCCCAGCATGTGAATAGCCTAGCAATTTCTAAATAACATTTGGTTTGCATGTAAGAAAAACAATAACAGCTACTGTGAAATGGAGCAAGGTGCTCCTTGCACACTCGCACATACAGAGTGTATTGAGTAGGTGCATCCTCCAGCTTCCTTTTGCATAGTGTCATTTTTAAGGATGCATAATTGGTATTCACCATTGTACTTTAAACTTTCAAGTCTTCTGTCATTCAATTAAGTGTAATCACAGTGTTCTGCCCATGTATATCCCTGTATGTGACAGTGTGACAGCATGATTACAAAGGGGTGAGGAAGAGAATGGTAATGTGGCCTTTACACGACTATGAAATGAATCGAGTGTGTAGGTTAATTTGTGATAGTCTGGGCAGATTTGCACCTAGGAGACCGTTAAGGAGAAAGCTTAGCACCAGGCCTGAGCATGGCATGGCCCTTTACTATCAGATAAAAAGCTAACCTCATTCACCTGTGATGGTGATATAAACACCCAGCTCATCTGTGGGGTCCTGGACACCAAGGCTCAGAACAAACTGCAGGTCACTGACAATGTTCATGCCAGCCAATTGTGATTCCTCTTCCTCCTTAATTACTTTTCAATTGAGGTGGGACCCATGATATTATCACTCTCTGCTCCTCTAATTCAAGCAGCCAACATAGGGAGCATATATCGGGATCTCAAAAACATTCAGAAAGGTGACTGAAGAATGCTGCATGAAAGTACAATTTTTGAAAATTTGATATGGTCTTTGTTGGACATTTCCTCTCCTTATCTGCTTGTATTTTCACTTTCAAGTTGATAACACCCAGGCTGAGTTGAAACACAGTGATATTTCTGCCATTCTCTTCTGGGTTCATTGTGACTTTTTATCATCAGCAGAAATAGAGGGAGACTGAATTAAACAGAAGCTGCAGAACTTGGAGCTTGTGATAACAATACAAATGGATTTTCTCTAACAGAGAAAAACAGCTGTCTCCATTATTTGAATGCTTCACCTTTCTCCATTCCATTAATTGGGTCTTTGATCACAAGCTGAGGTGGAGAGGCCCTGATAAGGAATAAGTTATTAGTAAAGTAGCCTAAAGGAATGAATTGGGCCTAGTACTTGCTGCGGAAGATGAGATAAACCCATAATGCCTGTGTATGTGAGTGGTAGAGAGTGATAGGGCCCTCAGACTGCCCTGAACTGCTTGCAAGAAGACTAATACTCTAGTGCTATGATAGCTAATGCAGGATATAAATTTAGCTCCCGGGAATGGAATAGGATAAAAATTCCATAAAGAGTTTTCTGTAAATGGCTTACACTTTTATATCAAACTGTGTCAGAGTATTCACAAAAAAAAAAAAAAAAACCCACACATTTTCTTGATCTTACTGTATGTTGAACACAACTGGAAGCTTTCAGTATAAGAAGAGGGAAAAATTACTGTTACATTTTTTCACCAAGACATTAATAAGAGCACCCTTTGAAGTGCGGTAAAGCTAAATTGGAGGAATTAAATTTGATTGAATCTAAGCCTGTTTATTTTTTATTTCTGCAGAGCAGACGTTGAGTGATTTGTAATACTTCATTGGAAATCTTCAGGAACTTGCTATCATGTAATCCATTTTTTTGCTGAAGAATACGACCGCAGGGGACAAGGCCATATTGGTTTGTTGTTAATGTACTGGAAAGAGGTACTACGGAGAAAACAGTTAATATTAAATTACGAACACAAGGTTATCTTTCTGCTGCACATGCTCCACTGCCCTAGGCAGGGGTAATCTGTTAATAGCATTCAGCCAAAATGACACCATTAAGGAACTGAAGCTACACATCTTTTGCAAGCTGAATGATGTATAAAGCTGGTTTTCTATCATCCTAGATGCAATAAATTATCCATGCTGCTAAAAATTGATACAAGTCAGAAGTTTGATAAAACTGGCACCCCAACACAAATGGAAGTGCTGCTTGTCAAGAAAGGACACAGAGATGTGAGTGCTGCAGGCCTACCTTTTATTTGTGCCTCTCTTTCCTCTTTTCTGATTTTTCATGTTTTAAGTGGCAATCTGGCACATTGCCTACAGTGGCATGTAAATGGTGGGAGACCAAATGTGGAAAGAGAAAGGCAGAAAATGTATAGCCCATAAAGCAGTGCAGATGAGGAAACACAAAAGATGTACATCCCTGGTCTAGCTTGAATGAATCACTGCTTTTTACTATCTGTTCTTCACTGCAGTTGTCTCTATGAATAAAAGTGAAGACCAGGTTCAACAGCTTCTACTTAAGTGCAGCTATATAAGAGCATTGGTCTAGATTAGTCCAGCATCATCCTGTAATACATAAAGTCCCAATTCCTCATGTTGAAACTGTTCCACATTGTTATGACATAATGAAAGCTTTTTATTATGACAGAAATGCCAAAACAGAGTGTTGGGAGTCCTTTTAACTGTAGGAATACGCAGGATAGTTTTTTTTCCCAAAAATTAATTTCTTTTACTGCATGGGTTTACTGTTGACTTAGACCCTGTCTAGAGGGACCTGGAGTTAGATCCATGAAAGTCACAGTACTGCATCATATATAAACCCCTGAATAGGATAAAAATGTGGAACCTCAAACCCTTTACCCAGCTTCTTCTCATTCCTGGGAAGACTAAAGCCTGTATGAGGTCTGTGGTTTGGCACGGAATTTGTCTGAACTTGTCCCAAGAGAAGTTGGAGCTCTTGGCCCTCAATGGTACTGGGTAACCACACATCTCATACACCTTCCTCCCTGTTCTGCTTCCACTGGATGCTGAAATGAGTCATCCTCAAGGGGTACTCAGCAGATATGACTCACCCACCTTGAGTGGAAAGGTTATCCCTCTTCTTCCCATCTGTTCAAGGCTTCAACTGAGAGCACAGAGGAGAGACTTCAGCCTTAACATGAGCATCACTGATGATGTTCAGTGGTTGATGGCAACACACACCACCCCTCCTACTTTTCAGGAAATAAATAAAAGTTCAGTGGGCTGGTAAAAAAGCAAAAGGAAGAGGTGGGATATTTTGGGGTCTGCTAGATAGACACTCCTGTGAAAGGGAAAAGGACAGAGAAACCAGAATTTCACTCACTGTGCAAAAAACTAGTGTTTCAGCTTTTTGGTCCTTTGTCCTCTGTATTATTTTTCTTTACTCAGTAATGACACCTGGCTTCCCCTAAGGTAGCATAGCCTGTTTGAAACTCTTCTGTCTGTCCTACAGCAGTTTCTGCTGAAGGAGGAGGTAGGGGTTAGATAGTGTGATGGACTGCACTAATGAGCAGTCTTTATTCTGATGTCTGAAGGTATAGACCAATCCTGGGGACACCCAATTGTGTAACAAGATCCAATTGACATATATACATATTTTTTCAATTTTACTAGAGCTTTTAAGTAAAATCTTCACAAGGGCTAAGAAAAACAACAATGCTAAGCTTTTGTCACTCTAATTTTTTCACTGTTCAAGGGTACTTGCATCCCAGTACAACATAAAAGAAAAAAAAGGCCCTACATAGACTTAAATAAGATTTATTTGGTTTCAGAGCAGTACAGTATGACTGCACCAAAAAAAAATCGTCCTGTTGAGTTCCAGTTATTTCTTGTTCACTGCCTTGTGACAAGACCCCTTATGGTACCACAGCAACCTATCTCAGCCTAGATTTCTCCTCATACAGAAGATAAATATGTGTTGCGGTGTATGATTGAGGTTTTCAAAGTTGTGTATGTATTTTGTATATTTGTCTGTATTGGTATGTCCCTTTGAGCCCCTTCCAAAACACCCCCACCCCCAGTCCCTGTGGTATCACCCTGATGGAACCACGCCCTCCCCTTTCCCCCCACTGGCCCCAAGTTTCCTCCTGCCCAGGATGCGTCCTGGTACTTAAGAGGAGAAGGAGGGGGCAAACCTTGCTCTGCCACGTGGTTATCCACAGGAATAAACCCCTTCAACCCACGCCACAGCCCGCTCCTTTATTCCAAGCCTGAAACCACGCACAGCCAGAGATTGAGGAACCCACGAACTGTCTGTTTATGCTGGTCTGGGAACTACTGCTTAGCCAGTAAGCAGCCACAGAGACCAGCCTCAAATATGTATATATATATATGTGTGTGTGTGTATATACAATACAAGTTTTCTATTGTTTTGTTGCTTGTATTTGTAAAAGAAGTAACAGGAGTAATTATATCAATCCCCACTCATCATCAGAATTACCCCATGCCCAACCATATCCATGTACCATGAAACACACTGGCAAGGATGGCAATAGCCACAAAAAGTAAAAATGTGATTAAAGCATTTAGTAACAGATGGGAAGGATGAATATTTTTGAAGGCAGCATGAAGGCTCTGAGGTAGTTATTTGATACATACTGATACTTGAAAGATTGACAGCGGAATTATTATGGTATATTAAATTAAGGTAAAACGGAAAAAAGAGAAGGCCAGATGACTGAAAGACCAAAAAATATTTGTAAGAGAACAGTCTCTAAAAACTCATTAAGAAGACCTAGATTCTGAATGATGAGACAAATGATGAGGTTCTGCATACAGGAGCATAACTTCCTGTATACTCATTCAGAGTATGCAAGTTTAGTCGCATGTTTACTGAAATTGTATAGGAAATTTATTTTAACCACCCAAAGCCAAATTTGAAGCCCAATTTTTTGGCTTTGTTTTTCATCTTGCATGAGATTAAAACTGTCTCTTGCTCCAAATCAAGGGAATATAATTTGATTTGGTTAAATGACATGATTACTGACGTATTTTCTGAATCTCTAGCTACACTGAAGAGATGATAGATGATATATGAATGTAATTTAAGTCAGATCCCTTGAGAGGAGCATGCTGTAGTCTCACTGTCATTTACAGCTACAGAAAGTAATTGAAAAAGTGCTATTAGATTAAAATTGTATTCTTTTAATCTGCCTTGGTAGAGCTGACGGTCCCTCTAATGAGTTGGTGAGGAAGGACCAAGTCTGATTAAAAATAGAACATTTCCCCACAAGAATTTCCACTGCATTTCAGGAAAAGCAATTTTCCCCATGAAAATCCCTAAGCAGGAAGAAAGGCAGAGACACAGAGCACCCTCCTGCAGTGCAGCACAACAGGCAGCATTTTGGAGCCAGTGTCACCCCTCCAGCAGCATCAGCCTCAGCCTTTGGCTCCCCTGGGGTGAGGAGTTACACCCTGGGACATCAAATGACCACATGTAGCACAAGGTCCCTGTGCATCTGGTGCTGCAGAAAGGATGGGGACATTTGACAAGGATCTTTCCTGAGCCACCACAGCCTGGATGAGTCTCAGCAAACTTCACTGCTAGAGTTTGCTCTCTATTCTTTCAGAAAGTGCAGAGTTGTAGCCAATTTTTGCAGCACTTGGCAAATTAGTGATATGCAAAATGTTTTTCCCAAAACTAAACGCCTGTTTTGTGACTTGGTGAATTTACAGGTAGAATACATCTGAGGGGTCTACTTTATCCATAAATAATCCCACAGCAACAAAGAGAAATGCGCATATCAGCAAAGGTCCATTTCTTCTTCCAGGGCAGAGCTGGTCCTTTGAGTGTGCTCCTCAGCCCAGCAGAGCAATCAGGGCTTGTCTGGGTTTAAACAAAGGAGCCCACTCTCCAACCCAGTGATTTCTCTTTCACATGAGACTTCTGATTGTGAAAAGAAATTTGCCTCATTTTATAATTCTAATGAAATGTTCTTTTATCTAATTACTTGTTCAAGTTACTACAGATATTATTGAACTATGGGTAAAAGACAGAGTAGTCAGAAGTAACAGAAAAGACAACTGGGCCTTAATAGAAGAGCATATATTTTGCACCTTATTGAACTGCACAGCAAATGTTACACTAATTGGTTTCTCTTAAGAAAGCTTCTGTGTGCTAAAAATGCTGTTGTTAATGGGATAAACATTAAGAGATTATGTGCGTTTTCCTGTTGTTGATATATCTGATATAAGCTCAAGTGTCTTGATCTTTCAGTGAGATTAAAATTAAAGTATCTAAGGGATTCAGGACTGTCAAGGGAAACACTCTTTTTGACTACAGATTTCTAGAAAAGAGAAGGGATCAGGATCAAGGACCTGAACAGTAATGTCAGTCAAATGGAAGTATTTGGGAAGGAATAAAAGGTACCTATGGATCAGCACCTGGCTGCACGATGGGTGTCACAGAAGAGACACTTTTACCTTGTCTTTCCAACAGACTCTCTTCAAGGGACAAAGATCGAGGAGAAGATTGTGAAAAAGTCAGTCAAGAATATTTTGCCAACAGTTCAGAGCCTGACATGCAAACATTTGCAATGGAATTCGATACAGGAGCTGCCATTGTTTCAACACCCTTTCCAGTGCTTTGTCAGATATCAATCAAGTTTGTGGATGACCTCAAACCGGGCAAGAGTTAACAACACACTGAGGCAGTGGGTGACGGGGAACCCAGCTTTAACAAAAACAAAGACAAAGCCGTCCTCCCAGGATGGAATAACCCCATGCAGCACTCCACTTTGGCTGATGCAAGGTTAGGCATCAGCTTTGCACAGAAAAATCTGCTGGTCTTGTGGGGCAGCAGGTTGAGTATTAAGTCAGCAACGAGGCCGTGAGACAGGGGCATCCAGGGCTGCATTAGTAGTCCTTTCTGGTGCTAGAGGAACGATCATTCTCCTCTGCTCAACACTTGCAAGAAGCACTGTGTCAGTTTTGAACTTCTTAGTGCAAGAATCATCAGTAAGCTGAAGTGAGCCAAGCAGAGTGGGCTGGAGCACACAGTGTATGAGGAGAGAATGAGGATTTGTTTGGTCTAGGGAAGACAAGGAGAAGGATGGATCTAATTATCATCTTCCACCACCTAATGGGTGTTTACAGAGAAGATGAAGTCAGACTTTTCTCAGGGGTGCACAGTGAAGAGCAGGAAGCAACAGTTGCACTTTTTGGCAGAGAAATTACATTAAAAAAAAAGTTTTCCATTATAACAGTGGCTAAGCAAAGTAACAGGCTGTCTAGAGAAGTGGTGGTGATGTCCTTGGAGATTTTCAAGCTCACTGGAAAGTATCCCAAGCAACCTGACCCAACTTTGATGTCAGCCCTGCTTTGAGGAGATGGGCAAAGTGACCTTCAGAAGTCTCTTCCAATCTGAATTGAACTGTGATTCACTACCAATTTTTAAAATGCTTCCCTTTGAAATCTACAGAAATATCTTCTGTGGAGAACAAGCCCTTTCTCTCTAATTTTAACCATCTGAAAAATAGATTGGGGAATTTGAAGAATGTGAAGTTAAATCACAGTGTGATCTACAGAGTATGGTGTTTGCTTGTGGTTGAGTTGGTGATAGCCAGAAATCATTAGACAGGTTGGTGCTGCTGTCATTTTGACAGGTGATCAAAGAAGGAAAAGAACAAACTCTTACCTTGCTCCCAGTTTGTTTAAAGACACAAAGAAATGATGGAGTGACCAGACTGGGATGTATTAAATTTGTTTTCAAAAACACTGGATTTTGGTTATAGGCATTTCAGGACAAAAATTTCAAAACAAGTAATTTCCATTTTAATGAGGAAAATCTGTGTACAAAACCAGCTTTTAGACACAAATCACACTGCTTCTGCCTCTAAGTAACCAGTTGCTAATGTAAATCAGGTGCTCAGAGGAAGAAGTATTTTGAGTCATTTATTGTGGAAGGCAAATTTTGTGGATTCAAAATGTCTCCCCACAAATCTCTTTGGAAAATCAGTCCTCCCATTCAATGAGACTTCTTATGCTTTGTGGCCTGTGCAATTATATGTCTCCTACTGTGTCAGTAAAGTGACTTCTTTAATTACCCTTATACCACTCCCACTTCCCAAAATGACATTCAGAAATACAGGTCTGCAAAAATCATTAAGAGGAATAATGTTTGTATTACCCTCGAAATGGCTGCTTTAAGTTTTATTCTCAGTACATCAATCCACATGAGAATTTTGCAGATGTTAAAAACACATACACTCTATAAATTAATCTATGCCACTTGAGGGAATTGAAGGAAAGAAAGGAAATACATATAATTCAGTGTAATGAATTCAGATATGTGGCTTTACTACCAGCTTCATTTTCATTTTAAGTGTAGAAACTGGCAATCAAAGTTAGCACAAAAGTGATAGTCTTTTTATAAATGCACATGCTTCGCTGTTGGATGCTTCTTGGCTGATAAGCCTGGCTTCTCAAGAGTATTTTCAGAGAGAACCAAAAGGCAATGCTGAATAGTTCAGATGCAAAAACTGAATAGGAAGTGATGCTTCAGGCAAACAAAAGACTCAGCAATGCTTATTAATTGATTATAAATAATTTTATCTTAGAATAAAGGAAATGATTCTACTAGCAGTTTTAAAAAAGGGAGCCACAGTGCAAGGGAAGGGGTGGAAGAGAATGGAAGGATACATTGAATATGAGAACCTTTATGCTATCTGTGGAAACATAAATTGTAGTAGGTAAGTTGTGCAAAGGAGGATTTTCACAAAGTAGCATGAGGGGTTTTTCTAAGTGAGAAAACTTATCAAATCAAAATATTCTTGTAGTGACCCCCGCAAACCTCTCTTCATCCAGGCATGGATTACTGAGGAAGCATATCACAAAGGACACATCTAATAACCTTTCATCTCTAACTGCTCTGAAAGTCTTTAGGTCTCTTCAGCCCTGCAGACAGGGACTGAAACCAGATGTTTAGCTGGGCCCCAAATCATTCCAGCTCAGTCTGAGTTCCCATCGTGAGCAAATTCATCAGAACAGCTCAGATTTACTTCCAGTGGAAGACAAAAGTAGTGATTCAGTGTTGTTTTCTGTTCTGGCACTGGATTTCTGCACAACTTCATGGTTCTTGGGTTGTGTGGGTGGATCAGTGATTGATTTCTGAAAGAAGACAGGGTGGGACCCTCTGACTGTGACACACAGCAGCCCCAGCATTTATAAGATGGTCACAGCTGATCACAGAGGCAGCAGTGGGAGCAGCTGATCGCCAGTATTCAAAAGAACAGAAAATCTGCGGCCACCTCTGGAGATTGCCATGTCCTACCTCCTGCTCATAGTAGTGCTAGGATCATGGCTACATCTGGTTGCCCAGGGTCTTGTTCAGTCGTAGTTTAACATCTCCAGTAAAAGGGATTTCACAGACTTTCTGGGCAGCCCAGTCCATATTCACCTATTCTCTAGCCCTGTCTTCTTTCTTACCCTGTCTGATTGAAGAATTTCCCATTTCAGACATGGTAAGTGGAGCCTCAGTACCATACAGTCCTGTGGATATGAGGATCTTCTACCTGGATTGGGACACACCATCCAGGAATTCAAAAGGTTTTGTTTCAACAGATATTTATACCAAGTGATAGAAACTATTGATGATCCTCTGATCACATCATCCCATTTATTCAGCATTATGATGACTAAACATCTGGATGGTTGGGTCAGGGATTCAGGACTCTTTTATTTTATAGGCCTTACAAATTTGAAGTAACACGTGAAGATTGCTGTGGAGCCAGGATAATACAGTACTTGATATGTTCTAATTTTTTCACCGTATTCTATCTGGGAATGTGCCTCAGAAATTGTAGACTGGAGTCTGAAGACTGATTTTGAGCACCTGGTGTGTGTCTGGACATCTGTGGACATTGTATGTGCACTCATATGTTGACATAGACAGCAGAACTAACTTCAAAGTAAAAAGGAACAATCCATGTGAGAACTGTGAGCACACACCTCTATGAAGTTCACAGTTAAGGAAGGTGAACTGAAAGGTGCAATCAAGTGCCTATTCTGGACCTGGAGATGTCTGTCCAAAAGTCTTCATAAGAATTTTGAACCCTTGGGAGGAAAAAAAAATAAAATTAGAAGGGTGGTAGATTAAACTGAGGAACAGAAATTTGAGATTTTTTTTTTTTTTCTGACAGATACATAGAGTGAAAAGATGTGCTGAGACTGGTAGTGGAGAACTTCCAAGCCTATATGAGTTGAAATGGCAAAAGAGATTAGGAAAAAGAGTATTGCCACTTTGAGTAAATTTTGTCCTTCATGGCAGCTAGCTACTGAACCCTTTCAGGCCATCACCACAAGGGGAAAAAAAAATCATGAGAGAAATTTAAAAAAGACACTTGAATAGACACACTTTGGAGAAATGCTCCCATGACATTGATTTGTGTTTGCACATCCAGCCTTAGTCCCACATATCATTTAAATCACTGCTAAAACTCATGAAAATGGGTACAGCCTTGTACAGTAACAAGGAATGCACTGTCCATTATTCACCAGAAAAATGCGTTACCAGACTCTCTCTCGAGAATGAGTTTTTGTTGAGGGAACATACCTGTTATGAATGTTTGAAAATCCAAGTGTCTCTTTTAGTTAAGTCCAAACAGGCTTTGATTAAAGGAATGCCACAAATATTAGGACTGGCATATTAGAACTAACATGGTCACAGTGGTCACCTCTGGGATATTTCATCTTCATTCTCCTCCTCAGTTCCATCTCTGCTGCATATATGATGCCTTTTCTTTGTATAATAACTTGAGGTACCAGACAGACAACAGAAAAATTGCCTACAGCTCTAGCAGGGAAAGAGAGTGATAAATCCTTCAGGTTATTATAGATGAGCCCAAAGTTGTCATTTTCCTATCCTGCAAGATTTATCAATTTCCATGCTGTTCCTTATTCTTCATTAATAGCATAATGTAGACTGGCTTATCTTTGGCCCCGTGTCCTTTTTTATTTTATTTCATACTTTGTATCACAGAGCTGTGATAAAAAGTCATCAAAATCATTGTTGCACCATATTTATACACACTACAGTGATTCAGTGGTCTGTTAACTCATAAATTATGTTTTTCTGTAACTACTTGTATTTTTCCTCATTTGTCATCATGGTTCTGCCATTTGTACTAGCTTTCCATTGTCTCCTTTTTTTTTTTCCCCAGAGAATGACATTTCTTTTTTCACATAAATATTTTAAAAATCATTTTCAAAACACTGATGAAAAAAAAAATATTAGCAGAGTGCCATTTTTGACTTGATGTCTATTTATCACCTCTTGCTTAAATATATCATGTAGTATAATGTTATAATTTTCACTTGAATATTACAAATCACTTCAGAAGAATAATTTGATTCAATCTCAAAATGCTTGGTGAAGGAAGAAAGTAAAAATATCCCTACTTTATAAGAAGAGCAAATTGTAAAAATTGCCCCTATGTTACCTAGCCAACAACTGTGTTCAGGGAAAGGACACACAAACCTGGGCTCTCCATTCCCTGCACTGCAGATAAACAGTAGTAGCTGCTGTTCCTATTTATGTTCATTGATGTTGTATTCCTATTCCTTAGGAATACAGTTGTATGTGTTCACAATAAATCATGGGAGCCAGGAGGAACTGGACCCTCCTAATCTGGTTATTGTCTTGTCTTTGAAAGCTCTCTCAAAAACACACAGAACATCAAGGATCCGATGCAGAAGCTGTTTTTATCACAGGGGACCAATTCAAGTCTGCTAATGATGGAAAAGTGTCTGTTTTCTGGGTGATCTATGCCTTCTAGATGACAGTTCTCTGTTCTAACTCCTGTCTCCTAGACTCAGTCTACATCAGTATATTCAATTCTTCACACTCATTAATCAATTTTCTTAGTATTGACTTTGAATTGTACTTTTAATTGATAATTTAATGAGAGACCCGTACTACTCACAGGCCTGTGAGGCTTTCCAACCAGACTGTAGGATTGTGAACAATTGTTTCTTAGCTAAGAAGGCCTGACCACTGGCAGGCCACTGGGTAAGACCAGAAATCATTATGGTCAAATACTTTATTTTGGGGATGGCCTCAATGAAGATACCTCAAAGAAACTATAAAAACCACAACACTGGTACAAACTCTGACAAGCAAGGTGTAGCATCTGCTCCAAAATGTATGAAAAATTTTGCAATGGATCCCAAGAGCCAAATTCTGTTCCAGAGTAACTAAATTTTTAGCATAAAACTTTCTTTTGGCAAAACTTTGGCAACAGTTCCTTGAAACCAAATATGTACAAGACAGAAAAATTGCTTTTGAATTTCATACCTTTAAATATCACTGAGATACCTTTAAATGTCATTGGTCATGTGCAGAACTCAAGGGGGGAGATATGGAAATGTAAAACGAAAAGGAACTTTCAGAGTTAACACATGATATTTTCCATAAAATGATTGAAGTTCATAATAAACCTTGTTAGGTTATTTCCTTTTTTCTCCTTCTTCCCTACCCCAGCTAATCTTATCTGAAGATGGATCCAGGATCTCAGGGAACTGAAAACCTGTCCTTGAAATTTCCATATCAGGCCACCTATTCAATCTTCTCTATATTCTTAATTAAATCCTATTTTTAATTAATCATAGCTTATCTGTCTTCTTTTGTGAACTTCCAAATATTTCTAGTATCACCACGAGACAATGATAGGGAGTGATATGTCACAGATAAACTGATTCCAAAGTGTAAACAAGTATAGAAGTCACCCATAACCTAATTTTAAGGGGATTTGATAGATATTATTTCCAAACACATGCACACAAACACACACATAAAAAACCCATTTTTTACCTGAATATAAACTCCTTCTGTATTGGAATAGGGGCAATTAGACTGCTTTGTTAAGATGCACAATATCTCAGTTGACATTTTACCCCAGGGGAGAATTTTTGCCTTTTGTATTATGTCTTTAGATTCTAGGCTTATGAAATGCAAGTCCACTGAGAATAGTATAGATTTTAAGTGTCAAACCCTAAGTCAGGTTGTGTCATTGATTTTTAAGTAGGGACTCCACATTAAAATCAATTTTTCAGAGGGGAAAAAAAAAAAGAAAACATCAATAATAACATCTCAATTCTCTTCTTAAAGAAGCAAGTCTTAAAATTAGCAGGGAGACCATTAAAGTGTGTTCTAAATGCAGATACATTTCAGTACAAGGAGGGGGTTTAACTTTGTCTTTACCTGAGAAAATATTCAAAGGTCGTTAGAATGAGACTAGATGAAACAAGTAATGTTTTGATAATAAAGCAAAAATATCAGAAGACTGGAAGACTAAATGGCATAAATCAAGCATAATTAAGAACTGGTTTTTAGCAATTAAGTTGCTATAACTTGTAAAAAGGCTGTAGAGTAAAACAAGTCAATTCTAAGAGATTTCTTTGAAATACAGTGGTCAGCCGTAACTCCATAGAAGGGTACGGCATAACATTAAGCAAGGTGAAAAGGTATCGGACATTTCAGAATCCCTCTTTCAAGGTAAAAAAAACCAAAAAAAACAACAAAACAAGAAGAGGGTGCTTAAGACTTATGCAAATTTAACATCTTTATGAAACAAACTCATCACTGTAATTTTAGCAGATTATTTCATTAAGATATAGAGTGTTCTAAGCATGATGTCATGCACAAGCCTGATAAAAAGTTTCTGGAGCCTTTGAGCAATCCAGTGTAGCTCCTGTGAATTTAGCAGAATTAGTTAACTGAAGCATTAAGAAATAGCTTCAGACACCCAAACCAATAAAGACTGCCCCTCTCAAAACACATTATGAATGACTTCCATAGAACACCCATGGACATTCCTCAGTGACAGTGCAGAATTAAGGAAATATCATTCTTTCCCATCAAAAAACTAAGTTAATAAAAATTATTATGAAACGGCATCTGCTAAGTCATGGGTGGTATCCATGCTCTCTGTTCAGAGGAAAGTAAAGTTCTATACATCTTTACGTGAATTTTTGTGTTTTAAATTTTTATTTATGGACTTGCCAGTAACTCACTGTCTGCTATCTTCACCAAAACAATTAAATCATTTATGTAGCTTTGTTAAATGTGCTAGAATAAGTCTACTAAGATTTTTTTTCTGAAAGGTCCATTTTATAAAGATATGTCCAAAATATTTAAATGAAAACCTAAGTCAGGGTAATATTAAGACCTTCAGAAATCAAGGTGAATTTGCCTGAACCATACTGGTGGGCAGAGCCAGGGCCAGCCCTGGCAGCTGTGATTTCCAGTACCACAGCCCAAAAGGTCCCAGGAAAATCAATCATTTCCTATGCCATCAGGCCCAATAAAGAAAATTTAATGGCTTTTCTCAGCCTCTAACAGTTTCCACAGGATCATCCAATTCATTAATGAGATGTACAGACTGACCCAGAGCAGTTGGTGAGCTGGGTTCATCTGAACATTGTGAATTTTAACACAGCCTAATGTATCCAGGGCTGCAAAATGAAGCAAAGTGGTCATGTGTGTCCTGCTGCTGTTAAGCAAAGCTGAATTATACTGTTCCTCTTCTAAGGCATTCTTTGTGATGTGTTTGTCAATTATGCCAGGGGCACTTAGATCACAGCCTCGCTACTATACAAAGATATAACTGAGGGATATGAACTGAACATCTCTGCTCTATTTAAGGCATGGTTTCTAGTCTGCAGTATACTACAAGAGGTAATAATTACTAGAGAATGCATAACAATAAAAAGGCACTATCTTTTAAGCCATAAACCAAGGAAAAAGAGTTATAGTTTAATTAATTTTGTTTTCTTTTAGGAAACCAAATAAGAGCCCATCCCACACTCTAGGGCTCCTCACAATAGTTCAATTCTCATAATGAAGTAAAACAATGGAGAGATCATCATTCTCCAAAAATAAATGCACAAACAAACAAAGTAATGAAACAAGGCCGTTTCACAGCAGGAAAAAGTCTTGATGTTAGGCTTTCAGCTTAACTCTGTGTCTTCTGTTTTCTGAGTGCTGGAGTTCTCTGCTTTTCAATGAATGCATGCAAACTCCTGCATTGGACAAACAAGAGTGGGGGAGAGTCAACAGCCACCACAACTCCTTTTCTCTGAGAGTTTTGAGAGGGAATGACTCAGGATTGCAGAATCTGCATGAAGGAAATATAATCTTATGGAGGGGATGAGTCAAACCACCAGAACTTTCTGGAAAATATCTGGTAGGTTTTATGCATTATTAGTGGGTTTCAAGATTTTTCAAAAGAAATTTTTAAGCAAGAAAGTTAGCATTGCAAATTGCCAAAAGGAATCTCTATTTGATTAATTGCAGCTGTGAGAGGAAGATCCCAATTTACTCCTCATGGACCATATTGAAAAAGCTAGAGAAATTCTAGTCATATTCATCTCACAGGGGCAAAACTCTGTTGTAGTTTTCCACATGCCCAAGTGAAGGAAGAGGAAAAACGCACCTAAATCAACGTTAAGGTGAAACAAATAACAAAATTATTTCAGGAAAGAAAATATTTTTAAAGGGTGGGAAACTTATGGGGTACTAACTATAACTGATTTTCCAGAATACAATAGAAATACATGCTAATATAAAACAAAACTTTAGATAAAGAGAAAATAGAGCTGAAGATAAAGAGGAAAAAACAAAGACCAAAAATATAAATATCACAGAGAATATTTCTGAGATTTGGCCACTTGTAAAAAATACAGACCAAAGAAAAGGCTGAAGACCAATGTTGAAGTTTCACATGTAAATTTGCCCAAGAAAAACTCTGGCAAGAAGTTGTTTTCGTGAAGGAGAAAACTGTCATGTTGTTTCCATACTTTCTTCCGTTCCCCAAAAACCTCACTGCTATAGCATACAAGTACCAAGTACATGATTTTCCACACAACCACTTCTGGCAAAAGATATATAAAATAGGCAGGATGAATCACTCTTGGACATGCTTTGCTCTCTTCTCTCATTATAACAAGGGGCTAGATAAATGTGTTAGAGTAGATGTTAAAGATGGCTAAAACTGAGATAAATCCAGACTAATTGGAAAAGAACAAATATAATGTTAAACCTTATAAGCAACCCTAATGTATGTTAAGAAAATTTGTTATGGGGCACGTGGTGTCATGTAATGGCAGAATGTCTCACATTTGCTGGAGTGTAAAACAAGAATGGAGTCCAAGGTCTGAAACCAGATATCTTCTACAGATATATTTAACAGAGCAACACAAAATCCTGAAGCATATCCTCCTTCCTTCTTCCGCTTTCCACCTTCAAAGCTCTCACCTCTAGGATTTGCTAGTTCTCTTAATGTTATTTTCCAGACTTATCATAGCAAAAGACTGACTCAGAGCTATCATTAATCACTATTTAAGAGTGGTACAGTGTTTTTTTACCTGGACTAAACGGGAAAGTTGTGAAGAAGAGTACACACAATCATTTCTTTCTTTTCTTTTCTGCCTTGCTATTAGAAATATGTTTCTTCTCCTCTCCACAAGGAGAAAAGCTGACAAGAGAGTTGCCTCCAGAGAGAAAAGAAAGATATGTGTCAGTGACAGGGTCTTCTCAAGTACAGCTACTGTGGCTTGAAAAGCAGAAAGAATTTGACCTGAAGCTAGGCATTTATCACCTTCTGGTCCAACTGTATCTTTCCATTCCCTGAAGTGAGTTACTAATCAGAGAACTAGATACTCTGAATAAAATTGCATGTATTACTTTGTGTGTCCTTTACTTCCTGCTCTTTACTTGCAAGGAAATGGGGAGTTGCTACCCAGAGCTTCCTCAGGTCACAGAGATAGAGCATCTTCATCTTTTATCTCAGTTTATCACCAAAGCAGTAGGTGAGCATTCAAGAGACATACTGTTTGACATTATTCACTTGGGGAAATCTCCTGTTGAATTTTTTTAATCCTTACTCTTCAGAGAAGATCCTTTTTTTTTCTGTATTGTTGACAAGATATTGTGCTGGCACTAGTGACCATACTCTTTGTCCTGTGACTGTAATATTCCTTTGCTGAAATTACTTCAGAAGCTGCTTAGGTTATATAAAGGAGATGTTTATTTTTCTACTTATGCCTCTGATTTATTTCTTTTTCTTCACAGCTCTGTTCCTTCCTGTTCTTACTTGTTAAGTTGCAAACCCTTCATTCTCTATTGAGTCCCAGCTGTCTCTAAAAGGTCTAATTCATACTTCACAGACTGAAACTCATCCTTACCCCCACTCGTGTTCAGGCTCTTTAGAAGAAAGTGAACTTCCTGTGGTATAAGCCACATGGAAAGGGTTAGAGCCAAACAATATTTATGTAAGCATGTTGTTGCTTTGACAGAACCATGGGGTGCAAACTGTAAGGGGCCTTTCTGTTTAAAGACTCACAGGACTTTGTGAAGGAGAACACAGGAATTTGTGGACTCACAATGCTGTAAGGCATTTGGAGCCAAAGCTCAAGGGTGGTCTTTGGAAAACTCACAAAAAAGAGAAGGTTTTCTGTTTCCCCTCATTCTTTGCCCCATCTGCAGTAAGTTCCTGAGCAGCATGTTTGGATCAAACGGACAACAGCAGGGATAAGATCAGGAGTTCAGGCAGGGACAGGGCCAAGGAGGGGGGAGTGTGCTCACAACATGGGGAGAAAAGGCTTACAGAAAGTTTGGCCAAGAACAAACCTCATCAGAAAGCTAAAGCTGTGAGAACTGTAGACAAAAAAGGAATTTGGAAGGAAGTCAAATGAAACACAGTTTAGAAAGTGAATTGGGACTTCAACACCAAAACTCTGACGTCTTTGCTGAAAAGGGGAGTTAAAATCATGAAAAAGATAAGGAGGAAGGATGAGATGGAGAAGTCTGCCTTTATGTCTCTAATCTATATTGGCTCCTCCACTTATATCTTCCATATCCAGCTCACTATCTGTCCTGGTTTAGGACAAATTAGGGGAAGGTCTCCAGAAGGAGCCCCCCAGAAAACAAACCTCCACCACCCCTTCCCCCCCCAGCTCTGGGTTTGAGAAGGAATTCCTCGGAGGAGAAGTGGAAAAAACCTATTTATTGACAAATAAACAAAGACACTCCCCAACACAAGGGAAAAGAAAAATACTCAAGCAGTTGCTGTGAGGGGAGGGTGCAGAGCTTCTGTTTTCAGGCGTCAAGGACCCCCAGATATTCCCAGGTCAGGTCTGGAGCTGGTCCAATGATCTTCGGGGGGGGAGGGGGGGAAGGGAGAGAAAAAAAAGGGGGAAAAAAACCCGAAAGCAGCGAAAACCAGCAAAGGGGAAAAAAACAAAAGCAAAAGCAAAAAAAACAAAGCCAGCAGCAAAGCAAAGCTAGCAGTAAAGCAAAGCAAAGCAAAGCCTGCAGCCAAGCCGAGCTAGCAACAAAAGCAAAAGAGCAAGTAGCCCCACCGTGGCAAAACACCCCACCGAGGCAGGGGGGCAGCTGTCAGACATAACAGTGCAGTACACAGAGATAAAGCTGCACGATTGGGATAGGAGGCACCGTCAACCCAGGACACTATCCCAGAAGATATTGCATCAGAGACATTGAAATACTTCTCAGGGAGAAGAATCAAAACTACACTTTCTTGAGAATTGTGGATCACTATCCTGCTTACAAAGAGGTCAGAGTGGTTTCTAGACAAGCTTTCATTCTAATATTTATATGGTTAATGGTTTTAAGAATCATTAAAATTTCCCATCATTTTCTTCTCTTTTTTTTTCCAATCGACTCCACAGTTTTTGATCCCCAGTTTATCCCATTATCACTACCCTGCTCTAATTATCTTCCCTACTGCCTAAATTAACATACATGCATTCTTTTCCCCCTCCAGGACTTAGCTTCTCATACTTTGATCTGCTAATTGGCTTTTTAATCATCTCACTTTGTTTTCTTTTCTTTTTGATACTTGAAAAGAAATTATTGACTGTAATGACCTGAAAGGTACCAGTTTGATAACACTGGCTCCTGAGACCTTAGAGTCAGCCCCAGATATGCTGATTCCAAGGCAGCCAGTGCAGCTGCATAGGCAAAAGACTGAGCATCTCTACATCTGGGAGTGTGATTTAGGCTCTGTCTCTAGAGTGTTTCTTGTTTTACCCTGGAACTCTTGTAATTTAAATGTCTGTCTGCAGACATTTGCACTGAGACTGTCAGCTCACCAAACCTCTGCATACTTTTTGGTTGCTACTGCCTGGACACACAGTGACCCAAATAAAACAAGCTGTGGAATCACATATCAATCAAAGAATGCAGTGAACATAAACTCTGTTTTCTTTCTGAAACGAGATTCAGACTCTTTGTTCATCTTCAGATCTTCTATTGTGGTCATGTTTCTCTCCTTCCCTCACTGCTTCTTTCAATTCTGTTTCTTCTCCCTGCCAATGCTTCCTTCCTTTTAATATTTCATGTTAAATTCCACAAAGCTCCAGTTTTCTTGTTTTACTGACCCTTCTCACAGAACCCTGCTTTTCCTTTTTACAGTTATGTCTACACATTGTCAAAGCATGTAGGGCCATACTAGAAGGGATTGTGGGCTAAAGATCAAACAGGTCGTTGAATAGAGAAGTTCGACTTTTTGGGTAACATACATCCACACGTGCCATTCTGTTGTATGGGTATTTCAGACTCCAATAATCTTCAGTTGACATTCCTGGATTTGTCTAGTGATGACAGTCTCTGTATATTAAGGCTAGTAAATGTCTCTATTGCAAATCACATTTATGATTTTTTTAATGTCTTGAAGACTGTCAGAGGCAGACATCTGAAGGGTGTGATTTCTTGACAGACTGTTTATGTACTAATGTGTAAAATTTCCCTAAAATCTGCTGTGCCATTTCTGTTGCCCGTAGGGTTGAGAAATTCAGTAGTGCCTTATGTTAGTGGTTGTCTAATCGTCTTGAATACAAGTTCTTCCCATTGCACTATCATCACACCATAAAACGCTTCATTGAAGTTTCCTAGAAATAGAAAAGGAGTTTAAAAAGTAAAAATCACTGTTGGGTTTCCCTCTGCAAAATAAAGATTAAGTTTAACAAATTTCAGTGCTTACGTGTAGAGTAAAATGCTCATTTCAGGGATTGTTCTTAAATGGGAGAAAACATTAAATCAAAGTCTTACAGAAAAATGAAGTCTAAAGAACCATTTTGTGAATGTAAAGGTAACATGCTACTTTTCCTCCACAGATGACAGGCTGCTTGGGGAAAGAGAGGAACAAAACTTATCTTGGTGCTAGGTCAGAGCTTTTTGATAAGGATGGTAGCACAGGGGTGGGCAGATAAACTCATAATGGAATCGACACTATTGTTTTGTTTGCTATCTCTAGCCAAGGTTGCTGGTACCCTGACCTCTGTGAATTCCACCAAGCCATCTCTGAGAAGCAAACCAAACAGAGAGGAAAGATGGGGATGAGTAGTCTTAGTTATACTTGGAAATTCCTTGGAATAATTCTGCTCAATATTTCATTGTGTTTAAATGCTGAAAATTTTGACCATTACAATATGTTTTTGCAGAGAAGCCTTTATTTTTGGCAGGGTTGTCCAGGTATCCAGATACTAGGTATGACCTACCAGATTCCCCTACCACATTTTTCCCTAATGTGACCTCTCAGGGTCTACAGTTCTAAGCAGTCCTACCAAGGAGGTGAAGACTTTCAAACAGGTTCATGTCATGGTGAAACAGGATGTCAAAATCTTTCATTAAATGGAATGACCATGCAACTTCCTCTATTTCTGCAATACGGAAAACAACTCCTTTTCCCACCACCACACTTCACCTGGAAGACATAAATTGCTATTTAAGCACATTCACAGTACTTCACTTTGGGGTTATCCTAACCTTAACAAACTTTTGCACTAAAATATTGGTACAAGAAAGAAAAGATATTTCACAAAACAAAGATTCATGTTAAAACAAATGAACAAACAAACAAAAAAGGTGTAGAAGGAACAGAGTGACCACAGTGTTAGACGTGAGCTATCCTGTGAAATGGCTCAGTAATTCTGAGGTATGACACAGCAAGGTCGTATGCCCAGTTGTATTGGTCCAAAGGTATATCAAGTCATAGATAAGAAAGAGGTAGCATTTGTATGTGAAGGTAATTAAAAAGAAATCATGAAACAAGTAACGGGATACATTGAAGCAGATAAAGTCGCAATCCAAATCTATAATTGGCACATTAAAAAGGAAGCTTTCAATACTCACAAAGAACTGAATGTTTATTAGATACTGGATATTTTATCACCTTAACAACACAATGATAGTAGCTCAATGCATCTCCATGAAAGCAAAGGAATTACAGAAGAAATACATGTGTCTCAATGATTTAATATTTTTATTAATGCAAATATTTCAATTTCATTGAATATAAGGTGGTAAATTCTCTTTTAAGTTAATTTTGGCATCTAAGGTTAGAAAAATCTTTATTTTGAAATAGTTTTTGTATCACAAAAGAAAACAATCAAATCAGACCTGATTATATAATTTCACTACTATGAAGTCTGAAGAGTACTTAAGATAAACACTAAAGATATCATTATCAGTATATATTTATGTAATAAATGGAGCTGAACAACTACTCTAATTAATCTTAGTTTAGTTAATTTTCCACAGGCTGGTAAAGGTCTCTCAAAGTACTAAGATTTATTATTAATATAATAGAACAAAAAATTAAGGCTGTATTTTTTATATGCCTGAGTATAATTTTTTTTTCTTCCATTTTGCCTCGGAAATTATGCTAATTAATTGTTTTATTTTGGCTGAAGAAATAAACCAGCAAAACAAATATAATTCCATGTCTGATGCTAAAAGGATATGTCTGGACCTCTGTACCCTAGAATGTGGTCTCATTTTAGAAACTGAAAGAGATTCAACAACAGAGTTTGTCTCCAAAGCCGGTGGATTTAAGGAAGGAAGACTTTTTCAACCAGTATGGTAAAATATACTGCAAAACTGAAGACTGAAAGTTTTTTTCTGAACAAAACTACTGTCCTCTGGTTTGAAGAAAAATGATCTTCAGAGGCAATAGATGGCATGTTCTATCTATCAATCAATCAGTCATTTCCTTGATCAATGTCTTTCACTCCTTGAAGAAATGACAATACACAAGACTTTGCTGAAGTGAAACAAATGTTCACTTGCTCATCTTTAATGTAAATGTACCTTATGGATTGTTGATCTTTCCAGAGACTACTGCTGTGTTGATTAATTGCTAATGAATGCTAATGAAGGAGTGAGGTGAATATACACAGTGATATATTTAAGTGATGATTGATTGGATTTAACACTAGCTGTCAGGAGAGTACTTACCACATGCACAACAAGTCCATAAATATGCACAGAACTGTTAGTTGTCTTCCTGCATGTCTCTCTGGTCTTTTAAGTCGATCTGTGACAGCAAAAGAACTGCCCCTCTAGACTTTCACTGCTAAAGTAAATTCATTCCTAAGGAAGGATATCACCTCTCAATGACAGGTTTTAATTAAACATTGATGATCAGTGCACAGTTACATGACAAAATGTCGCTCAACGAGTTCCATTTTAAAAACAGAAAGTAAATTTTTAGAAAATTTCAGTAATAAAAAATGCTTAGAAACACACTAAAATAGAAAAAGACTCTGCTCATAAGAGGTCCAAAATACAGAGGGGACATTAGGCTAAACAAAAGAAATGCCATTTCCAATTTAAGAAGAGCAATGCTATATTATTCCTTTATGAGATGGAGGAAAATAAATTGAAACAGCAAACTTTCTCTGGCAAGTGATACAGAGCTTGTTAGAAATTTCAGTGGCTAATAAAAAACCCCCAGCTACTGACCAAACAAAGAAAAGCGAAAGAACAGTTTGCTTAGGTCAAGTGCAAAGGAGGAGAGAATTGGAGGCAGAGGATGCAGCAGAGCAGACCCTGGAGCCAGGATGGGAGGTGCTCTGTAGAGATTATTGTCAGCTCAGATGAGTTGGTGTAATGGGGAACAACAGATATTTTTGTCATTTCGATGACAAATTCTCATTGTTCAGGAATCAATACCCAAAATCTCTTGTGCTTGCATCTTTTGAAGCACCTACCATGGCTGAAGGGGAATAGGTCCCAACCACTAGTCTCATGTGAATTCAGCACAACTATAATGACCATTTAAAATGACCTTTCAAATTTGAAGTAAATTCCTTTCTTCAAATGCAGTTCTTTTTCAATAATAAATATACTCTTCACACAGTCAAGCTAGAGCTAATCAAGTTTTTTGTGTTATGCAGCCCACAAGAAAGGAACAGATAGAAACAGTTATTTCTAAATATGTTAGAGCACTCACATATTATCATGGTTATCATTTTCAACTGCCTTTGATTTTCAAGTTCTTAAACATTTTCCAATAGGTATGCAGACCCTCATGAAGATAATTCAAATCTACCGGTATGGAACAGCTGGCTGTTGAAGGTGGTTCTGTACTTGCAGGAATAAGAACTGAAATTCTAACATTGGCAGAAGCATATTCAAATATTTCTAAAGATTCACAAGATGTAATTTAGAGTTATCCTTGTTCCTGCTGCTGAAATTTGTATTTACTAAGTTGAGCTGGCATCCAGGATTAAGAAATTTGCCTGTGTTTCCACATGCCAAATGGGAAGGGGAACAATATGGTGATGGGTGAATTTCCACCTGGGCAGCTCTGGAGGTCACCACAATTGCTTGCTGGGGCTGTGCTTCCAGGCAGTTTTGATTCAGCAACAGGTTTTGGCAGTGAATAGGCAGCTGTAAATGGTAGACCCAAACTTTTTGCTAGCTGAAATGAAGGAGAGCATCTGTTCTTGTTTTAATGCAGAACTTCTCATTTAGAAGAGGAAAATTCACTTCAGTGGTATTCCTACAGGAAAATTTGTATAACAGAGATGTTAAAAAACTGGTTTGAACCTATTTAGGCAAAACGGACAAATAAGGAAGAGAAAGGCACTGTATGGAAAAACTTGCTTCCCAGTTACTGACATCTCAAAAGAGTTGAATCATATCAGATGAAATAAAAGAATTTAAACAAAAAATTGCAAATGCAAATTGCAAACAGCTTTTAAAATATTGTCTGGTCACAGTCTTTCAGTTTTAGGAAAGTACCACATGTGGGAATAAAAACCCCAAATCAACCAACTTGACTTAGAGGGAATGTAAAAACCCCAATAATTAATTGAAGAACAATATAAAACAGTTAAGAAAAAAAAAGAAAGATGCTCATATTGATTAATGTAAACCAGAATTTATGAGTAATAAAAAAAGGATAAGGGAGAAAAAAGAATAGAAGCAGTTGTCTAGGGTCAGTTGATAAGGTGATACATCAGCATTTTAGATACATTAAAATCTGAAAAAAATCACAAAAAGCTGTTGGAAGTAGGGAAATTCTCAATATTGAAGCACAATGGACATAATTCTGTCCTGTAGTTACTACAGGAAGTAGTCATATGCTGACAGTAAAAAATGACTTATGTTTCAATGAAAACTTGAAAAAAATATAAACAGCAGTTATTAAGGGTAGATTTTTCAACAGTGACAAGCACAATCCATTTGCATACTAGCATTTAGATGATTTAGTCTAGGAATCATCTGAATCATTCAGCATGTTTTTCAGTAAATTTGACATACAAGAAACACCTAAGCAATGAAAGAAAGTTGCTGAGCTATAAGAAAAAGAGAGAACACAAAGAAGCAAATAGAAGCAAATATGTTTTCTTAATTTGATGTCAGTTCCAAACAAAAATTACATGTTTGCTTATGATAGGACTTGGTTAATAAATTATATTACTGGAATAACTCAGCATAGATTAAAAACTCTGCAACCACAACCAATTCATCAGCTGTTTTTAAATAAGATTACCTAACTCCTGTAAATATATCACATGTATTCACTTTTATAGTGCATTTATCTTTTTGGTGTTACTATACAAATTTTCATTTAAGAACACATGCAAAGCCCCAATAGTTGCCACTCTTCAATTGGCTTAAAATTTCCCTGATATAGCTCAAAATGCAATTGGGAAGAGTAAGGAAGGGGGTTAAGGGTGTTAGAAGAGGTAAAGTATCTAAAGAAATCATAAAACTTTCTATCTTGCTCATGTGTCAGAAACAGTTTCTGGCACATTGCTGAAGAAATCCAAGTTGAGAGAAAGTAAAGTTGAATTTCTTGTTTGGTTTTTGAAAAGTCGACCTGGGTTTCACCTGCTGAATTCCCAAGAACATGTTAGCAGACCTAGCACAGTTTTTTTCTCAGTCCTGTCTTCTCATTCATTTTGCTCTGTTGCTACGCTGGGATTCTGTAGGGATTCTTGCCACAGCCTCCTTCATTATTCAGGCAAATGCATATGTAATCCAGCTTCTCTCAAATACTGTGGCTACCCAAATCACCATGTAAAAATCTCAGAATTACTGAAGGCTGTCATACCTTAGGAAGAATTAAAACAAGAGATAATTTTTTTTTTAGGCTTTGTTTATAAATTTTATTTAAGTTTTATTTTTTTCAGTGGCTAAACAGAAAGTATCTAAAATAGAGTCTTTTTAATTGCTCACTTGCATGGAAGAGATTTGTCAGAGAGGAGATAGATATTCGTCTGGATTCGGAGTGTTCAGGTTATTTAATGATCCAGGATTTGAGATACAGTTTTGAAAAACTGCATACAGCATCTGTGATTGGGGAAGGACTTTCAAGCAGTCTTAGCTGTCATTGTAGCATTTTTGTGAACAGAGGAGATTTTCAAAGGTGCTGTCTGCAGAGTTTCAAAGAGGAGTTGCTTGATGTCCCCTTGCTGTGAGGACATTGTTCTAAATCTGGAGCATGAGATTGAATAAATAGGCTGTCATTTTTGGACAGGAGGCCACATGAATCTTTGCATTTGTACACACAAGGACTAATTGAAATAGTTCAAGAAAATAATTTTTATTACCTTTCCTCTTGTTTTATTAATCTTGTCTCAACCTTTGTGATCCCCAGCCATCACAGACCTTCAGGGAGCACTGTTCATGCGTGCTGTATGAGCCACCCTGTGCAGCAGCACACTGTTTTATTTTATACCAACTGTATGAAATCAAAGATTTCTTCTGAGCATAATGTGTTTTGGATTTGTGATAGACCCATGTGTCTCACTGAGAACTGCCGGAAAGTTGCCAGGCTGCTCTGTCTGGGCCCTGTGTCCATGTCTGGATCTACATGCTGTCAAGTTCTCTGGTTTACAACATCCCTGTGATGCAGCACTCTTCTTAGCTTCTCTGGCACATCTCCAGGAGATGTGCACTGTGTTTGAAGGTGGCAAGACACACTCCTAAACAACCCTTCAAAAGAGTACTCAGGAATGGAAAAAACTAATCCATCCCACCCAGTGTCTTCAGAGAAGACTTTATAGGATGGAACAAATACCCATCCAAATGAACTTGTTTCCACAAAACAACCTAAACAAATCCCCTCCCAAAACACAACAAAACAAAAGAACACAAAAAATTTAGGATTAATTACATCAAAATCTACTTCAATGAAGAATCAACAGAGGGTAACTTTTTGTACTCATCAGCCAGGTGATATAGTCAACATTACCTCTGTGCTAGGGCATAGCTGAGGCATGACCCAATCCATGCCGGGACCTCCTGTGGCTTCAGTGAATGCTCTGGTCTGGCAGGGACTGAGTGCAGGTGGTCCAAAGGCAGCATGGACCAAGCCACATGGAAGTGTTTTCAGCCACTGATCAGCTTACATGTGAAGCACTGCTTTATCATAGCAATCACTTTATGATGTTGCAGCAGTCATTGAGCAGTGATAATCACAGAAATGGTGTACCAGAGAGCTCTGATCAGCTCCAAAGCTCATCAAGGCTGCTTGGAGAGAGGGTAATGGCACATGAAAAATCTGTATGGTACTTCTGTTCCTGACTTGGTGTACCAGCTGCTTTCATAAAATCATTAATGCAAAATTAAATAATCACCTGAGAAAGTTTTGACAGAAGGAATGGGCAAACAGAACATTTACATCCTGAAGTTAGCCATGACATTATCTAGTTTGTGTTAAAGGTAGAATCATAGAATCATGAAGAGGTGATTTTAATGGCTTTAAACTGAAAGACTCTAGACTTAAATTAGATATTTAGAAGAAATTCTTAACTGTGTGAGTTAAGACATGGACATAGGGTTATCCAGAGAGGCTGTGGATGCCCTGACCCTGGGAATGTTCAAGGCCAGATTAGATGGGGCTCTGAGCAACCTGGTCTAGTGAAAAGTGTTGTGCTCATAGCAGGGAGTTTGGAAATAGATGATCTTTAAGGTTCTTTCCAACACAAGCAATTCTATGAGTCTAAATCTCACTCAGTTGTCCCTGATAATGCCAATTGCAGATTTTGGATTTACCTAGTCCAAAATGATGATGTGATGATAATCACAACAGCTAGAAAAGACACAACACCTGATTCAGTCTTCATAGAGGCAGCCAGTCTTGTGGTCCCTCTACACTCAACACCTAATGAAACTTTGACATCTACAGTACAGTCAAAATGTACAGTTCTTGGTAAAAACTACTCAAAAATTCCATATTCACTAGTTTCTGAAGTGAGTCATTGCTTGAAAAATGGACTAAAGCAAATGGAATGAGCTTTCTACTAAAACACTTCTCAAACTCTCTTTTCCCCACAACCCCCTAATAGCATGAATTTGAATGTACCCACTGAAGATTTGTTGGTTGCTAATGTCACCCAGTGCCTTCCTCCTGTTAGCACTCACACAGATCAATAAAGAAATGCTCTTGATGTCTGGAAAAAAAAAATTGCAAAAGCTACTGGGAAACAAATCTTGCTCTTGGTCTGCATTTGTACCACCACAGGATGGACTCACAAAGGCTCAGACTGGTCAACACAGGTTAATTTCTAGATGAAAATCTCTGAGGATAAATCCAGGCATTAAAGGAAGTTTTTTACACAGAGAAATACTGCATATTAATCTCTATGTTAGATAACAGATTTTGTCTGTGAACTTCAGGATGATTTTGTAAAATTGGTCCTATACATGCAGGCATACTGATTTACTGTGTATGGAAATGATTTTATCTTATCCTTCAGGAAGCACCACACAAGAGAAGAACAAGACTGGCTTTATGGCACCTGTGCTCCAAGCTGCTGAAGGAATTAGGAAGCTTCTCAGGTAAACTAGGATATCTCTGAGGATGTTTGCTCAAATGTCCTTACATTGAAATTTTGTCCCCAAATTTCTATGTCTAATTATAAAGAAGGCAAATGGTTGGATACTAAAAATTGTATAAATAAGAAGTTAACACTAAAAATCCCTTACGCACAAACCCAGAGTTGCCACTGCTGGGTTTTGCTCTTCCAGGACCTAATTCTTAAAGCTAAACTGAGACAGTCTCTGTTAACTAGATATTAGTTCATTTGGGCAACTGCCACTGTAACCAGTGATAATTTTTAGACCTGAGCTTTCTTTTTTTAGCTCTTTCTTTTTGCAGAAAAAAAATCCTTGGAATTTATTAGAAAACTTAATTTGAAAGTATATGAGAAACAATATGAACTCAAAGAAATCAGTACTCATGTCATATTACACAACTGTATTGGTAATACTGCAAAGGAGAAATGTGCATTTCCTAATATTCATCCATATTGATCACACAGAAGAAATTAAGCTTATTTGAAATGTTAACCAGGTATATTATGCCCAACTATTTAAAAAGATATAAATTTTCCCATCCATTAAGGTTAAAAGAGACTTCATCATTAATTTAAATGAAAATTTATATCTGATTTAAATTAAAGTTGCAGAGCAGAATCAGCCCTGTTCTGGTGCTGTCTTTTATATGTTCATCTAAAATTCAGGTCAGTGCTTTTTTGCTTAGTTTTAAAATTTGTGTTGATTTAAAGAATGTTTTTCATGTGCTTGAAACATCCCCCATCAAGTTCAGGGCTGCCTCAAATGCCCCCATTCTCTGAAGGAGTCTGGTTAGAATCAGCTCAGCTATTGCTGTGATGCATGAGAAGAACACTAGCTTTTCAAAAGTTATTCCAAAGCCATAGAATTTTTTTCCTAAATTTTCTAGTTCAGTGGGATATTGGACCATAAGTAGGACTTCTGTAATCTTCAGCAACGCAAATTAGAAAAAAGCCATTTCTTCCTGTGCATGCAGCCCCCATGCATTAGCTCAGCCTGGCACACGTTGAAGGCCGTGCATCCTGAGAGCCCGGCCCTTCCTTTCAAATGTATTCCCGACCCCGTGGCTCCACCCATTTCATAAAATTGTGAAGTTTTTTGGGGTAGATTTACAGCATGAGGTCTAGAGTCAAACAGTTTTCCTGATTTCTAGTGGGTGTGATCTGAAAGCTTTTTGAAGTGGATTTTTAGAATATTGGTGGATCTGATTGTCTGAGTTCTGAGAAAGTTTTGGATTTGAGGCTAAGTCTCAATCTGGCAAAAATTAATCATATGATAAATTTAAAGTCCTTCCATCACTACAGATTACATTTTCCATGTTTTCTGAAGTAAACCAGTAATCCAGCACAGTCCTCACGTTTCCTATCTAAGAACAAATAACTTTCATATAATTACATATATTATATATATTTATATATATATAAAATATATATAATTATAACAAAATAATTTTTTGCTTCAAAAATTTCAGGTCTTTCTTTAGCAGAAAAGAAATTCTTGAGCTGATATGCCTTTTGTAGCAATACCATTCTTTTTTTTTTTTATGAGCTTGACAGAAGCCTTCACCTTATTAATATTTAATCTCGGGCTTAAAATAAATCATGTGATTACTTTCTTTTAATTCACTTCAACTATCCCTGCATCTAAATTGCAGAGGCACAGAAAAGTTTACAGAATTCATTTTAGACCTAGGAAATGGAGAATTAAATGAAACCAAAGATAAAAAAAAACCTGATGTACTTTAAGTTTCCTTTTCTCCCCCTGCAGCTCAAAACTCGAGATTTCTGTCTTGTATCATTTGTTCCCTAATTTATTTGACATTATTTTAAAAATAAAATGTGGCAGGTGAGTCACAAGTATATGGCATTATTTTCTTCAGCAGCTTATTCACCCCTAATCATGTGAGTCAAGCTTACAATGGAAATATCTGTTAAATGGTGAGAACATTTTGTCTCATCCAGAGAACAGCATGTCTCCTATGAAGGCTCATTGTCCGAAATCAGGGGGACAAGAGAAGTCACCAAGTTGGGGTTACTGAGACTTGTAACCTTGCAAGTTGGGGTTACTGAGACAAAAAAATGTCATCAGGTGTTAATGAAAAATAATCTAAAATGTTGATGTAAGGATGGACAGGCAGTCTTTCATCACTGTGTAAGACTGCATCTTAAAAGGAGTATCTGTATTAAATAAAAATAAATGTCCCAAACATACTGCATGGGAATAGTCTGGTTTTTCCGAGGCTGATAATTTCTGTCATAATTTTTTTCTGGCTTGTTAAAGTCAATCTCTCTGTCGTACCTCTCACCTACTGTGCCTCTGCTTGTGTTTCAAACCTCATTGACCACTGCATAAATGGCAAGCAACATTTCTTGTCCTGTAGCTCCACCCTATTTTTCACTCTCAAGGTTTAAAACACATTGGCAAGACAAAGGACATTATGTGGCTTTACAGTCACCTAAGCTGATCCAACATATGACAGCTCAGCCAGGATAGCTGAATGTGCCCACTGGTACCCTGCCCTTAGACAAATTTACAGCATCCATCACCTTATACACTTGTATTTCTGTGATACACAGATGATCGTTCTAGACCACTTATCAAGTCAGTTACAATAGGGGAAACATAATTTAAGCATGCTTTGGATCCCTACCATATGGAATCACCATAAATAATGCTACATGCTTAATAAAAATATCCATCCCACAACTAAAGACATGGAGGATTGAACTTTCTCTTTTAACAGTTACACGTAGCCTGGATCAGGTATTCAACACATTTATGTCTCTGTTCTTTTGATCTTCATTTACTTAATCAAAGCCAACTGTTTTCTCCAAAGAAGAGCACAAGAAAGAAATATTGGTTTATTAATCTTTTCTGAAATGGATTCATTCTTGAGCTGAGCACTGTCTGAACTCAGAATGATTTACATTCTTGTTTATTCCAAAAAGGCTTTATATTTTCTCCCCACTTCCCTCCTAGCAGTCCAAAAGATTTTCAAAGTGATAAAACCTTCATCTATTGAGCAGGTAAAATTAAACATATACTATTTTCAAGATTAGGCTCACTCTTTTCACAGCTTTTTTTTTTTTTTCCCAATGAATTTGAAAAACAAGGGAAAGAATACGAAAATAAATGAGCTGCATTACACTTTTTTCATTACTTTAGTTTTTTTTTTTGTTGTTTTTGACATTGAACAAAAAGCCACCCACTAGAAGGTACAGGACCAAAGTTTGAGGTCTTCTATCCTCATATAACACCACTGAATGCAGCAAGCTCATATAATTTAGCAGTTCAGTACCATAAGGCATCTTGGCTTAAAATCCATAGACAATATGCTAGCATGGCTTTTCTGCAGCCAGCAATTTTTGCTGCTTGGTAAACAAATGGCTTAATAGCACAAGATATTGCTTTGTATACTACAAAATAATTAGGATATAAAAGGCACTTCTGTGTGCTGATGCTTCTGCAGTAGTTAATCTCCTGGTAAGTTTCCTAGGAACTTGGGACAACAAGTTGCTGGCCAGGCCCTCTGCAATGGCTGCTGTTTGATTGTGTTTGTGTGTTTGTGTTGCTGCAGTATCCCCTCATTGACCTGGCTCAGCATGAGTTTTGGATTGAGGGTAATGCTGATGAAGTGCAGAGAGGCCTCCATCTCTGATGCATCACCTCACCTGTGTCCCCCTCTGACACCAGCATGAAGCTTTCATGTCTGCAGGACAGGACTGTAGTGTTATGTATGTGGCCACGTGACCAAAATCAGAGGGCTGATCAGGGCACATATGCATACTGAATTTTAAGTAGTTGAAGAAAGTTAGTTAAATTTAATAAACTGAGAGTATTAGCTGCCTCTCTAGACTTTCTCCTCCTTCCTACAACTGTGCATTTTAAGGAACTTGACAAGAGGCTGTATGGCCTTCCCCAGCATAGTGAATCAAGAAAGCTGACTGCCTACAACTTGCTGCCATGCCCTCTCCTATGACCCCCTTGGGGCAACAAAACAGAGACAGGTGAGAGATCTCTAAATCTGTTGGTGCAATGCTACCTTTCTTAATTCTGTTTTCTTTCAGCCTACTGTCCAAGTCATAAGGAGCTCCTTTAAAAAAAAAAAACACTTTATTTTCCCAATATAAAAAATGGCCTTTGCTCATCTAAATCCAGATCAGGCAATACCATCCAGTCAGCCAGTGAAGTCTCCCACCTGCACACACACTCTGGCCCCAGTAAGGAACAAGATGTCTCGTATTGGTGAGGAGAGCCACAGTGAATAGAAGGCAACACTTGGCAAGTCCTGCTGTGCCAGGAAGAGATACAGCAGCAAAAATCCAGTGACCTCCCGCAGTGCCAGGACAATTGCAAAAAGTGAAAAAGGCCTAGGAAAGCGAGTTCCATCCTCAGCCCTACTTTGGGAGAAGGAGAGATCTGTTTTTTTCCTCCTTCCATTCTTTACAAATATTTCTACCCACAGCTTGAGGCAAAGCAAGGCAGAGAGAAAGAAAAACCCTCCAGTAAAATGTGTAGTCCCTCCCTGTGAGACAATGTTCCCTGTAGCCAGCTGAGGTCCCACACTGATTCAGGTGAGACTTCACTTCTTCTAATGGCAAAACACACCAATGGTGACTTAGAAACTACCCATCAGTTTGGATTATGGTTTTCAGTATTGGGCACTAAAAAAGGGACATATCCAGTTAATAGTAACATGAGTGGTGTTTCTATTCACCAGTAGATATTCAGGGTGCAGATTTTGTCCTCATCTCCAGAGAGATTTAAAAGTCTCATGAAGACTTTCTCCCAAATACATGGTGGATTCATGTCCACTAACAAATAGCTTGGGAAAAATCTGAGCTAAGTTGTCACAACTTCCAGGACATGAAAAGCTAGGCCTGGCATCAATGCACATTGCTGGCATGTTTTCTGATTAAATCAAACTTTGGGCAGCTAGAGTTGTAAAACAGGCAATAAACCTTTTATAACACATCATAAATAAGAATGCTCATGCTGACAGTTTGATTGAAATGTGCACTTCTTTGTACCTCACATTTTGTGATCTATTGGCTCCTGCACTCCTTTCTTTACAGCTACATCAACTGGATATTTCCCCACACTTAGGGAGGGAGGGAAGCTTATAGAAGGAAGCAAGTTTTCTAGAATTAATTAGTATGCAAGCTGCTTAAAGTCTGGAGGTTACTATTTTCAAAAGTTGCATACACTTAATTTATTATTCTATGCTTGTGACTTTCAGGTGGGTTTGTTACATGCTATACTAGGAACACAGCAAATGTTACCAAAAACTAGTGTGATTCAAAAACATGAATTTGCTTACTTCTTCCTCATTCTTTCAGTTTGCGTTCTTGAAATATTCAATAATTTTTTTCATTCATAGGTGTTAGATCTATGCAGTTATTTACATGCACATCTGTGGCACTCATCACTGGGATTTCAGCAGCCCTGAGATGAAGACTCTGCCTTGAGCAAACAGGGAGATTAGGTACTCTGCCCTCAGCCCCAACCAACCACTCCGTGACAGATGATTCTTCAGCAGCCCTAGGCCCTGCACAGTTTCAGATGTGACCAGGGAGAAGGACTGGGGAATAGGATTGAGCATGGCTCTGGCCCAGGAATGGGAGAAACATGGGGTGTGAACCAGGAAGAGCCAGCTGAGACCAGTGCTGCTGAGACAGGTCAGCTGAGCACAAGAACGTCTCAGCCTGCTCCTGACTCCACTACATGTCTCTACCAGAGAGGTCCCTACCAGATCTCAAAGTGAGCCTAAAGAGGGCTGAGTGGGCATCAGAAATGGAAGGGACCATCACTTCAGCCCTTGCAGAGTAAAGCTGGTGATATTTCTCCTGGTAGTGGTGTGAAAGCTACAAAGCAGAGACGAGTTTTTTTGTGATCCTTGAAGCAAGGATCAGTCAGGTGAAGAAGACTGCCTTTATGGCTGAACAATGTGTATAACTTACATTACACATTTCCTGTTCCAAACTCATTCTCATGGGCAGATGTTTCTGTGTGTGCACATGAGTATGTACCTAAGTTACTTCAAAAGTACCTAACACATTTTGTATTTCATTGTAAGGTTTCCCCTGGCACTCGTGACTTATGACACGTATGACAATTTGCAGCCTGGAGTGGCATTTAAGAGCCACATTTTTAAACTGTTAAACATTAAGATTTCTACTGGAAACACGGAGTGTATTGGGTTTGTATGGCCCAGTTTTGGTAGTGGGGGTGCTACTGGGGTGGCTTCTGGAAGAAGTGCCAGAGCCTCTTCCATGTCCAGCAGAGCCAATGCCAGCAGGCTCCAGCACTGATGTGCCACTCCCAAGGCTGGGCCAATCAGAAATGGTGGTAACACCTCTGTGATAACATGTTTAAGAAGAAGAAGAAAAAAGTTATTGCACAGTTGTAATTGAGGCCAGAGAACAACAGGGTGAAATCTTGTGAGAGGAGCAGCTCTGCAGAGACCAAGGTCAGTGAAGAAGGAGGGGGAGGAGATGCTCCAGGTACTGGAACTGGGATTCCCCTATAGCACCTGGTGTAGACCATGGTGAAGCTGTGCCCCTGCAGCCCATGGAGAATGACAGGAATGCACAGATCCACCTGCAACCCAAGGAGAAGACCCACACCAGAGCAGGTGGATGCCTGAGATGAGGCCATGACCATGTGGGAGGCCTGTGCTGGAGCAGGCTCCTGGCAGGGACCTGCAGACCCAGAGAGGGTGGAACCTACACTGGAGCAGATTTCCTGGCAGGATATGTGACTGCACAGGGGACTCACACTGGAGCAGGCTGTGCCTGAAGGACTGCACCCTGTGGAAAAGTGACCCACGTTGCAGCCTTTAGTGGAGATCTATTGCCTGGACTCATGTTGTGGAAGTTCATGGAGAACTTTCTCCATGGGAGTGACCCCATGGTGGAGCAGGAGAAGGGCTCCTTTACCTGAGCATTGGCAGAAGCAACAGGTGATGAATTGACCATAAGCCCCATTCCCTGTCTCCTTGCACTGCTGCAAGGAGAGGAAACAGAGCTGGGGAGGAGGGAGGGTTGGAGGGAAGATGTTTTTAAGATCTTATTTTACTTCTCATTATCCTGCTCTGATTTTGTTAGTAATATATTCTTAAAAATTAGAATTAATTATAATTATTAATTATTATTAATTTCTCTCTAAATTAATATCTCCAATTCCAGCCTGTTTTGTCTGTGCTGGTATTTGGTGAATGATCTCTTCCAGTCCTTATTTCAGCTCATGAATCCTTTGTTATATTTTCTCTCCCCTGTCCAGCTGCTGAGGGGAGTGATAGAGAGGCTTTGGTGGGTGTCTGGAATCCAGCCAGTGTCAACCCATTATACAGACATGGCCCAAACTCTGGCAGCATTGCCTTAATTAGCACAGCACTGTATAAATCACAGGTTTCTGCCTGTCACTACCACTCAAGGCCCCAGTGAGACTCCAGGACAGGTCGATGTGCAGGGATGATCGCAGGGAGAGTGACAGTGCACATCTGAGCTCCTGCAGTTTCAATTGCAGTGATTATTAATGTGAGAAAGCCAGAATGATGGAAAATGGCCCCAGTTCCAGTAGAATTTATAGCCTTTAGTGCCGATGTCCCTCAGCCTTGACCAGCTGTTACACACCTGGAAGTGCAATACTGAAATATTCTCCTCATTTTATCTTTCTTGTTCCTTATGAAACTAATGATGGACAGAGCAATATGCAGCATAATTATAGAGACCCTCTTGCAGACAATGAATATCATGCAGAAATACTACACTCTGCTAAAAATGCTTTCTAGTTGATAAAATATCTTAAAACTGCATTATACCAATAACAGTGTTCTTCTCCTATAGAAGCAGCATTTTGAATTTTCTTTTTGTTTCTTTATATATATATAATAATATATATAAATATATAAATAAATATTATATATAAACATATAAATATATAAAATATAAATATATAAATAAATAGTATATAAATATATCTATGTATATGCAAAAGATGACAAGCTAATGAAAATGGAAGTAATTCATACTCTAAAAGTAATTCCTACTTCAAAATGTTTAAAGCATGCGTAAAAGGTTACTCAAAACATTTTCTTGAGTGCAGGGTATCCTGCATCTCTATGGGTCACTTAGCAGTCTCAATTTTAAGGCATTTCTAGGGATCATCCAAAACCAAGGCACCCAAATTATTACACGTGTGTATATAATTTGGTGTCACATAGTATCACAGAATCATAGAATAGTTTGGGTTGGAAGGGACCTTTAAATATCATCTAGTACAACCCCTCTGCAATAAGCAAGGATATCTTCAACTAGATCAGTTTGCTTAAAGCCCCATCCAACCTCAACTTGAACATTTTCAGGGATGTGGCATCTACCACTTCTTTGGGCAATTTTTGCCAGTTCCTCTTATTATTTTTCCAGAGGTCACTGAAGTTTGATCATGTTGAGTCAGAAAGATGCCTCTCTTTAGGAACATTTTCTTGCTCTGCGGCCTGTGACAGAACTCTTTGTCCTCTCATCATCATTCATTATATCAATCATCCAGGCCGGATATCTGTATTTCACGGAATCCATGCAATATATTTTGTCCTTGCACCGTCTAGAGAACACAAACTAGAAGAAGCAGGGGGAGAGGCTGGGGGTGTTAAATAGGAAAGAATTTAGAAAGAGATTTTTGTACCATTGAAGGCAAGGAAAATCTTGCAGATTTTTTTCCCTAAATTCTGGCTACAAGTTTAACTGAGTTATTTTGAATTGATTTGAGCATAATCATCATCTGTTGGTAACTGATGCTGAGACTGAGAAAAAGGCAAAAGAGAGGATAATTTTTTTATGTTTTAATCTGCTGTCATTATTGTAGGTAGAAATTTCATGAACTTATATTGCCTGATCAACTTAGTGGGCCTTGTTGATAGATTAACTACATCACTGGCAAGGGAAGAAATATGGATGTCCTCTATGTGGACTTCTATAGGGCTTTGGACATGATCCTCCACAACATCCTCCTCTCTAAATGGCAGAGATATGTGTTTGATGAGAACAGTTTGGCAGATGAAGGACTGGTTGGACAGTCATATCCAGTTGATCAAGGACTCAATGTCCAGATGGAGCTCAATGATGAGTGGTGCTCCACACGGTTCTCTGTTGGGACTGGTAGTGTTTGACATTCTCATCAATGACATAGAGAGTGGGATTGAGTGCAGCCTCAGCAAATTTGCAGATGACACCAAGCTGGGAGTACAGGGTGCCATCCAGAGGGACCTGCACATGCTCAAGAAGTTGTCCCGTGACAATCTCATGAGGCTGAACAAGGACAGGTGCACCTGGGTCAGGGCAACCCCCAGGATCAACACACAGGCTTGGGATGCAGAGATTGAGAGCAGCACTGCCAAGAAGGACTTGGGGATGCTGGTGGATGCAAGGCTGGACATGCCCCTGCCCGTGGAGGGGGTTGGACCCAGGTGCTGTTTAAGATCTTTTCCAATCCAAACCTTCTATGAAAATATTATGATGAGGAAATCATGACAGACACAGAATTGTAATCAGTCCCCAATATGCCTTCCCTTGATATATGATGTCCCCATGTAATAACAGTAGTAATCAAACTGCCCCATCTTTTTTCTTGAGTAAGACTCATGTTTTCCCTTTCTTCCCTCCTCTCAGATACCATTAAACATCTCCAAATGTGCTTACAATTACTTATCTACCTTTGGCAAAATCAGAGGATTTTAAAATATACCTACTACAAATGCAGAAAAAAGGGGTTTTGTATGTATTTTAATCCATTGCTAGCAGTTTCTTAAAGCCTTGCTTGTTTTCATGCCTTGTCTGAGATCTTGAAATAATATATTTAATAAAATCATGGCAATGACTCACAGTTTCTCTAATAAAGTTGTTTTCATTTATGTTGTATACAGAAACAGCTCTGTTAATAAAAACCATATATAAATAAAGTAGCTCCAGAAAGGAATGCTGATTCATATAAGAAAACCCTGGACAATTAGGAACTAATGTCTGTAAAATATTCTGTTGCCACAAGACACACACAGACTGATTGAAGACAGACACTTCTATGAGAATTTTGTTGAGGACAGCTTTATAAATAGATGCTCAGTAATAGTAGACCAGATGTGCAAAATGAATTGTCAAACAAGAGTTCTTGTAACCAAGCTGAAGAAGGCCATCAAAGCAATTGTTTCACAACTTCAGATCACATTCTGAGCCTGTTAGCCTACTGTCAGATATTCCTGGAGATGATGAAGTGCTCTCTCCTGTCAGAAAAGCCAATGACACTTTTGGAAGAGTAACTGAAATACAAGATTGGACTGATTTGTTATGCATCTGAATGTAAACAGGGCATTTTGTGCTTCCATGGTGCATCTTTAGAGACATGGTTCTTGCAAGGGTCACTGGTGAGCTAACATATGGTATTGCATCCATCAGTTCATTCATGTGGGCACAGGTTGAGTGGTTGTAATAGCAAGAACTTCTAAGAAAAAAAAAAACCAAACACCTAAACCCACAATCAAAAACAAACAACAAACAAACAAAACCACAAAAAACCCCATGAGTCTATTATTCTTTTCATTTAGACACCTGAAAGTCAAGTGTCTGGTTTAAACATCAGGTTTCTCATGTAGTCACTGGAGAAAAAGTTTCCTCCAAAGTGTCATTTGTCTCCTAAGTTAGGTATGAGTTATTTTCTGATTTTAGCTGTCAATCTCCAATGGCTATAGAAACTAAATACTTTATTTGTCAGGTATATGACTTGATCTCAAAAGCCAAAAGATATCTGCTAATATATTTTCCTTTAAGAAACTCTACAGAAGGACCAAAAGGAATTTGTATCTGCAAAGTAAAGATCTCTTAAGAGTAAACATTTTTTAAATACTAAAAAAATCCAGGTGTGTTGGGTAAAACTGAATTGAAACAAATGGATTTGGAACCAACTGTCTCTGCCCCATCCTTTGTTCCTTGCATGCCAATTTGTTTCCTTTGGAGTTTCCCTTAATCCAGCAATTGTATGTGAGTTTCCATGTCACAACAAATTCTGGAAAATATTTTATGAGTCCTTTGGAGAAGTCTCTTCTTTCCATCACCTTTGAAACTGTTTGTGTTTTAGGTCCTGGTCTGAACTCAGTTTGTCTGTCCCACATTGTATTTCAAAATTTTCCTGCTTGGGCAGTATTTGGTTGCTCTGTAGTAAGGGAAAGTCTCTTCTTTGCTCAGGAAATTCCACTTAACCCAGAGTAGAGACAAGGAAGGTAAAGTAGTAGCCTTCTTCCCTGTTTTTCTACTTTACCCAGAGTTAGGTGAGAAACCAAGTTTCATTTGATTTGAATAAGCAGAATAATACTACTTAACTTTGGATTTGTATGTGGAACTAAACAGCAAGCTTTTCATGGGAAAACCATATTGTGTGTGGGTATGCCTGGTATTTTCCTCCCAACATGGTATCAAATTTCATGGACAAATTCTGCAGCATGTAGGGAAAAGTATTTAATTTTCTTTCTTTAAATCTGCTGCCTGGCAATTTTATTTGATTCTCTTTGAAAAGAATAAGAATATTTTGGGAAATATCGAATAAACATTCTTCATTCTTCATCACCATATTACTTGTAATTTTATGTATGTCAGTCATATCCCTGTTAAGTCATCATTTTCCTAAACAAGGTCATTGTAGTTTGCAAAATCAAAGACATGAGAAGAATCACAGAATCAATCAAGGTTGGAAGGGACCACTTTGGGTCATCTGGTACAACCTCCCTTTTCGTGCAGAGTCATACTAAAGCACATGGCACAGGATTGTGTCCAGACGGTTCTTGAATATTTTCAGTGAGGGAAACTCCATAGCCTCTCCGGGCAGCCTGTTCTAGTGCATGGTCACCCACATAATCAGTTCTTTCTCATATTCAGATGGAAATTCCTGTTCATCTGTTTCTGCCCATTGCCTCTTCTTCCATCACTTTGCACCACTGAGAAGTGCCCGGCTGCATCTTTTTGACACCCTCCCTTCAGATACTCACATACATTGAGGCCTCACTAGGGCTGAGCAGAGGGACAAGATCACCTCTCTCGACCTGCTGGCAATGCTTTTGCTAGTGCACCCCAGGATACCTTTGGCATTATTGGCCACAAGGATATACTGCTGGCTCATGGCCAGCTTGTTGTCCACCAGAACCCCCAGGTCCTTCTCCACAGAGCTGTTTTCCAGCAGGCTGGTTTCCAGCCTGTACTGGTACATGGGGTTGTTCCTCCCCAGGTGCAGGACCCTGCACTTGCCTTTGTTGTATTTCAGATGGTTCTCTGCCCATCTCTCCTGCCTGTCAGGGCCCTTCTGAAGGGCTGCACAGCACTCTGAGGTATTGGCCACTCCTCCCAGCTTTGTGTTGTCAGGGAACTTGATCAGGAGGCCTCTGCCCCTTCACCCAGGTTATTGAGAGAAAGTCAAACAATACTGGGACCAGTATTGAACCCTGGGGGACACCACCAGTGACAGGCCTGCACTAGACCCTGTGCCACTGATTACACCCCTCTGGGATCTGCTGTTCAGCCAGTTCTCCAACCACCTCTCTGTCCACCCAGTTCTCAAACCATCTCTCTGTCCACTCACCCACTCCACACTTCCTGAGTTTTCCTGTGAGGATGTTGTGAGAGATAGCTTTGAAAGCCTTGCTGAAGTCAAGGTAAAACAATATCCTCTGCTGTCCCCTCATCCATCCAGGCAATTGTTTCATCGTGGAAGGCAATCAGGCTGGTCAAGCATGATTTCCCTTTAGTGAATCCATGCTGACTACTCCTGATCACCTTCTTGTCATCCATGTGGATAGTGATGGCCTCCAGAATGAGCTGCTCCATCACCTTTCCAGGGATTGAGGTGAGGCTGATTGACCACTAGTTCCCTGTGTCTTCCTCCTTGCCCTTTTGGAAGACTGGGGCAACATTTGCTTCCTTCCAGTCCTCAGGCACCTCTCCTGATGTCCATGACCTTTCAAAGATGAATGTGAGTGGCCTCACTACAGTGTTAGCACAAGTGCTGGAATTTACCTTATTGCTAAAAGACAATCATGCAGCAAAACAAAGACAAAATTATTACTAAATGTCACCCATAGTTATGGAAGTCTAAATATCACTGGAGGTATTTAAAAGATGGGTAGACCTGGTTTAGTGGTGGATTGGTGGTGTTCACCACCAATGGTGGTGGTGATCATTGGTGATTTAATGGTTGGACTTGATGATCATAAAAATCTTTTCCAACTGAAAAAATTTAATGATTATCTGACTTCATGTCTTCTCCAAGTAGCTTGGATCTTAACTTTAAAACCTTCTCCAAGGGAAAGCAAGAAAAGTTTTACATACCACTCTTAGCAATAAGTAGAAATATAAGTGCTATATAGTGCAGTTGACTAAATGCCATTGTTATTTTTCAGCATTATTCTGCCATATGTTTAGAGTCACTGGGACTGCAGAGCTGTGAATACTAGCCACACAAGCTATCAATTAACTGTTCCTGAATGCCTCCATATTCTTCCTATACATCACTGTGGCTCCTCTAACCTTTGCAAGATGTTTTCTTCAGTCTTTTTAAACAGCATTTGGATGCTGTTGGTAATTTGAAGTCTAATCATTACAGTGGCACCATGGGAACATATTCATGGCCTCAAATCCCATTGTAGGAGGCTTTGCACAGATCCAGGTAGGAATACAAAATTGCTCCCAACTGCATATCATTTAAAACTAAGATAAAATACTTCAAATCCACAAAAAAGTGGGATTCCTCTCAATAGTTCCAGATAGTGCTGCTGCAGATATTGACAGGTGAGCTAGTGATCTTCAATTTCCTATGCAACTATTGAAGGGAAATAGGCTCTCTGCATATTAACTCACTGCATTGCTTTCTTTCTATCTTCTATGGAACAAGTTGAAATGTGCTCTGTGATGTGCTCTCTGTGTTTCAGAGATACCTACATCTAGAGATACCTGCATCTGGTCAGATGTAAACTGTACACACAGACATAGTGATCAGCAAGATGGTGATGGCTTCAATATGGTGCCAGCTGAGTAGATTTTACAGAAAAATATCCCTACCTTAAAGTGGCTCAGTGAGTACTTTGGGGAGCCATTCATTATCATAACTCTGAGAAAGGTTAGTGTTCTCATTAAGAAAAAAACTTATGAGATCTATATGAGAGCCTTAAACAATGGGGTAGGTAAGAAATGTGTCTTAGAAAAGACTTTGCAAGAATGAGTTATGATATGAAGTGGGGAACAATAAATATCTCAACAGAAAATTGTATCTGTTTAAGACCAGCATAGAAATATTGTGCCAATGAAAAGCAGTTGTGGAGTTTGAAGAACAAGTTTACAAGGCAGACAGGTAAAGAGGTGTGTTTTAGCTGTGTTTGTCTTGGCCTGACTGTTGAATTTTAAGAGACATTAAAAGGTTTTCATTTGGACATAAGGAAACAGACATGGAGTAAAGACATACCTTTTTGTCACGGTCACATTGGTTGGTTCACAGATGACACGCAATGGAAAGTGAGATGAATCGAATCAAAAGTATTATAAAAAATAAGGCCTTACTGAGCACCACTCTGCTCCCCCAGTATGAAGGAGAACAAAAAAATCTTCCAGAAGACTTCCAGAACAAGCAGTTAGGTAGACAGAATGAAAAAAAAAAAAGGAAAAAGAAAAGAAAAGAAAAGAAAAGAAAAGAAAAGAAAAGAAAAGAAAAGAAAAGAAAAGAAAAGAAAAGAAAAGAAAAGAAAAGCCATAGTTAGGCTAAAAAAAAGAATAAGTTTTTTCAGAAGCATGGGCTCATTTGTGTTCAAGTCCAAGGCACCGCACTGTCATGAGGGAGAAGTGAAATTCCACGGTGCAGCTGGAGCTCAGAGGGAAACAGAGAAAGAATGGGCAGGGGCTGGAGGGGCAGGTTGGTGTGAGCTGCAGAGGAGTTAACTTGCTTGTATTGTTATGCAAAAACGGCCGGTGCATACTGAGAAGCTGAGGAGAAGGATATGGGATAAGATGGGAATACTGGAACAGCTAAGGGGTAAGAAGAAAAACCGTAGAGGAGCTGCTTGCATTATGAAAGAAAAAGGAAGATAAGGTCAGGGTACATTGTGTTTTGTATTTATATAAATATATAATGTTTCCTTGGGAGAAATGGAGAAATGTAGTGTAGACAGAAAGAGATAAAAGCAGGAATGAAGAAGGGGTAGAAAAGTGAGTGACAAGCAGTGAAAAGACAGCTGCTATTATAGGTGTAGGCACAGTGGAAAAAGCAATTTATCTCTGAAAGTGACAAAGACGAGATTGTTTGAGATGAGATCTAGAACAAAGTAAGCAACAGTCTCTACGAGCATTTTCAAAGGTCATCTTGTAATTTTTGCTGTGATGCCTTGAAACAGATTAAATGAATTTATAATTTGATAATTCAAAAGGACACTAAAAGTGTAACCCTAATTTGCAGTTCATTGGATCACTAAAGGAAACATCAGTAAAGCTGTATTATTATTTTTTTAAAGTGGCAAAAATGTGGTCACAAAGCTTCCATTAACTGAGTTTTAGGCTAGGGGCTAGGCTGGTACTTTGATCTTTCTGATTATAGTTTTTTAGAGAGTCTGGGCTAAAATCTAAACAGACACACCACTGTGATTGAAGAAAGTGTACCCAGTACTTTTAAAAATACTTACAGACTTTAAATGTTAAAAACATTTTTTGCTTGAAAAGTTTTCCAGAAAAATCTTCAAATCCTGGTATTTCATAAATACAGAAATTTCTGTCATTTCACTTCAGTAAAGTGTTAAAGAGCAGAACTATACAGGTCTGTTTAATGCATATCTGTAGGTACTTCACTTGAGGCAATACCAGTTAGAGTGGTTAAAGCACACTGTGAATTTTTGGATGCAAATGACTTTTTGTCACAAAAAAAGCCGAAGTCAAAACCAAAACTATTTTAAGAGTGCTGGTTTCAGCATAACCATCTTGGGTCCCAGCTGGCAAAAGCCTCTTTGGAAGCAGGTTGAGACACTCATTCTACGAGAAATGCAGATTTGAGTCCCTCTTCTGTCTGATTTAGAGGGGTAATTCTGGGTGACTAATGGATGCTTTTGGCTGAGTACCCTCCAGCAGTTCCTGAAAGGCTTGGCTGTTTTTATTCAAGCTAGGAACATTTCTTTTCTGAATTTCAAAATGTTCAAACAGCTTGATAATAACTAGCAACAAACTGCTAGATCACACAGAGAAGGCTCAGGCTTATTTATTTTTTCATTTACAAGTGAGACCTAGGGATTTGGATTTTACCTTCTAAAAATGAAAATCCTGTTGCCTCTTCATACAAAGCTCAAAAGTCATGTAGGTTCCCTAAATAGAAAGAAGTTAGAAGTGCACATGTAATTACTTCAGATCCATCTGTAAAAATCTGAAAAAGAGAAGTGCAAATCTCACCATCTAAACAAAATCTTCTTTTTAAAAAGGTATGTTCACATCTTCAATCATGGTCAGCAGCTTTAGGAAGCCGGGATTCACAGCTAAGAAAAAATACATTTCTATAGTTATATAGATTAGAGCAAGGATGATTGCAATTGCCTACATTCACTGACAAGATGTTTCTACAGGTTTACATTAGAAGATTTTTTTAAAGGCTTAGGAAGGCAAACAGCTGCAATTTAGGAAGGAATAATTATTAAGTTTTGGACATTGCACAAGAAAACAGGGTTTTTTAAAATATATTTTTATTTTTTTAAGTAAAACATGGTTTGGCCAGTCAGGCCCACAGAAACTGTCAATTATCTGTCGTGGGAAAAATATAATTTAAGAATAATGTCTAAACAACATCTACATTGTACGTACCTGTAAGTTATCTAAATGGCCAAGAATCTCAAGGTTGACATGATTTATGCTAGTTACTGACAAGTCTTTAAAAATATTTCTTTCTCATTTAGCATGATTTATTCAGAGGTCTGAGGGTGCTACAAGGAGAAGGAAGGGCATAACTATTTCTATTCTACGGCTGAAGAAGAAGAAAGCAGAAGCACTGTGACATATCCACCTTCCTGGAAAGGTTTGGGGGAAGGCAGGGTGGAGAAAAAAAACCCTGCTCTTGCCTGGGCTCCTAAGTTCATCCCCAGAACAGTTGGATTTTACTGGAGTTGAATAACTGCTGAGTACTGCATTCACAACTATGCACAAAAAATGCTAACTCCTGATTTGATTCAGCTGCATTCCTGCCCTTTTTTGTTAGTCTTGTTTCAATCAATTTTCTCTGCATATGAATGTTGGTGAAGGCAACTGATATAGAGGGGTACACATATTCATGGAGGAATAGGAGTTTGAAAAAGTCTACTCATCTTCTGTTTATTATTCATGATTCACTATTCATCATTCACTTTTTTCTCTATTCATAAAGTTTCAGACATCCAATCAGGAGCAAGGACTGGGATGAATAATGGAAATACACAGTTCACAGATAATACTCAGGCTGTAATTTGTACAGGCAAATGATCTGACGAACATTTATAAATAACTGCAACAGTACTTTGGTGGCACAAAAGAAAATCTGCCCTCAAGTAAGAGGCAGAGAAATGAATTTGATTATGTCTAGAAGCATTAAGCAAGTAACTAGAATAGATGGCAAACTCCTGTAATATAACCTGACTTTTTCCAGGAAGAGAGAAGGTCATTAAACTATGAAAAATGCTCTGTCTTATGATGATGCAGGATTATCATTTTAACAGTCATCACTGGGGAAAGATGGACCAGTACCCACAATTGGATTGAGGGCAATCAGGTCACAGATCTAACAAACCCAGTGAAAACTTCTGGTGTGCTAAGGGATTCCTGCCAGATTGTCATTCTAAGGACAGGAGCTTTATATCACACCCTGCTGTTCTGAAGAAGGGAATTGCTTTCTGTGGTATGTACTCCACTCCCAGCTGTTCAAGGAAGGGCCACTCGTCAGCTTCTGAGCTGCTGTGTTTGCCCTGAGATGTTGAACACTGCACCAGTTATTCAAAGGCCCATAACTTCTGGGGAATAGTGGTTACATAAATCTTTTCCTCACATTCCAGGTTAAGGGGCATGGTAGAAAGATTGAGGAATCCCTCTCTAAAAGACGGAAATGCACAATGTCCTGCACAGGAGCTGAACTTCTTCAATCAAGAACAAATCACAGTGAGGATGAGGAGTTGCTGTCACTGCCAGAAGTCCCTTCTGTAGTGCTGTGGGCATGATCCAGCTGCCCATCCCAGACTAACAGCTTTCTTATCATATCCTATTATTACCATCCACAACTTTAACTGTTATACAGCCACTAGCTGTTTCTTACTCCTGCCAGCAGTGTTCAGGTCAGATGCAAACACTTTAAGCAAACCTACCAGCTTTTTGACCCACTTTAAGATGTAGGCATCCTGAAGGGAGTACATAGGCATTGTGGAACAGTGCAATTTACAGTCCAAGAGATTAGTTTCAACTACAGCTAATTTGATAGTAATTATGGCAGGCTATGTTAAACAACAAAAATCTACTTTCTTAAACCAACTGTTACACCTTTACTCTATCCTTTCCTACAAGAGAGCATATTACAGCAACAGAGAGATGAAAAGATCCTGTTCAGTGAAAAAACCCTCTAATCATCACAAGCAAGCCATGCCATTGTCTTCCTGAACTGATCAACTCAAACGCACTCGAAGCCAAACCGTGAGCAGCATTCAAACTCAAAGAAAAATCTCATGTGTCCCTCAATTTTTCAACATCTTTGCCCATCTTATGTGCCTGGTAATCTCCCACTGCCATGCCTTGTTTTACAGAGAGCAAGCAGAAGAACAGCCAGTCTTCCATGGCTCTATTTATTTTTAGTTATTTTTCCCCCCTTTCCTTTGCATGAGAGAGAAATGATCCCAAAGTGGCAAGAAGGAAGGAGTGAGGAAGAGTGGAAAAAAACAGGATAGGAAAAAAAGAGAATCAAGCCTCAGTATGAGGTCAGCAGGATGAGCTAGGGAGAAGGAGGCATTCTTCAAGAGTGTCCCACACAACTGTGCCACAGCTGGTCATGCTATGACTGGGGCAGCATGCAGGGAAAGATGGGGTTGCAGCAAGGCAAGAGCAGTGACAGACCAATGTGTTTTCAGCCCTTGAATTGGTGTTGAGACTGGCCCACAGGAGCAGCAAGGAGGAAGAAAGGCAAGCAGAGGAAGAAAAGCAGATGGAGATAGGAGTAGGAGACAGGAGATTGAAGTTTGGTCTGTGGCTGGTGGGAATGAGAAGGCATCAGGAGAAAACATGAGGAAAAAGAGAAGTAGAACCAAATCCAGTGAGAAAAAAGTAGAGGTATTTGGAAGCTTTTAGGATGTGGGAGGAATCAGGGAGTAAAATTGTTCTGGATTGTTCAGATGGAACAGTATATACTGGTTTGCAACTTTATGCAAGAAATTCATGCAGCCTTAGGTGTTGGTTTCAGCAAATCTGTGGACGGGTTTCAAGTCTATCATGGTTTAATCCCAGCAGGCAGCTAAACACCATAAAGCCAGTGATTCACTCTCCCTCCAGAGAGGAGAATCAGAGGGGTAAAAGTCTAAAAACAAGTGATGCAGAAGAAAACCAATTGCTTGCCACCAAATAACAGATGCCCAGTCAAACCCTGAGTAGTGACAGCCCTGGCCAACCTTCCTTCCCCACCCCATTTTAGCACTGAGCAAAATACCATATGGTCAGTTGAGGTCAGCTGTCCCAGCTGTGTCCCTCCCAACTCCCTGTGCACCCCCAGCCCCCTCACTGGTAGGGCAGCATGAGAACCAGAAACGTCCTTTGGCTGTGCAAGCCTTGCTTGGAAATAGCCAGAGCACCCCTTTGATATCCACAGTTTTCAGCAGGAATTCAAAAGAGTAACTCAGGTTGTTGGTTTATATATATGGTTTTTTAGGAGCTCGGTGAATTGAATTTTGGTCTATATTCACAGTTTCTTTTGCTTGGGAGATCACCATTATTTCTATCCAAGGAAACCAATAACGACTTAATCACATCAGGAAACTTCCCAGTGAGAAAGTTTGGGGGTGAGGAGGGAGCAGTGTTATAAGCAGATGCAGAAATGAGGTTATTGCACAGCAGCCAGAGCTATTTCTTTAATCTATCTGGTGAAGTTAATTCAAAAATCATGCTCAAAACCACTGCCTGGATTTTTTTTTTTTTTTTAATCTTCCTTCTTTTATATATTTTTTTTCTTTTTTTGGCTGTTTGGGGTTGGTCAGCAAATTAGCTAGCAAGCTTCTCTGAGAGGTTAATTAGAGGAGATGACTCAGGAACACTGCCCAGGCACAGGCACATGCTGCCTGTTGGGAAGCTAACACATGTATAAGCAGCTCAGAAACCTCTATTTTTCTAACTGGGGAATCTCTTTCTCCACAGGACCCAAGTTCAGGCAGAGGTCGGATCCTTGTTCCCTCCCAGTAAGGATCAAAGTCTGTTGAAACTGAGCAATGCTTACAGTGGAAATCAGAGCCTCAGCTTATGGCAATAGAAACTGAAGAGAGGAGCAGCTCTCCTCAGTGCAAAGGTATTGATTTCCAGAGTAAGAAATTGCTGCTCCTATGGTTTAAACTTTATTCTGTTCTCTGATATTTGAAATTGGTTTGTCTTTTAAAAGCTGTGCTAACACTTGATGTGTAATAAAAGATGATTTTTTTGTCTTTGGTCAGGAAACTCAGCTAGGGATGTGAATTTGAAGCACAAAACTATAGAATTACTTCTCTGTCGTTGCATTTATTTTAACTGTGTCCAGTATGGGAATGGTTTCAAATCCAACTTAGTCATTTGCTGTAAAAGGATGAGAAAAGAGCTAGGCAGTCTTCTGCCTGAAAGTTTGGGCAGGTTTTGGAGCAGGCTAACTCAGGGGACTCCAAACAATAATGTGAAATATGATTTACCTGCTCAGTCACAAACTGATAACAGTGAGTAGAGGCCTAAATGCACTCAGTACTTGACACTAGTTCCTTCTGCTCTCCTTTCCTCTCTCCTTTCATAGTCAGATAACGACATTAGTATGAAACTCTGTCTTGGGAATTGGAGCATTGTTCCGACACTTCATTCATCTACTTTATCAGACTTTGCTGAGTCCCTAAAACAAAGTTCATGGAGGTCCTGGTACTAAGTTCCCTGTGGTGTTTCTACCAAAACAGGAGAGAAATGTAAAGGAGCAGGCTTCAAGGAACTGGAGGTGTAATGAACTTGCAGTGACTGCAATGTCAGTTCAGGTAACCACTGAAACCCAGTGCTAGCTCCAGGGAAGTCTGTCTCCTGCTTTCTTCTGCTCACTGACAACACCTCAGGCATGAGGAGGGAAACTTGGACCTCCCCGCTGAACAGCCAAATCAATCTGCATAACTAAGAAACAAATCATGAGAGAAACTCCCAAGGTAATGAAGGAACCTTCTACACATTTAATTCTGAGAAGATCAAGATTGCATTGATTTATTTACTTGCATTCACTAGTGACTCAAGTTAATTAAAGGAGATCTCCTGCAAATTCCCCATGAGATATATCAGGGGCTCATGGTACTACATGCTATTTCTACAGGAAATAATAAATTGTAGATGCTATATTTCCCCACAATATACATCTTTACTGCAGTCTGTCAGGTTAGCCCCTGTTACTCATGGCATTGAAGTCCATTATAATGCTTCTGATTTTTTTGTCTCTGTGTAACTCTTTTAATATTTTTTTTTCTTATTAAAAAAATAATCTAAGTGAAACCTTGACTATATTTAAGGAAGCCCCTTTGAATTTACCTCATCACTTTTCCTTTTATGTCTTTGCAGGACCAGCTTAAGATAACACAGAATCACACTTATGCCCAGTTTTGCTTCCACAGCTCCATCAGATCCTCTTGAAGAAACTGGCTCTTCTAAGTACCCCTACAAGTGGTTGCTGAGAAGTCTTCTCTTTCCTGTAGAGTCACAAGATGTCTACTGAGTTTTTGTAGGAGGTTAGGTGACAGCCTTGTCAAGACTTTGGCTCAATGAAAGTCTTCATCAAAGCATCCAACTTTCATTCACTGAGTTCGGTGAATGAATGGTGCACGGAGGAGTTACTGTTTCTTTTAGGTACAGTTTCTTGCATTTCTTGCAGCAAGCAGAAGCCACCAACTGGAGTGACATGGGTATTACCACATAACTGAATACTGAATGGAAATCTGTGACACCAGGACCCACAAACAGGTCGTAATATCCCACCCCATGAAAGCTCTCAGATAGATGCAAAAGTGAAATAAGAGATGATTAATTTATTTACACAAGACCATACTGGTTATAATGCTCATCTGAGAACAGACTTTGTGATCTCTGGAGTGGATCCAAACTGAGAACAAGTGAAAGCCTAAGGAGAGATTGGGGAGGCAGATAATGTGGGTTCAGGCTCCCTCCAACAGAGATCATTTCAAAATTGTTCTCCCTGATGCCAGGTGAAAGCACAAACCCCAGAGTCTTGAGTAAAAGGTGTGAAGTGGGATGAGTCCTCTTGCTGCTCTGTGAGCAGACATAGTGCTTACTCTGCTCATGGGCTCTCCTTTCTCTCCTGCAGCTACTTACCTGGAAAAACTGTGCAGTGTAATTTTATTCCAGCCCAACCTCTGCTAGGCTCATCAGTTTAAGATATTTGGTAAAATAAACGTCCTTTGAAAAATTCTTCTTTTAAAGTTGAAGTGTCTTCTAAGGAAGCTTCTAGAACTATGCTGTAACTTTTTTATCCTTCTTGATTCCTAATTAATGTTACCTTGTGATAGTTCCCTTTTTCAGCTGGTGCATACATACTAGCAATGTGTTTCATGATAGCAACAGTGGGTTGGCTGGTGAATCAATAAAAAATATGAAGTCAGCATAAACATACTCCTCTCTTCTACCCTTTCCTTCTGACTTCACCCTAACTTTCTAGATTCGTGTATCTGGGTACATGGTGTTGCCTTGGGCAAGCAAAAAGAATTATAAATGACAGGTAAAGTCAGGAAGATATTTGTTTTCTCTGTTGCTCATGGAAGTTATTAAAGTTATTCAAAAATGGTCCTTTGCCTTTGTGTAGAAAGATCCTGCTAAATCTCATGTGATACCTGAATTTTGTAAAGAAACCTGAAACCAAACAAATGTTACTAATCTCTGCCAATATTTTATCACAGTTTATGCTATAAAATTGCTGCACACCAATTTTTCGCCTGCTATGCCCCCTTTTCATAGCTCTATTTTGCAAAGTACAAAACCTCTAGCACACTGTATCACAGCTGCCTTCACTTTTGGTGTGCTACTTTATAAAGGAAGTTTTGCTACTAGTGGACAACAAGGGCCTGTACATTTACAGTTGCTCTGAGACTGGTGAGATTTCTCTATATTCATTCAAAAAACAGTGTTTTATGTCATAATTTTAGCAGTCCCAAATGGTATTGGAAGTTATAAAAAATTTGGGTGCTATCTAGTTCTTTGACCTGGGCTCTTATACCTTTTTCTTGCTGTGATAAGGTATTCCACTAGTGAGAGTAAAGACTGATCCCTACTGGGCTGCTGGATGAACATTAACACATAACCAATATTGAGGGAAAAGAAACCATGAAAAGTGTAAATAAAGGATGGTGGAAAAGCCCAGCTCACTCATTTTTTCTGCTCTATATCTGTGGCTACAGTTATTTCCCCTGGGACCAAGACAGTGAAGGAATGCAAGGTTCATCATTTCTCTGCTATCCAGGGAGACCACATGAGAATGAGAAGAGCAGATGACCATCCTTGTAAGTCAGAAATAAGACCTGTGGTATTCAAGGGGGAGTAGGAAAGAAAAGGAATAGGAAGAAAAACAGGACAGATGGATTCTTTTAAAAGCTCTTTGAGACAAATGAGACAAACTATTTCAAATGCTGAGTTTTACTTGAAAGTAGTTCCCCTTAGTTTACATGGTAACCAGTGAATGTACCAGAAAAGGAGATACATAAGATCTCTATTTTGCCTTACGTTATTCCTCTGAGATCTGAAATGAAGTTTATAAATTACTTTTACTTTCTGGCTTCATAAACTCCATCATTTGGCACATACAGATGAAGGAGTTTGCACATTTGCACCAAACATGTTGAGAAATATCGGTCACCTGGACCTCTACAAGGGCATTCAGAGCCATGCAGGGAGCATGGGTATTGCAAGGCTGAGACATAGACTTCAACTTCCCAAACAGGTCTTGGGAAAGTGGGAGTGGACTCTCCTTCTTCTGGAGAAGTAAGGAAATGTAGTCTTTCCTTTTAAGCCCCTAAGGTGTACCTCATCACATTGATTCTCCTCCAACCAAGAAAACTGCATTTCAAAGAGGGAGACTGAACTTGGATTCTCGGAAGCAAAGAAAGAATTTGAGCCATAAGAAAGAAAATTACACTTCACCTTCCATACCCACTGCGAAGGAACCACTTACTGGGCTCTGATATGACCATTAATCTGTCCTCATCCACCCACCTCCAAAGAAAACAGAAGTTATGACTTTGTTTTTTGAAGAATCCAGTAAGTCTTGTGCACACAAGTGCATTTGTGTGCACATATGTGACACTGAGAAATACTGCTGGATCCAGTCCTTCAGAGAGATTCATCATAAGGAATTTGTTTCTAACAAATACTTTTAGCCTCAAGAAGAGTGCTGTTATCAGCATATGGTAGAAACATGATTCACAGTACAGAACACTTCGAAATTATTAGATGCTGTTAATATCATAAAACTGTGATGGCAGTGCTCACTCTGCTCTGTGCTGTATGGGCTGCCTTAGCCCCAGTCTGCAATTGTTGGCCACACTGTGCACCCTTGTCTCCATGATCCCCAGGGAGTGGTCTTGTCCCTTACACCAACTAGGGTCAAACAATGTTTCAGCTGCTCCTGCACCCACTTTCTCCTCCAGCACTTGTACTGAGACACAGGGAGACATTCTGTATAGTGGGGTCCATGAGGGTCACCAAGGAAGTCTTATTTTGGGACTTATTTTGGGAGTTCACATGCACTCCAGGAAATGGAGCCTCCTCATGCCCGGTCAGATTGTCTGTGTGAAAAGAAGTTAGCAAGGTGACGTAGATCTTTCCTTCCAGCCAAAATGGATCCTGCTAAACCCTTCAGTGTAAACACCAAATTTCTCAATATTCTTTGGTATTACAAAAGATTGAACAGTTTGTGTCTGCTTCCATGCAGACAGGAGCCAGATCCTGAGCTGTGCTGCTTCTTGAGCCACTCTGGTTAAGCACAGAGCAGATCTTTGGCTTTGCTGGGGTAAAAGCAGCCCCAATGTCATGTTTAATGAGTTCTCAGGATCTCAGCACCAGAGTTTGCTGCCTGAATTGCACCAGTGTCCTAACCTAGAACATAAATCTGTTTTGATTTTGGTCTTAAGAGAAGTCAGATGCTGTAGTCTCTTACTTGACTTTTTATTTCTAGTAACTCTCATTTGGTGTACACTTTGTATATGGGATCCAAATGCCTTGAATAGAAAAACAAAATCATTTTTCTCCTCATCTGACTTTATTAAAGTCAGGTAAAGAGTCTGTTTTTATCACAGGTAGTTCTTGTCTTCCCTCACTTCTCTTATCTAAGCTGTGCAATGTATATTTTTACTTTGTATGTATGTGTCTCACCAGACACAAGCTAAATTCTGGTCAAGGCATACCTTTGATTTCTTCTGGCTTCATCTTTTCCTCTCCAGAGTTGTGGTTTTGGTGTTTGTTTTGGTTTTGTTTTTTTTTTTTTGTTTGCTTGGGTTTTTGTTTGTTATTTTGTTTTTATTTTTGGTTTGGGGTTTGGGTTTTTTGTCTGGGTTTTTGGTTTTGTTGTTTGTTTTTTTTTTTTTTTTGATTTGGTTTTGGTGTTTTTTGTTGGGTGGGGTTTTTTTGTTTGTTTGTTGTGGTTTTTTGTTTTGTTTTGTTTTTTTGTTTTGTTTTGTTGTTTGGTTTTTGGTGTTTTTTTTTTGGGTGGGAGGCATGTACAGTATCAAAGACCCTCTCAAGTAACTCAACCTGTATCCCTCAGAATCAGGAAGAGATCTGATGCTCAGAGATTAACTGATGTGCTCATGGCCCATAAGAAAAATCTGTGGTAGAAACAGTTGTCAGATCCCCTGTAAAGCTGAGCAAGCAGGGACTTAAAAACAAAACCATCCTTTCTCACAGGGTATGAGATTTATCTTCCCTAAGAGCTCTTTATTCATTGACTCTCCCTTGTTCAGAATCCCAGATAATATTGTCTGGCAGAAGTTCAGTATGTGCTATCCTACTGTCACTTGTAATTTTCTGGTTATGGCATAATCTTCCCTAGTTCCACAGCTGCCCATTCTGCAGTTTCTTAAATCTTCCCTTGAAACCAGCTGATGTTAGGAACAGACTATTGGACTATGTTTTCTGGTAGAGTATGAAAATTCTACCCCTGCTTTTAACAGCATAGCCACTTCCTGATGCTCTCTCCAAAGAGATTTGGATTCATGTTAAATCCAAAATTCCTAACATTTGGCCACTGGACTGATCTAGTAAGATGGATTTTGCAAAAGTACTGTGGGTCTGATACTAGTTAACCAGTATTTTTGATAAAGAATTAAATGGTGACATGAGGAGTTCATATAGAAAAGTCCGCAAACTCCAAATGGCTTTGATAAATGAAAAAAAACAAATGCCCTAGAATAAACAGGATGCAGTTTAATAGGGTAAGTGAAACACATGTGGGCATAATGAGATATGTGCTCACAAAAAGTGTGAGCTGGACTTCAGGTCTACAGAAAAAGAATGTAAATCCCAACCAGAGAAAATGTAAACACACAAAAAGGTATTTTACAAATGTAAATTAAATTTTAATCATTTTTTAAATAATTTTCATAATCTACTTTTGATGACTCATCTTCAGTATTTTGTCACGTTTTTCATTCTGCGTCATAGGAAAGGTATGGACTACCTAAACAGAGCCTTCAGGAAACCAACCTGAATGCTCAGTAACTGAGGAACACAACCTATGTGAGAAAAATGAGCAGACCTGGGATGTGTTTAAGAGGAGTCAACATTCCCAAGGTCCACCAAACCAGTCCTTCCTCTAACTCTTACTGTTTCACTCCCCGTAACTAACAGCTGAGGACACACAGGCTTAAACATTGACTCCAAGACATTCCTCCCTGAATTCAATGCCTTTATCCAGGTTAAGGGGAAATTTTGTGTATCTTCTCTGGAAAACATTTCAGAATCCTTGGTATATTAAATTAACAGGAGGAAAGACTTTAACTTTCTTTACAAAATTATGTCCATCACAATCCCCTTTCCCAGCAAATTTTGAGCCCCTTGCAGGAGTGAAAATTCTCTTCTGGCACTTGTCCATCTCTAGTCATCAAAAAGGCCTTCAAGTAGTTCAATTAACAAATAATGACACAAGATAGCTTTCACTTATTTGCCGTCAGTACATTTTCTTTTTATTTTTTGAAATTTTATTATATTAATTTTTGATTTCCAAGTGTAGTAAATCCAGGGATATGAGCATTAGCATAAGTTTATGAGGCCTAACATTTTATTACTCACACAAAGCTTTTCTGGATGAGACTTGTAAAACAAATTCTGTTTTCCCCTAAGTTACTGGGCTGGTAGCACATTGAGTGAGGCTAGAGATACCTGAGATATTGCTTCAATTTCTGTAGCCTTGGAAACACTTCCTCCCCTGCCCCCTATGGAAAAGCATGATTAAAAAAAGAGACTTTGGTTGAGCTCGAAACAATCTCTGAAAACCTATAAATCTTTATTAAATTCTGTGTTAAAACTCATCTGAGGAGGAGTGGAGATGCACTTTTTTCTGGGGATGCTTTTGCTAGAAAGTACTCAGGGGCCTATAATAAGCACAGAGCTCATCTGCAGCTAATGATTTGGAAGAAGGACTCTCCCACACTGTGGGGTGGTATTAAGGGCACTGTGCTACAGTAGTAGCATTATACTTCATCTGTGACTTAGCCAAGGCTTGACATTTGATATGTGTGTAAAACACCACTTGCATATGGTGCTGTAGCTGAGGGCTCCTGGGCTGCACTGAGCCCACAGGATGCATCCATCTGGCCTGCAGCCTCGGCACTGAGGAAACACATCCGTGTGGCAGCAGCAGCTAAAGAAAAGCTGTGAGGCGATTTTGGAGGGTCAGACACTGCAGGCCTTGGGAAACTGCTGCCACCTTCATTTGTCCCATGACTAGGGTCAAACCTGAAGTCCCCACCGGCTGCTGGGAGGCAGGGTCTAGCCTGTGTTTGGTGATGGAGGAGATGGAGAAGGTGGCTGGGGAAGGGCACTGTGGACCTCTCCCTCCCTCTAGTGGCTTCCTTACAGATAGGAACTGCTCTACATCTGCTACCTCTGTGCTAAGGCGCTTGACCAGCAGGTTCAAGTATTTCCAGGTTCAATTTTGCCTTTTTAAAATATACGTCTAGGCTTAAATACTCACAGAGAAGTCCTCCCAGTGTGGAACTGTGCAACTGTGGCCCTTGAGGGACATGGGATATCCTGGGCAACCTTAGTGTGAATCCCATACTAATACAGTGTGTCCTCTTAATCCTCCCTATTGACAAAAGAGCACTAGAGATTGCTAATGGTTAGAGGTTCTTGGGCTTTTGGTCGTTGTGCCTGGTTTTATAAGATCAAGGGATCTGTGCCATAAATTCTCGCTGACATATAACAGGGTTGTTAAGAATACTACCAAAATCCATAAATCACACCATTCCTTGTGATATATTTATTATAGAGACTAGGGTAGTTATGTTCTCCAGAGTTTCAGTCTTCAAAAAGAATGATGCAATCAAGGAAAAATAATACTGTGTAGAAACCTAGAGGGAGGGAGGCAGAGGTCTTCTAATGTGAGATGTTGCAGGTTTGATTGACTTTACAGCTTGGTTTGTACCCTGCATCTGTCAAAATATTTGCACTTGGCAAGTGAATTGTTCTTTCCTAGAGGTTTTTTGTTTGTTTGTTTGTTTGTTTGTTTTTGTTTTCAATGAATTCAGTGAATTCTGGGTTTGGAAATATTAGAGAGAAAAGAAAGAATGTAAAGAGTTAAAAAGAAAGGAGATGGAAAAGATGGGGAAGGATGGAAATGAGCTGAAATACCAGTTTCAAAAATTTTCAGACACTGTGCATCTCCATTCCTTTTCATCTGAGTGAGCCTGGTGATTGTGGACACGTACAGAAGACAGCCAGAGGCAGTACTCAGAGTGACCCTGTGAACAGTGGGGTGGTATCACAGAAGAGCAGGCATCTGCAGGATCTCCTCTTCCCACTAACAGGTGAATGTTGTATTCTTGAGGATGAAATTTTCCTGCAGCAGAAGTCAACAAGACCTTGCTGAGTATTTTAGTGTACCATATATGCACCCTGCTGTTTAACCTCATGTTGTGCTGCACTGATAAATTAGTATTCCCTCTCCCAAATCACACGACTGTGGCAAAAGACACCTGCCCAAGGAGGCTTTGGCTGGTATCATGCCCCCAGCCAGCTGCACCTGTGATGCTTTCTGAAAGCAAAACTGGAACTAGCCACCTCCTACTCTACCAGCTTCTTTTCAACAGGAACCATTTATTCATTACAAAGCAACATATATAAAAATATGGCCACTGCTTTACAACGGTGACTACAATGCTTCACCTGAATTGTTAGCACACTGTGGGGGGATGTGACAGATTCCATGAGTCAGGCCCTCTAGACAAACACTAAAAGTACCACTTAAAAAGTTATGTTCAATTCTAAATCTCTTTGAACATAAACTGAACCAATGAAGAAATGTAGCACTACAAAGAAAACAAAGCGCTGCAGTGTTTCAAGTACAGGAAAGTAAAAGCAGACAAACAGCTTGATTAAATCTGATAGACACCATTATTTTTGTTCCAGCAGCAAAAAGTACATTTCAGATGGTGCTTTCATCTCTCTTTTACCTCCAAGTAAAAGTCCAAAAATAACCCCAAAGAGTGAGAAGCACAATGTGCTTTTTCTTCCTGCTTGGCTGGCCAGGCTGAATCACAGACCTACAGGACTGTCTTCCTTTGAGATGGAGAGTGATACTATTAGCCTTGCAGTACAGAAGGGAAACTGAGGCACACAGGAGGCCACATGACTGCTCCAACATTGCCACAAAAGCCTGGGGTGAAGTCAAAAGCTGAATCTTTTTTGTTCTGAGCTCATACTTCAGTGACTTTGCTCTCCATCCAGCTTGACTGAATTATATGTGTTACTGCCCATGCATCACAGATATGTTTTCAGGAAGCAAATATTTGTTTGTTCTACCCAAAGCATGAAATGTGCTCATTGTTACCATATATTAACTAACAGTCAGATGTGGACAGAAACTCAAGTTCCAACCTAGACAACTTCTTTGTTTGCTACATTTTAAAAACATTTCCCACATCAAGTCAGATGAAAGGATCCTAACCCTGATTTTTCACTGTATGCAGCAGCTGCTATCAGATAGTTGTAGAATATAAGGAAAAATATAGACTGATCCTTTCTTGATTTATTCTCCCATTATTCAGCATAAACGCTTAGTAATTTTAAAAATTCCTTGGTAAAATAAAAACATACCACTTTCATGATATCAAAACAGATATCACGTTAGTAATTTTTGCATTTGCATTTATTTTAATGTACTAACTGGCTGACAATAGACATCTGATTGTTTTCTCCATCTGTAAAATGTCACATAACATTAGAAAGCAATATTTGGTAATTATTGGAAATATTTCACAGTTAGTACTTTATTAGCTGCTTTTATTTTGCTCTTCATTTCCTGTTATAATGTAGAATTTAAAGTTGTTTTGTACTTCAACAAAAATGCAAGAATTCAAGGTTCGTCCTAAAGTCAAAATGCTCACAGAAATGCCATGGATCAAAAAAAGCTGATGTTTCCTGTCATATTCAGGTACTTAAATTGTTCACTGTTCTGTTTCTGGAAGCATTAAAGCCTTGTATTTATCCATAGGTCAGGCAGCTGCAAATTTGAACAGTGCCCATACTTAAATGTCTCTTTTTAAAGTAGAAGATGATTCAGACTAATTTGTTCTTGGCCTCTTATGAGCTCAGACTACCACTTGAGTCCAATTATATGCTATGTCTTTGTGATACTGACCTGCAATCTACAGGGAGCTGAACTGAGGGCATCTTGTCTGCCTCCCAAAAGGATTTTGGGATAATGATTTTGAATGTTTAGTGTGACATGAAGCCAATGATTTAATCTTTGGTATATTTGATTTAAGAGCAATATAAGGCAGGAATGGAGAGACAATCCTGTTGTAAAGGTATTTTAAAGTATGAGGGTTTTAAGCCTTTAGGAGTGATTAGGATGTGCATCACAAAGTAGGTAGTGTGTGCATCTAACATTGCCCATGCAGTTCAACATCTCTTTTAGTTGGGAGGTTAATGATTCAACTTACTTATTTGGATTTATTAAAGGAGATTATTATGCTTCAATAATCAAGGATTCAACATAAACGTTAATATAAGTTTAGGAGTTGTCAAAACAGGGTGCCTTTTAACACAGAAACCTTGGCAACAGACGTGAAACTGGGCACAAGGAAAAGAAAACATGGGTGAAGTGGAAAAGATGTGCTCTGCTCAATGAATCATGCTTTGTATGGAGCCTTCTCCACAGACAGTCATGAACTCCTTGGCTACACACAGGAGAAGAAACTTCATAGGTGGCATGATCAGACCCTTTTCTTTGACTTCTTTCTGTGGGGCTGTTGCAATTTGTGTAGTCTTTCCCAGTGTAGGGAGATGAGAACAGCAAGTGGGAACAGCCCAGGTTACACAATTTTTTGCCAGTTCCAGCAGACAGCATAGACTGAGGGCAGGCAGAGAATGCCCCTTGGCTTGTTACAGCCCTCCCTTAGCAGACTTGATTGTAATCAATCTTCTTACTGTTAAGTCTCCCTCCTGGTAGTCTAGTCCCACCAGCTTCCTAAAATCTGTTTTGGCAATTTTACAAATGCTGGAGGCATGCAAAGTCACACTGTTACCAATGTCAAACTGAAGTGACTCAACATTTTGACTGTTTTTAAAAATTAAATAAAGTATTTCCTCTTTGTGTTACTCAGCTTTCATATGTGAGGTGGATGTCTGGAAAGGGAATGAAACATACATGGTGCAAATATAGATTTCATTAATAAACTCATGAAAATGTTGAGCATCTGTTAGTTCAATAATTTATTTAAATTTATTTGAAACAGCTCATCTTAGAATACTCTCTGAGCAGAAAAAATGGGGAAAATTGCTCCTCTTTACTCTTCTTCAAGGTTAGTTAGTAAGGTGAAATGCACACGATATGAAACAATCAATGCCGCAGCACCGTCACAGTTATTAATGGGAAATAAATATGGATTACAGATGTGCTGTCTTGTTGCAAAAGAAAGTGGGTGATTTATAAATTGCCAGTTATCACTTTGAAATACCAGTCCTCACAGAGCATCTGAACTGGATTTATTTTGAAGGAATGATGTGGAGCAGAAGGTTTTACAGCTTGCTATTGTTCTCCTTGAAAGCACCGAGACAAAACAGTGTATGCAATAAATCACATGCTGTATGCCAAACATTGTTTACATGTTTTCAAGTGAGTTGCTAAACTAGTACAAAAGAGACTAAATTCCCATTGGTTCTTGATAGAGATCATTCAGGAATTATATTCTAGTTTCTCTTAGGGGAGTATATTCATAAAGCAATTTGTGGTTTAATCCCTACAGAGAATGTCTTTCTTCTAAAAACCTTGCCTATGTCTTTGTGTTTGAAGACAAATGTAATTGATTTTACAAGACTGATCTTTTGATCAGATTAGTTTATTGGATTAGGCTTTTATCATCACCAGGATTTATTTGTTTTCCATGCTGTATTTATTTAGAAATTTTATCAAGGGTTTTTGCACACTGTGTTATTGTCTCTCAAAAGATTAGAACTTCCAATCAGTTTTTAGGAAGGAAAATTTGCCTACATCACATGAAAAGTCAGTTAAGGTTCACTGAGAGTCAAATTCCACCACGCCTCTCCTGAGAGGGCTGGAAGGGAGCAGTGTGTCCGAACTTCCAAGGAAAAGCCTGAGTGGGAAACCTGACATCTATGGCAATACTGAGGATCCCTGGAAAGGTGATTTAGAGCTGGTGGCTTTGCCCAGGATGGTCGTCTCCAATAGCTGCAATAGGATTGTAGGCATAACGGAGGCCAAAATCAATGATGAGGTGTGAACTGAGGCACTTTAAGCACCTCAGCTGGCTGTAGTAAGAAATAACTTTAATTTCAACTTCATGTATACAGATTGTGTGCTTTTTTCTTTTCTTCTGCCCATAACTTGCACAAAGCTTTGTACTCACAGTCAGCTTTGGATGTTGTTAATTTATACTTTCATTTGGCTTTTACCTTAACCTGACTTGTAGTAAGGGTGGTTTGAAGGTAACTGGCTTACATAAAAACATTTTTCTTTGAAAGAATGGCAACTCAGAAGAGTAGGGAACTAACAGGAGCTGTATCCCCACCCTGTTCTGTTGTGCCTTAGCAGACATGTATAGACTGTTTAAGAGGTTGTATGGACTGTTTTAGGGGTTGTAAAGGAAAGCAATTTTTGGTGACCAGAAACAACCAGGAGGACTCATCAGCATGCAGCAAGTAAGTGGGAAGCTCCCAGAGGACCTCTCCAGGCTTTGTAGCAATTCTGTAAGTGATTCCCACTGCCGCTCATGTGGCTATCTGTATGAAGAGACCTGGCACTGGAAGCAATTAGCAGGGCTACAGATCAGGGTACCTAGAGAGGTGCTTAGCACAACAGATACCTGCTGACACATGCTCTGGAAAAATTTAGTACAAGGTTCTGGCTGACTTTCTAGATTTATATTAACTTGCTGTACAGTGCTTTTAACTATTGCTCCAGGAATAGGATGTTACAACAGTCTGACCCATGCACGTAGTAACAACGCAGCATCCAGTTCAGTATTTTCTTGACATGCTGTCTACTTGCACATGGTAGTGCACTGCTAGTTATGCTAGCCACTACTCCTGGAGCTGCATTACTAAATCAAAGAGTTGGCTGTGAAACTCAATATCCTGCCAGCTTGTGAAATTCTCATTTAGAAACAAGAGCGGCTAACTCTGCGGTAATGCAAAGAATATTACATTTATCTGATTAAATGCAGAAGAATAAGTAGTGATGAGCTAGAACACACCATTGCCTCTAACCCCACCACTTCTTAGGCAAGTGGAAGAGTCACTAAGTACTTAGTTTTTGTGAAACCAGAATATGAAAATTATTCCCATTTTGGAAACAAAAATACTTTTATTGGTATCATCTAAATTATCCCCAATCATTTACAACCAACCCCATGAGATACAGGGCACATCCTCTACTCATAACATCACTTCTGCTTTCACATGTCATTTGGGCAACTTCAGGGAGTCTAAACTTTGTTTTACAAAGAAATACTGGGTGCTGACCCTTGTATTGAGGTGGTTCTCTTTTTTTTCCCAACAGCTGTGTTACAGGAAACTTCAGAAATGGAAGGGGTTCCAGAAATGGAACTTTTCATGATGTTTAACCTAAATCTCCCCTGACTCAGCTTCATGGTGTTTCCTCGAGTCCTGTCGTTGGTCATGAGATGAAGAGGTCAGTACCTGCCCCTACACTTCCCCTTGTGGGGATGTTGAGGACTGCAATGAAGTGTCCCCTCAGTCTCCTCCAGGTTGAACAAACCAAGTCAACTCAGCTTCTCCTTATACACCTTCCCCTCAAGGCCCTTCACTATCCTCATGGCCCTTCTTTAGATGCTCTCTAGTAGCTTAATATCTCTTTTATATCGCAGCGACCAAAACTGCTCCCCAGCATGTGAGGTGAGACTGCCCCACTGCAGAGCAGAGCAGGACAATCCGCTCCCTTGCCTGGCTGGTGATGCTGTGCCCCCCAGACAGGGTTGGCTGTCCTGGCTGCCAGGGCACTGCTGACTCACATTCAACTTTCCACTGACCAGGATCCCCAGGTCCCTTTCTGTGGTGCTGCTCTCCAGCCCCTCATTCTCAAGTCTGTCTGTACATCCAGGATTGCCCCATCCCAGGTTCAGAATCTGGCATTTACCTTTGTTAAACTTCATACAGTTGGTGATTGCCCATCTCTATAATTGGTTAAGATCTCGCTGCAGAGCCTCTGCCCTCAAGGGCATAGACAGAGTTTAATATATTTTGACACCAGAAAAGACCATTTTGGTCAAGAATTCTGATTTTGTACACAGGAATTATATGATGTTACTTTTTGTTTCCTGCATTAGATTTCTGCTTCCTGGCTGGTCCAGAGTGTACTTTCCAAAATTGTAATTTTAAGACCTGAAATGATGGACAAGTAGGTGGCTGCAGTTACATTAGCATCTATACAAGATGAAATATGCAGCTAAAATAAAGATCCTCACACTGAAAAAGTCCATAAAACCAGAACATGTTATCTATGGGTATAACAAACTGAGATCTTTGTCCAAGTCATCCCACTGAAATCATTGTGATTCAAAGGGCAGAAAATGATAGTTCAGAAGGAATTAAACCACCAGTGTCTAGCCCAGTGTGAATAATGAACCTGCTTGTGTTCATACATAATTATAGACTCATAAACCATATAGTGTCTGAATATATAGTCTCTATAGTCTAATACATAGTCTCTGTACATTTGTACATATACAGACTATATATAGAGATTATAAGTTTAGACTATAGTAAAAACATATATAGTCTATAGACTATATAGTCTCTGAATAGTCTCAGAGAAAATAAAATACTGGCAGCAAAGAAAGCAGAAAATTTTTCAGGCAGATTCCAAGCACCAACATATTTATACAGTTACTTGTATCAGGAGAAACCACCTTGTGCTCAGAAATGTTTCAGGAAAGCATTTCTTGACTAAATGGTTTTCTAGGAGAAGCAAACACCCAAAACCTCAAATATTACAATATTTCTTTTGCTACTATTTAAAGGAAAATATGCAAATTTTTTCTATGCTTATGTATAAATTTATTGCTAAACACGATATATTAAATTATTTGAAGCTATTCTAGCAACTCAGGTTATTTTTATTTTGTTGTTCCTCACTGTTGTTAGGCAAGTATATTCACTTATACAATAGAGTTGCTATGTTCACCTACGATTTAGAGAATCAAAAACATCTTATAATACAAGAGGCTGATCAGGTGGGATCAGATGGGATTTAGCTATATAAACCTTCATCTTTCAAAAGTGGAATTGTTTCTTCTATTATCAGCATCCATTAGAGAATGTATAACCTTTCTTTCTCCAACCTAATTGCTGCTTTGCTAGAAGAGATTTTCCTAACAGTCACCAGGTAGATGTTTCTCTCAGTAATTTGGGAAATATAAAGCAGAAATCAAACAAACAATTGAAAGTTCAAAGAATTTTTACAAGTAGGAAGAAGAGATCCATTGATTAATCCTTTCTTTAACATTCCCATTATTTAACTTCTGTTTGAAACTAAAAAGGGAGAAAAATATAAATGAAAGAAAAAAAGAAATCTATAAACTCTTTGTTTCCCCTGAAAGATACATCTCTTTCAAATCTTTCACATGCCACGTTTGAAGCAGGTTGCAAGCATCAAATCATGTTAAGTTTGACTTACTCTAATGCAACATGAAAGATACAGCCTGAAGTAATGCATTACAACGTGACTTGTCACATGTGGGAGTTTTTAAAAGAAAGCCACTTGCTGATAAAGACAACACCATTAAACAATGGCTGGTTTGAATAAAAATGCAGTATTTTCATGATGAGTCTCAGTTTGGGATAATAAGAGACATTTTAGTCTGAGAAAAGGATCAGTTTCCTGTCTGCAGGGAAATGACTAAGGTAAGAAAAGAAGCGTTTGGCAGAGCAGCTGTCCTTGGCAAAGGCAGTGGTTTGAGACAGGCATTGCACTTGAATACTTCCACCACTGCAGAGGTCAACACTAGAAGAGCAATGTTTGGGAAGGGTGCATGTAAGTACACCATATATCTCTGCCACCTGTCAGATATCTTGAGGCTCTTTATTCAGAAGTCACAGTGTTGTGCTGTGTGGTGTGTTAGGCAGGGGCTCTTCTTGTAATGATTTTGGTTATCTGCAGTTATTGCAGATGTTGCTGGCTGTTCTTGCCTTGCCTGTTGCAGGCACTTCTCTGTAACCACAGCAGTAGACATGACTTGGGATCCTCACAAAAACACACACATGGTCAGCACACACATGGGGTGTGCTCCCTTTAACATGGTTTTCATCCCTTACTCATTCTGGTACTTCTCAAAAATCACCTTCTTTGAAGGAAGATGCTACTTGTTTCCCAGTTGCATACAGCAGTAGGTCTCACCAAGCTAAGGCTGTTCACACAAACAAGGTGTTGGTGACCATGGAAGTTAAGACTTGTTGAAATAAAACTTTATATATTGCTCTTCCTGACAGTGCCAGCTGGTGACTCCAGCCTGTGCTGCTGTCACTTGCACCTAGAGTAAATAAAGAAGGCATGGAGTAAAGCTGAGTGGGGTGTGCAGCTGCACAAATGCCATGTTATTTAATACAGGAGTTTAATACAAACTGTTAGGATAACCTGGTACAACGGAAACAAGCTGTACAAGAGAAGAAAAGGCAAAGGCAAAGAGGACTGCATAGGATTGGAAGATGAGCAGAAGCAGTGTTTATAGTAGGAAAAGGGATAGAGAGGGCAAGAGTTCAAGCAGCAAGTACAAACATTATTAAAATAAAGGGTAAAATCCTGTTTGCTTCCCCAGATGATAACAGCAATGATAAAATGATTCACAGCCTGGTATTGCTGGGAGCCTCAGAAAGGCTCTCTACGTGCAAGGAGCAAGGGTCTCACATCACTCCTGAGGCAGCAGGGCCTCATGTCCAGGTACTGTGACGTTGTGTTCCCAGAACACCAATCCAAAATACTTGGAAGCTGTTTAAACTGGAAGGATTCCTCTTCCACATTCTGAATTTAAGAAATTACAATGGAAAATTAAAGCATATGTTTTTAGCAGAGGAAACCAATGTCTTTTTGTATAAGACCTACTAAACCATCACACATTTAGAAAGTCCTAACATGATTGACAATGTACTTTAGAGAAGACAAGCTGGGAATAGAGAAGGTTAGACTGCAAGGGCAATTTAACAAGCAGCAGAAGGACATTTGCACATGTAGTATTTGAAACAGGAGCACAGAAGTGGACGACAAGGATCAGCAAGTCCAGCCATGGTCACTGGCAAGCATGTCACAACATTTGGTCTCTTGTCCTTACGGCTCACAAAACACTTCTGTGTGCCCTATTACCAGCTAATGGGCTGCAACGAGGGAGAAAATGTCACAAGCATATCAGAGGGTGAGAGCAGAAGATGGATAAAAATCATGACTAGTTTTGCAACTTGCCATAGCAGTTCAAACCTGCTGTTCTTAAGGCACAAGCTTCACTTGCACTGGACATTGAGGCATTTGTCTCTGAGCCTCAGTCCTCTCTCTGTTGTGCCTGCATAAAAGGAGAGTGAATCAGCTGTCATGTCAATGCTAAAGTCCTTGGGATGGCAATGAAATGGAAAGAATCACATGTATATTTGTCTCCAAAGGTTATGTCCTCGAGTCGTCATTTCATTGTGATGGCCTGGGGTTAGAGAAAGTGTATATGTGCTTGTGTTCCAGTAACAGATTTTTTTATTCTTAAAAACATATGATGTGTGGATAAAATTCATCTCTTATGTAAAACTGCATCACTTTAATGATGTATTTTCAGAGATGAATTTGCATCTACTCATTTAAATCAGATGAGCAATTTTATATAAAAAAGAAGAACGGGTAAATAAAAACATCTGGTAGATGATTAAGTTCCACAAATTGAGCTTTTATTAGGATAGTTGGTATAACTCTAAGAGAGATCTTGCATGTAAGCACTATTCATTTATATATGGTTCCTGATCAAGAGTGGTACAGAAACATGGAGGAACAGCAAAGCCACCATCAGACTTCTTTAACAGTGGGCTTGAAATGTGCTGCTTCTTCATTTATTCCTCTTCTTTTGACTGTGATGCGATTGCAATTATCAGGAAAAAAAATTAGAGTCAGTTCCTTCCATGTTTTTATACTTGGTGCATTTAAATTAGATGTCTATACTGTCTTTGTGTAAGTTCATTGGTAGGGAAAGGGGAGAAAAGATTTCAGACCATCTGGTTTTCATCAGAAGATCCCTAGGAAGCGCTGGACCCCTCTGACCTGTCGCATGCTGCAGGCACTTCATCTCTGGGATGTGTCAACTTGAGAAGTAAAGTTGTTCCCAATTGGAAGTGACTGTAAATATGCAAGCTTGCACACAAGAGGTACTCTCCCAATAAAAACATTACCATTAACAGTTTGGTTCCATCAAAAGCACAAAAAAAGAGAGGAGATTTCCAGCTGACCAGCAAGCTCAGCAAGAGACCTGAGAGAACTTTTGTTATTCCTTTAATGTGAAGAAAGGCCCTGGACTACACCCAAAGGTGTGTTAACCTGCCAACACACTCAGTACGTCTGTGTTAATTTATACATCCTTACCTTGACATTCCTAATTATGGAAATCATAGATCTGTACAAATATGACTTATGTTATTAATGTTCTGCACATCATCAGAAAGTGGGAGGCATTTGCCCTGGTGAAATGCAAGAGAGCTGGTAATCCAGGTCTCTGCTGGGTGAGCTGGTTGTGCACCACTTCTGCCAGTGAGAGCCAGTGAAGGGCTTTGTGTTCCTGTGCTGTGGGTGCATGAGGTTGAGAAAAGTTCAAGGCAACAGCATCACAAGGATTTCTACAGTCCCAGACATCCAGAAATGCCTGTCAGCAAGGACTGATGTCCTAAGTGCCCTTCCCTTCTCCTTCTGCCCTAGACAAGGGCATGAGGGATAAGAACATGCTGTGGTTGCTTCTCCTGAGCTGCAGTCACAGTACAGCACAGCAAAGATGCACTGGTGACACTGCTGCTGAAGCCACGAAGATGCAGATGTCCACATGGTCTATATAAAAGCTGAAGCAAGCATCATGCTGCTGCACTACAACCTTCTTCGGAAACATTTCTGGGAGTGACATCTTATTTTTATCAAAAGGGGAAACAACTTCTATTCAGTAGGGCAGTCTAAGCCATGGCAAAAGAAAGGTTTTATACAATTTTTCTCCATTGTCTTTGTCTGGCAATGCTATCCCAAACTAATAGCTTCACTTGCATTGCATTTTCTCAAATGGGAGCCTGAAAGGCTTTTAGCTGTGTATGTTCTTGATTATTTTTATTTTTAGGCTTCTATCCTCCAAAGCCTTATTTAACAAAATAGTGACATTAATTATAACAGGACTGCCTTACTTGCATGATTGAGAACTACTCAAAGCTTTATCAGATTGTGTCCAAAATCCAAAGTAGAGAAAACCATGTAAGCCAAGAGTTTGTGGACTTTAACACTGTCCTCACTTTTAAGCAACTAAATCACACCATAAATAAAATAGACTAACAGGAAAATTAAACAGCCTGAGTGTAGCAAGGGGGAATATTTCAATAACAAATATTGCTACCCATATACCTCAACAGAATGTGCTAAAGTAAACAAAATGATAGCATAATTATAGTCATTCCAGTTATGTTAATTAGGCTATATACACGCTTCATTGATAAGCAACTGTGGTGCAAAGAAGTGCTGTAAGCCTGATATTTCCTTGGTTAGCAGCTTTGTTGTGCATATGCTGCTGTTATGATCTTAGTTGCATTAATGCAGAGCAAAAAAAACCCCACAACCAAGACCTAAAAATAATAGTAATAATAACAGTATGTGTCAGGGCAGGCTTAGTGCAAGGTTCAAGCTGAAAAGCCCAGTGTGATGCTTCTCTCACTCTGAATTCAGGTTCCCAGAGAAGATTGCCAGCAAAACTTCCCAAGACAAGATCCCAATAAATGCAAATACACAGCAAACATCACAGTTAGTTGTGTTCCACAGAGGGAGCCTTTACACCTGTGTTTTGCTGATTCTGTAGCTATAATTTCTCAACACTCTCCAAGGTGTTTTGGATTGCAGCTGCTCAGAATTTAACATCACATCTTTTTTATGGAAGTATCACTTCTTTTTTTGTAAGGATTGTTTTTTCTTTCCCTGAAGTGTAATTATTTCATAAAAACTGCTGTCAATTTCTTTAAATATTAACTTTTGTGTGAAAAAAAGTCTTTTAATGGGAAGAAATATGGCTTTGATCATTTTTGATGTTTTTTTTTTACTGGAGAACCTAAAATGAAAAAAAAATGAAAATTTTCATAAACTCAACAGAGAAGAAAACATTGCATAAAACAATTTAAAAATAGGATTAACAATTTTGACAAGACGTTTTACAGCAGGTAAAGGGCTCATTTTTAAAAACAAACAAAGAAATATTTAAGCATTTGCCTCTTGAAATACCCTAGGTTCTCTCTGTTTCAATCTTAAACATGACCTATGACACTTTAAGTCATTCTTTCTTTCTTTCTATTTATTCAATACTTCTAATTTGGAACATTTCTGATTGTTGAAAAAAACCCACCAACCTTGGTTTTTTTACTAATTTCCCTGTGTCATTTAACTTTTGCTACTGCTTGTTTGGGCTGCTACTACTGTAGTTTAGGTACATCTCTACTACTTGGTGGAAAGACCCCTGAAAAAGCCCCATCCACACTGTGCCAATATTATGGCATCCACAATGCTGTCAACAATTCTGAGAACACGTTGCTGTGCAATGGAGATACTCCTGCTTGCTCAGAGCAGGTCTCAGTCTTTCTCCTGCAGTGTCTCCTTGCACTGTCCAGGCACAACTTTAGTGGAGAATTAGGCACAAAATTAGAAAGAGAAATATCAGTGAAATCGATAAGATCAGTGCAGGATCACATTGGAATACAACCTTCAGTGAGGCTGGAGGAATCAAAAGACTCATTTTGAGTTGCAGTTTGAGCAAATGAGGTTATACTTCTACCTACATCAGGCAGTTTCTATTCTGCTGGTAGGAGTCATGACCTTTGTGTTTTGGCCTCTCATCTACTTTGGAGAGGATACTGCTGCTTGCCTTGTTTCTAGTCTCACCACCAACATTCAAAAACACTTCCCAAACTTTAAAAAATTTATGAGACTAGTTAAAAAAAAATACATGTACAAAAGTAATTATTCATGGTCCAGTTTTATTTTCTTGAGCTGCTGATGTGGCTATTATATTTCAGGGTAATTAGTGCTTCATCAAGGAACAGTGTAGCCCGAGTAGATGTCCTGGGTCACTCAGCTCTGACAGCCAGCTGTAAAGGAAATGATGCACAGCGTTGCACAGGAAAGTTTGTGGCACAGGAAGCAAACATGACAAACCACCCCCAAAGGAAGACAGTTAAAGCAACTTTCAGAAACATTTGCCTTGCTGTTGCAAGCATTAAATAAAAAGAATTAGAAGCATGATATAAAACATACTTTTGAAATCTCATTTTTCCCCTGCCCCTGCAGACTTACACTCCTCTTAATGGCTTGAAATAGTCAAAAAATTAAAGTTTCCTGTCTAAGCATTTGATCTGAAACGCTATATACGGATCACACCAAACTCCTATGTCAGTTTCTCTCACTTGCAGTGAAGTCAGTTTCTTTCACTTAAAGTATATAAAAAAAAATCTAATCTAAACAATACCTCCAGAAATAATGAAAGACCTTCTCCAAACTCTACAAACAGTGATGTTCAATCCTGCAAGACCTTCAGCTTCACCTAAGATTTGCTGCATACAAAGAATAACTTTCAAGAAAAACTCAGCAATGTCTTTCCATGACTACAAGACTGGAACTTGAATGTGCATGTGGAATTTTTCACAATATGTTGTGTTTGTGGTTTTAATTATCATCATAAGCGCCACAGTTAATCTGTAGTTCAATATGTGAAAATGTTTATATAGTTTTATATGTTGGCTCAGTAACACATACAAACATTTAGGTTTAAAGGAACATTGCGGGTTGGGTCCTCATCACTTTATGAACCCTTACGTCAGCCATCTGGAGACCCTCCCCAGCTCTTTTGCCACCTGTGACTTGGCCACCCAAGCTCTTTCTCCTTCTGACCTCACCTCCTCCAGGCAGCAAGAGAAAGAAATCCTCCTCTGTCCAAACGCAAAGGAGAAGCAAAGGTGAGAGACTCAGAATGGAGGATTTCTACAGTGAAGAATCCACCAGAAATCAATATATAAGGAGTAATTGTGAAATGACCATGCTTTTCATCAATGGTTAATGCTGGAGGTGGATTTTCCCCAGCACACAAACAGGACCTTGCTGGAAGGGGATCTTCCTCTTATGCTTATTCCAGTATATGCATGATGCCTGACAGAGGGGCAGAAAAAGCAAGGCAGAGAAGGATGCAGGTCTCCAAGCATAGGCACTTCTTCACCAACCCCAAAGCCACATGTTGCACTGTGGTGCCAAGCACAGGATAACCTGATCACCATCCCATGGGAGTGTCAAAATGTCACATTCATTATCCCCAACCAAAGGATGCTGGCTCTGTCAGAGTGCTCAGCTAATTATGAGTGAACATTTGAAAGCACAGATTATTACTTTACAAAGGGATCACACTGAAGATATACAAATTCAAGTACTCTGAGTGACGGTGCTGCAATAGGGAGGATACTGAGGCACATCAGGAGGCACTCAGAAGAGAGTGGGCTCCTATGGATCCAAGAGCAATGCTGTGAGATGGTGACACCTCTGTGCTTTTGCTCTGGGACTGCTCCACAGATTAAACTGAAGGACCAGATCTGACTTTCTCTCTTCTCCACCCATCTTTTCAAGGAGGAAAACCCAACTGCTCATCCTGGGTCTAAGAGGTCCATTCATTGTCTGATTGAGGGAAGATCACTGACCTCTTCCTAACTCCCTGGAGTTCAGAAACCAGAAATATTAATAAAGGACAAATCTTTATAAAGTCTGTCAGGCAGTTCTCAACAAAGCTATTGTGCTCTGAGCTACTCATGTTGGAATCTTATGAGGAAAAACACTTATACCAACTTACACCTTTTTTCTCAAATTTTTCTTTCCTGTTGACAATAGACATGATAGAACTGCAAAGGAACTTAAATTACTTGTGCTGCCCATTGCCAGTGGTCTTCTAGATAAACTGAAAATAAACGGTAAAGAAAAATTGTTACAGAAAAGAGCATAAAGTAATACAGTTAAAGAATACAAAAAATGGAGTGGCAGCTCTTTTTTTTTAGCAAGGAGTTGTAAAAAGCTTTGGTATAATCAGCTCTTTGTGCATGTATTTGTGCATCACCTCAACTTTAGTATGAGGTAATGAAGTACATTTTTTTACACAACAGACTTGGTGAAATCCTCGTTCTTTCTTAAAATTCTTCTGTGCAAACAGTGTGAGAAGAATGCTGTGTATGGGGTAGCCAGTAGTAAACTATAACACATCAACAGAACTTAAAAAGCAACCTCAGAATCTAGAAGGCCAAAATGCTGCTTTCTGTTTTATCACAAAGACATTACCAAACTGCTTGATACCTCCATGCCCATTCCAGCATGTCTCTAAAGCTCAGATCGCACATGACACTTAAAAAACAAGATTGCTCCCACTCAAAGGAGTTCTAAAACACGATTCATTCAAACCCAGCAAAACCAAACCACTTTCCTGAGTATCACAAACCCTCTTAATAGCACTGATGTGATGAGAAAGGCAACATAAATCTAAATATTCATGGAAGTTTGTAGAGGGCACAGTTTAAACAGCTGTGAAAAAGCTTGTTCTGTATATGCATCAAATCAATACCAGTCTTTGGTGTGTGAAAACAGGAACATCTTCATTCAAATCTGAACTACTTAACACATCAAATTCATTCTGCTTTCAGATAAATCATATATTTCTAGATCTGTCTCTCATAACATTTTAGAAGTACTCCTTGGTGAGAATGCAATAAATAAAGATTGTGGACTACTGTGGATATGTATGGGTGTGCTCAAAGCAACTCCATATTAGTTCCAGGAAAAGATTTGACTCTCCTTATGCATCCCTCCTGATTCCTTCATGGTTGATATGGACATATCAGTGCTACTTCTTGGAACAGTTTATTCTAAGCTCCTCTTTCATTGCTGCCAACAGGCTATTTATTGAGTAACTCACTATAACAACAATAATTATTATGTGTCTATTATGAGTCTAAGGTGACCCTGCACACACGTCTTTCATGTCTTTGTTTTTTCACAGAAGACATCTCTTTCATTCAGCAGTTTCACGTGGACAAGTAATAATGGAAATTAATGATGGCGGTAGAATGCAAAGACTGACAAAAAACCCATGGGGAATTTTCTGAGACATTTTAAAGCTTCTAGATGCTCAGAGTCATCTGCCAGCAGTTATCACCCCACAGCAGAAGTGGCAGAAGTGTGTGCCAATGAAGACCCCCAAGCACCACCCTCAGCCACAGAGCAGTCACGTTTGCTGGGCATTTCAGAGTACCAACTGCAGGAGCCCTGGCCCTGAGGCTCAGGCATGTGGTCCCTTCCACTGTACCACAGCAACCCTGGCAGAAAACAACTGGTGTGGGGGAACAGGGCAGATTTTTAAATCAGCACAGCAGCTTTCTGCTCCTGTGGGCCAGCACATATTCATCGTTGCATCCAGGGGATGGGGCACCTGGAGGAACAGAAATTCAGCAGGTTCAGCCTTCTAGGCTTCCCAGCAAGATTCAGCAGAAGACCTGTATGATAATCCTTGGAGATATTTGATATAATATCTGTGGCTGTTTTCTTGGGGATCAGCTCTGGACCCCAAATACTATGTGACTCTGAGGAAGACTACAATGACCACGCATAGGGCTGAGAGAATTATCCACATCCTGATGTGGCTGGCAAAGACCCAGCCATTCTGGCCTTCCCTTTCAAATGATTATGAGTGTGGGATATTTCACATATTAAAGCCAGGCATCAGCTTCTGTGATATGAACAGGTCTGGCTGCACTGTTGGGTCTGGATATGCCATCATCAGGGATCTCACATTATTTCTTCCTTAGCACTATGTCAGAAAATTGCTTAGAATATAACTACATCTTAGAAAGAATCTCCTGGTAGATGAATTTGCCCAACGACTGGAGGTACTGAAGGAGACACAATGAGAGGATGTAGCTCATCTGACAAAGTGTCATCCTGACACCTTGAAAACAAAAGGCACATTGTTGTAAATGTGTTGGGGAACAACAGAGTGAATGATTCATGGTGAGTCAGTTCTTGTTGCCTCTGTAGGAGAGGATGGCAAAGTGTTTTCTTGTTTGCTGAGCCAAGCTAGACTAAACCGGTCAGTTATGGCAGCACCATCTTGTGGTTCCCAGTTAATATGGCCTGACCCAGGGCAGCCATTAGTTGACAATTTATATTTGTACACCAGAAGTTACAAAACCATTTAACTGGCATTCTTTCAAATTTGTTAGATTTCAGGTCTTGTTCAAAATAAAACAATCTGGAGTATGCAAACTTTGTAAACTCAGGAGGCATTGGTTCAAGACAGAGTGATAGGTGGAGAATCTCATTTTTGGTTGGAAATCCAAATGTCTTCTAAGAAAGTTTGATTTACTGCCTATTGTGCAACTGTTACAGAGAATTTTACTCTGAGTAAAGAGAAATTAAAGGACATTAGTGCTATCAGAAGACAAAGGGTGAGAATAGATGGCAAGCTTCTAAATGGGCTGACAAAGACCTGTATTTCCTCTACTTTTGAGCAGTGATGGGGATGAAACATGATCAGTACCATTCCAGTTAAAAAGTCCTGACTGTGTGAAGGGCTATTTAATATACCTTTGCCCTTGCAAGTGTTTGCAGTATTTCTGATGCTCAATTAACACATGTTTTTACCAGCCACTTCCAAATAGATTTAAATTTCAGAGCACAAAAAATATTTATTATCAAAGTAAACTTCTAACAGCATGTTGCAGAAAAAGCAGAAAGATGTTTCTGCTATCAAAGCTCATGTAAGAATTCTTCATGGGCAAGCTTACAAGGAGTATACCATCTCTTGAAACAACCTGAAACAGATGCTGAACTACTTGAGGCTTATTTCCTTGAGGCAATTTTTGTACTGTAAAGTAGCACAACCAGATGTCACTACCTGGAAGGCCTTCAACATCCATTGTACTTAACATAATATGAAGATGACCAAACATTATTCAGAGCTGAAGACTAAATGCAGCAGAAAACATAATTCACCATTAGTTCAGTAAGGTCTTCTCTGCAGTAATATTTGGAAGCTGACCTTTAAGACACATGTGACTGATATGGCTGAAAAGTGAAGCGTGGCTCTACTATGCTCCATAATCAGAAAGGAGAATACTGGAACAGAAGACTTCACTGGAAAAAGTGTTAAGCCTAAGTGCTGAACAATTCTGAGCTCCAAAGTTATACCTGCTGCACGGATACAGTGCATGTAGTGTCATTGTCCAACAACATTTTCACTCCCTTCTAGGAAGAGGATGCAAGATCCTCTTGCATGTTCCATGTTCCAAATAGAGCACATCTACACATACTGCTTTCACAGTACCTCTCGGGTTTTACTCATTGGCATTTTACAATAACTGAGGTGAAAGAGAGTCTTTTCACCCCAATCCCACTTAGAGTCAGATGAAATTTCACAACAGCATGCTTCTTTCACAGATCAAACTTTAGTATTTAAAGGAATTGCAGAAAACTGAGATTTCCTGTGAAAAATTCTCCTCTTGGGATTTCATCTTCAATCTAATTGTTATTTCAGGTAATAGCAAATCATGGAAAAAAATAGTTTTATTGTACAAATCACTGACTTGAAATGATTTCAAAAGCAGCCCTAGATGCTCTTCTGTCATCTTGATACAAATCAGAAAAATAAATGGAAGAGGCACAAAAGAAAGTTTCAATATTCTAAAATCTTACTAAAGGAAATAGAAGGTCCATTTAATTCCCTCCTTGCTGATCAAAGTTCAGGGGTTAGCTATATTCATTTACTATCTATTCAAATTGATTTTCTTTTAATTTAAAGAAAAATTGAAAACATTTATTTTTTCTAAGCCAATCACATTGGTAGAGTTTGTCAGGCTTTCTAAGAAGTATCTGCTGTGCAAAACCCAAGCATGATTCAAGACTGCAGGACCTCAGAAGAAACCCACCAATAATGAGATGCCTATTGTAAGGACACCAAGGTTATTTTGTTTGTCAGAACAATGGTTTGCAGCATAACCTGATTCCCACACAAAACAGTAGAATGCATGGCATTGTACCTCCTGCATATCACAGCAAGTCTCTGCATTGGTCATTTCCTCAGAACTTATTTTTTTCTAAACCATAAAAAATGCTCCCAAATTAAACCCATGACAATGGCTCAGAATTGAGATGCAGTAATACACACAGCAGAAATCAGGGTCAGTATTAGAGGAGCATATACCACCTTAAGTGTAGCAGTGTTTAATAAATGACACTTCTAAAATACAGCAACTGAATTCTACCGGTGTTATTAGTAAGCTGTCTCCTGTACTGAAGGAATGAACAAGGACAATATTGTTACTTATAATTCAGAGCTAGCTTGTATGAAAAAGACATGTGGCATCAGGAAAATGTAATTAATTTGGTGGTGTAAGCCTTCATAAATTATCAAGTATTCCCAATAGCAGTCCTGCAAAACTTGCAGAGAACATGAGCTGCCTTTAAATTACTTAGTTTGCTTGCTACCAGAATTCTTTTAAGGTGGTTAGATACTGACACAGTATTAAAAATGCTCAAACTATTGCAATGGCTGACATATTGAGCCACCTTTAATTAAGACCATAATGTTCCTTTGGGCCATACCTAAGACAGTAATCTGTGTCCAGAGGCTGTCACTCTCTTCTCTAATGGACTACAGCACACAAAAATTAATTATAGGGGAAAGGTTGCTGCTCCAACTGGGACTGGAGATTCGAAGGCAAACGTTTTGCTGTTGATCAAAATGAGTAGCTCCTTTTGCAACAGCTAATGCAGTTTCTGTCACATAGCACTTAACCCTCTCTTCCAGCATTAATATGAGCAAATTTGTTGCCTAAGGGGAAATTTTTAGATTTTTATATATTCATTCATTTGTTCATTATGATGCCATCACAATTTCACCTCTCCAAAAATCAGGAACAAAACTTAATTTGAAAAATTCAGAAGGAAACATCAGAGATCCCAGCCACAAGATTCTCATAAGCCTATGTTAATAGAAACAGACTACAGCTAAACAAAGATTCCAAAATATTTTTAACTCTTAGTTGTTTAAATTTTTAAACATAATTACTTAGAACCTGATGATGATTTTGTGTTTGCTTTCAGCAAATATTCAATGGTAAATAATTTTATAGGAGGATTTGCTTGCAGACACAGTAGACTTTAGGTAAACAAAATAAAATATTATTTAAAAGAGAATTTCAAAGCATGGATAGTACTGCCCATTGCCCAAGGCTGTTAACTTTTTGACTCTCTGAACCAAGGAAAGAAAAGCTGCAGGAAACAGAAAGAAAAACATTCCCTGACAAAGATACCTTCATGGTAAACTCCAATTACTTGTGTTTATCAAAGAATCCTCTTGTGTTGTGAGCTAACCACAAAGATTTCATAATTCACCATCAAACTCACTGAAATATTCTACTGGGTTAAAACACATCTGCACAGTGTTGACACTGTGTTTGTTCCTGCCTGCAAGAGGAATGAGGAAGAGGGAAATGTGAGTTATTGCAAATATTTAAGCTGAAGCAAGAGGTTAGGGATGGAGGAGAAAAAGGCATAACCTAAGTAGTAAGCTTGAAGAGACAAATTGCTGACTAAAAAGAGGAGACAGCAATGATTGTCTTGACACAGGATGGCCCATGCAATTTTTCAAGAGACGATCATCAAAATTCAGAGCAGCAACTGCCAGAACGCATCTGCAGACCCCCTCCTCCAGCCTCAGGATACAGGCAGCTCCCAGGAACCTCAGGGGAAATCTCTCAAGCACCAGTGTTCCCTATTTCAGTAACACCTGAGATGATTAAATGAACAATGAAACTCAGCTGTAAATTTGCAGCAAGGTTGCAGTCTGCAATCTGAATAGTATTAAGAGGAATGAAATAAAAATGAAATCAATGCTCACAGGATAATGTAAATCAGATGCAAATAAGCTTCCATTGTATTTGTCTTTTCTTTGTTTCTTTCTGATAGTGGCATATTTAGCTCATGAAATGCTCAATGTTTCTTTTAAAACCCAGTGACTATTATTTCAAGAGATTTCTTGGGGGATAAGGACATAGAAAGTTCCCATTCCCAAGAATAAAATGAACCCATATCTTTGTCTGTGAGTAAGTTCAAAGTGCAAGTCAGAATCAAATATATCAATATGAAATTACAAAAATACAATTCTTATTGCCAAAAAATTACAGAAGCAGGCATTTGTCTATCAGGGCCTTCTTCACAAAAGCAATGCCAGTGTGGGCAGCATGGTAGTGTGCTGTAGCCCCTTTTTTTACAAGCTCTTTGCCTGTTATTTCCAGCTCACACAAACACATATGTGTCATATATATATCAGTGATACATGTACCATGTATCCTCATTTTGTCTGATCAAAGTGCCTGACAAGGTATTCTAATCATTATCCTTTAAACAGCAAGCTAAATGTGCATGCAGCATGTGTCCCTAGGATCTTAAGGGTGCAGGTTTCAGGTTTGGTTCTGATTAGGTCTGACTCCTCAATGTCAATAAACCAGCTTCCTAGACTGCTGTATGGAAATATTCCACAGTTCATTTTTTTCCTGAGCTGCAGTATAACTTACCTCTCTAACACAAGACCAGCCCTTATGAAAGCTACCTATTCATCAGTCCAGATATCTGACCTGTAACCCTGAAGATAATGGCTAACAAAAAAATCAAACTCAAAGACTAAAATACCTACAGAATCTCCAAATGTCTCTGTGGCATCATGTAGTACTTCTGTCCTAGTATAACTGTTTTGAAGCTAGCACTCATTCTTCAACCTGCCCCAGGCCAGCCTGACACAAACCCCTGCCAGTTGCCAGGAGCAGGCTGGAAAGTGTCAATGAGGGTTTGCGTTTGGGTAGACCTACTGCAACAGCAGAGGCAATCTTTCTCATAGTTCCTTCATTTCCAAAATTGACTCCTCCTTTGATTGACTTTAAAGCATTAATCAATAGCTGAAGAAACCAGCAAGCAGCAAGACTGCTCTACATATCTGTTCTTGTTTTCAATATCTGAGTAACAGACAAGACCACATAGCCCAGTCCTTCAAGTCCATCATAGCTCCTGGCTCGTGGCATAGGCAGACATGACTATGGATAAAACATTGCACCTCTGTCTCAAAAATTCACTTTTTAACCCCAGCATAAAAACTTTCTTGGTAAGGTGTAATCTGTTCTAGGACAAACACAAAAGCAGGCCCTTAGTGTATGTGGTGTTTTTTTACATTCAAATAACCCGAACAGCTTGAGGCCAACACAAGTGCTTTAAGAATGCCCTGAAAACCTCTCCTGGAGCTTGTCAGATCAATATCAATAACCAGCAGGAAAGATGTTTGAACTGAGAAAATTGGAAGCAAATCTGGTATGATACTATTTTAGTCTTTGAAGCAAAGTGTACAGCCAAGCTGGAAAACAGGAGAGAGAACAGGAACTTCAAAGAAGTTCACATGAACTTCTCTTTCTTTTCACTACCACTCTTTGCTCAGCTATGTGTTTCTGTCAGAACAGATTGTTCTGATACCTTGAAAAGCACAATGGCATCATCATATGCAGAACTGGTCTCTGTCAACTGTACACACCAAGAAGTACCAAAATAAACCAAAAATCTCAAAAAAGCAATGAGCTCCATCAGTCTGTAGTGTTCCTGTCTTCTTAGTAGGCTGTCAGAAAAAATAATCCCAGACACAAAAAATACTTCCAGGGTTCTCCATATCAAATCTTTTGGGATTGTATCTTCATCTATTATCCCCAATTGAGGAAATAAAGTAATGAATGGAAAAGACCACCAATCTATTTCATTAATGTCCCAAGTGTATGAATACACTTTAAAATTGCTTTCTTCCTAGAGCCAAATAGCTGAAAATCCTGCTTTGGTTAATCTTTGCCGAAAGGGTTGCTCAAAGTTAGCCTTCTTGATTAGGTCCCAGTATGGGGGCTAGGTTAAGTGGGGGCAAGGTGAAGTGTGAACAGAGACACTGAGAAAGAGTGTGTGCAGCAGCAGCCCAGGTAGCTGGCATCAGCAGGAAAGCATTCCTGCTGCCCAGCCCCAGGGGAGACTGCATGGCTGAAGAGCTTCGGTCAGGAGCAGAAACAGAACAACTCGGGCCAGCCCCTTGTGGACTGCCAGGAGCACTGGAGCAGCAAACAGGCAGCTCCTTCTGCTGGTTATTCCCCGTACAGAACTGCTTTTCTTTGTGCCACAGGTACATCCTACTTTTCCAAAACCTTCACATCACCTGATTCTCTCATTTTCCTAGTCTTGAATTCTTTCTCCAGACTTTTTCACTTTTATTGAGTTACTTAAAGAGCAAGGATAAAAGGGCCCTTTCAAAACTCAGAAGGTTGCTCTGAGATTTAATACAGGCAGAGAGTTTGGGCTGCTCTAGGTAGTGAAGTTAGAGTGGAAGAGGGATCTACCACCCATTATCACTAACATCCTATTTCTTTGTCATTATCGCTTAATTATCTTGTCTTGTTTATTTAAACAACAAGGCAATTAAGAGGCATTGTCAATGGAACAGAACCCTGGCACAGGCGAATGGTCTCTGCTGTGAGATAAATGCCAAGATATTTAACAGGCAGCAGCATAACAGGAGAGAGATTGTTTCCAAAGCACTGGGCAGTGATTGCTGGAAAATGTGTGCCATTGCTACTGCAGGATACCTTACAGTCCTCCTAATAGTCATTAATTGTCTGCTGCTGGCAAGTCCCTTGGTACTTTCTCTAGATATGGCTGTACCTTATGAATATACCTAAAATACTCTGCTGGAGTTTGGCATTAGCAAAAGAATGCTGTAAATACCAAATTCCAAAAACCAGAAAGAACTCGGAAAATAACAACTGGAAGTAGCAGTGACTTACAAAAAGTAGCTAAATATATTTTCATCAGGAGGTTACTTATGAGGCCCATGGAATAAAGTAAAGGCATTGTTCTACCTCATCAGACCAACAGTTCATCTAATCTAGTGGCTGTTCTCTGACAGCACCAAACAGCAAATTGTTCAAGGTACATAATATCTTTGCACCAGGTAATGAAAGAACAGTATGCCTGTAGCAGAAGGTTCTACCCAAGATGTAGAACTAGTGGTGTTTTCCATTCTGAAGTAGCAAGAATGATTTGTCATTTCACTGTTTATTTTAGTGTAATCATGCTAACCACTTGCACATTAATGGTTTTTGAATAATTTTCATTTTGTCTGGATTTGCATCCAATAAGAGTGGAAATTCACACCTAGTAGATGTGAAAGGAGAACCAGCTACCTCTGGTAAGCATAGAATGCTTATGGGAGAGGAGCTTGTAGGGGTGAAGACACTTTGGATAGGCTGAAGGGAAGAGGAGTAGGTCAGAGGTTTGAGGAACTTTGGGAGAGAAACAGTTGAGAGGAGGCAAGATGAGCATCCCATGGGGAACTGTCATGGTTTTGACACTGGCTTCAATGCCAGGCACCCATGGGAGTTGCTTGCTCACCCTCCCCTGCCACAGCTGGGTAGAGGAGAGAAAAAAGTTAACCAACACTTCATGAGTTGAGATAAGGACTGGGAGAAACACTTCAAGGGCAAAACAGGCTCAACTTAAGATTGCAAAGTGAATTTATTATTAAAGAATGAGAGGAGGATAATGAGAAGTAAAATAAACCCTTAAAACACCTTCTTTCCCCCAGCCCCTCCCTCCTTCCCACTCACAGCGCAGGGAGACAGGGCGTGCGGGTTTTGGTCAGTTCATCACTAAGACTTTCTTCACTGCTCTGGGAGAGGAGCCCTTCCTCTGTGAGACCGTGGGGGCCCTCCCATGGGAGACAGTTCCCTGTGAACTTCTCTGGTGTGGGTCCGATCTCACAAGCAGCAGCCAAACCACTCCTGCTGCAATGTGACTCCCTCCCACGGGCACACAGTCCTCCCAAAACTGCTACAGTGTGGGTCTCTTCCCACGGGGTGCAGTCCTGCAAGGACAGGCTGCTCCAGCCTGGAAGCAGGAACCCTCTCTCCACCAGGTCTTCCATTGGATCACAGCCTCCTCCAGGCATCCACCTGCTCCAGCATGGGCACCTCCCCCACGGGCTGTGGGTGGATCTCTGCATCCCCCA